>CM048751.1:33240568-33703068 GCA_026315105.1 Locusta migratoria
ATGTCAGTTAAATCTATGGCGGTGATAGCCATAATCGACTCTGCACAAACAATTTTATCTTTATGATTGTCTTTGGGCGAGTTGCCTCTTGGCCGCAACCAACAATTACATTGAGTCTGTGTCTATGCTTGTTGCCGTTAAGGTGAATAAAGTGTTGTTACGCAGAAAAGTGTGTTTTCTGGGGCTCACACCCTGTGATAAATCCAAATTGTGACCCCGTACTGAGTTTCTTGTGCTATGGTGCTTGTTTCAGTGCGTTTCACTCACCCGCACTGGGTTAATTTGCGAAATACGGCAGTATGTGATCCGACAGTTACAACAATGAACACGCCTGTGCGACTTCCACTGGGCTTCGCCATGGCTTCTCACCCATCATTCAAGCCACCGTTGCCCCACAATTCGTTGAGCGTATTAGTTTCAACGCATCTGCACACATCTCAACAATTTTCTCTGAACTTGTTCAATTCAGCCTGGAACAACAATGCACAGAGTCACAAAACGGACTCCAGCTTTGTGACCTGGAACTGGCATTCCGGTGCTCAAATGATAAACAATTCTCCTGTTTTGCATGACTGTTGTGTGTGTACACATTCTCGACCACTGCCGACTGCAGATAGTACAGTGTACTGCGTTTTAAATTTGTATTCGTGGCCCGCCACGGCTCAACCATGTGCACCAGTGTATCCATCCGTGACCCATGTTCCTGGACATAGTTTGAACAGTGGCACACTGTCACAGTATTATATTTCACTGCCTGTATTTAATAACCTGACTAGTGGACTCATTCCTGACTCTTCTTCGAGTTCTGCGTTTAGTTCAGCTCCTTCTGCACCTTTTACAGTGCGCACAGTTTCGGTTGTGGACAGTGCAGTAAATTCGTCTTTCGGACATCCACCTGTGCAGTGTTTACCTAGTGACTGTGGTTTTAACCCTCACACTCTGTCGAGTGCTTTCTCACATGTGAACTTGTCAGGACAGGACAATGTGTCCGATTTGCAGCTGCATTTGGTGTCCCGACACATCCCTTCTGCGCCCACTTTGGCCTACCACATCCGCTTGTGTGGCTGGAAAATCAGTTGACTCTCTTACACTGTCTCGCGCTCAACGGCCCATTTCATCGGCACAATTCGGTGCCTCTGCCACATCAGCCTTCCACGTCATGCCTCCTCAACAACTGCATCAGCCTGACACTGTGTTGCATTCTTCTCCTCTTCCACCACCACCTGGATGTCTTCCTGAGCTGCTTCCATTTTCTTTCAAAGCTCTGACTACATGGTTTGCATTAGTAGAACAAGTCTTCAACTACCATTCACTGGATGATGCTTCTTGCTATCTCTGTCTTAACACACACCTGCACGAGCACATTGAGCTGATCTGCGATCTGGTAACATTGCCTCCAATGACTCGTTTGTATTTTGTGGCAAAGCAAACCATCCTGGAGGGTGTCACACGCACTCCTGATGAAATCATCCGCTACATTCTGCAAGATGAACATCTTGGCAACAGGAGGCCTTCCCAGTGGTGGAGACGTCTTCGACTGCTGGTCAGCGAGCAGGCAATGCCAGACTCAACTCTGATGGCATTCTGGACCAACAACCTGCCTTTACCGGTCCAGATAGCTCTGGCCTACAATATCCTCGAGTCTCCGAGCACATCCGCATTGCTGACTGAGTTCATGCAGGCTACTTGTGTGAAGCCCATCTCGATGTGTGTGCTCATACACAAACCGCACCTTCTCGCACCTTTGCTCGGGGTCACTCCAGCACGCTGGCCAACCTTGTCCACACATCCGGCATTCTGCTTTGCCTCACAACTGAGACACTGCAGCCGGTCTCAACCAAAAAACCTGAAAATGGACCTCCACCGCCCACTCACTTCCCACTGGAACAGTCACCTCACTACCCTTACTGTTTCTTCCACAATCGCTGTGGTGCAGCTGCCAAGAAGTGCCATCCTCTGTGCTCACACCCAAACGCAAATTGCAGGGGGGCTTAGGTACCCTGTGCTCGGATGACAACGAGCGCCTACCATTGCTACATTCTGTTCGCCATACTTCCACTCAGAGTGGTCACCTTTACTTGCACGACTGTATTTCTGACACTGGATTCCTCATTATATTGGTACAGATGTTTCCCTGCCATCCACTACTATGGGAACTGGCTGTCTCCATCCGCATCACCCACTGCTGTGAGCTGTCAACGCCACACAACTTCGATGCTCAGGTTCAACCTCTTACTCTGTGCGTCTCTCTCCTGATTGCATTCTCGAGTGGAACTTTTTGGTGGCAGGCATTCTGGAACCTATTATGAGTATAGATTTTTTAACACATCACAAACTTTCACCCAATGCTGTATGCTGCTCTGTTTTCCACTATCCCTCAACCAAACACTTCTGTGTGATTCATCGAGCCCCGGCTCCACTTCTATGAGTGCCACTGTTATTAATGAGTATACCAAATTTTCTGATGACTTTGACACGCTGCTGAATAAGTGGTTTGACAAACATAAACAAGTGCTTGACCTCAAGAGTGAACAGGAAAGCATTGTGTGGCATCTTGCCCATGCTGAATCGGAGCTGTCTGCGGCAAAAAGTTGTCTTTCTGCTCTGCAGGCAGATTGCAAAGTTAGTACCAGAGTTACCTCTGCTATTAATGTTTCCGCACCCGCACGTAGGCATGATTGTGCTTCAGACAGTTTGCCTAACCTTGGCCCTCAGTCCTATTGTGATGTATGCAAATAAAACACGGTTGCCAGGCCAACTGCCACAGCTGTCAAAACTGTATATGCTCTCTGCCCTCTGGCGCCTGCTCCACACACTATCCACAGCTCTCAGCCTACCAACCTAAGAACTGAAACTTTAACTTCCCCTGTCTCTAAACAACCTGTCAGTCGCCACCACATGGGCAAACATAACTCCCATTTTATCTCTGCTGGCAACAATTGTGCTTCTGTTTGAGCTCAAACTCTAGTATTTTCCCACCGCCATGCAGTGTTTCAAATGTTTGTGTACCTGCTGCCAAGCATGCTGTGGTTCAGCCACCTTCTGTTTCAGCAACAGTGGCACACCTGCTTGCTTCAGTGGCCACCGTTGTAACATCCCTTTCAGCTGACCTTCCGGCTGCTTCGCCTCAGCTGACATCTTGTGCTGTGCCACAGGTGGCACCGCCACCTGCCATGGTGGTCGTCAAATCAACTACTCTGCCAGCCAATCTGCACATTGCCACAGCTCGGCCTCCATCTTGCTTGTGCACTCAGGTGGTGCCCTCACCTGCTCCGACAGTGTCCACATCAACTACTGCAGCCCCGTCACCTCAGGAACGTTGAGGTTTTCGCCCTCATTGCTCACCGCCTCCATGGACTGTTGCCTCTGCTAGACAACTCGTGGAGCTGTCCATCACTTGGACTCCACTCACACAACCATTGCCGGCTGTCGCCCCCCCCCCCCCCTTGCTCTGTCCTCCACCATCATCTCAACACGAGTACTCCGTACTACTTGGGGTGGGGGTGGGGAGTGCGATAGCCATAATTGACACTGCAGAAACAATTTTATCTTTACGATTGTCTTTGGACAAGCTGCCTCTCGGCTGCCACTAACAATTAAATCTAGTCTGTGTCCATGCTTGTTGAAGTTAAAGTGAATAAAGTGTAGTTACACAGAAAAGTGTGTTTTCTGGGGCTCACACACCATGAAAAATCCACAAATCAAATGTTTGTAAAGTAAGGGACCAAACTGCTGAGGTCATCAGCCCCTAGACTTACAAACTACTTAAACTAAGCCATGCGAAGAACGGCTACACACCCATCATGATTTTATATTTTTATATACAACTAGTTGAGAACCTGACCCCGTTGCCCGGGTAATTATTTATTGAAGTCTTTTGTTAGTCCATCCATTCTTCCATCCTCTCGGTTTGTCACCGCCTCTCCCTTCTTTCTCTACATCTCCTCCTTGCCTTCTCTTGGCTCATCCCCTGCTCTCTTCTCTGTCTATCTCGTCCTCCTCTTTCTGTCCCTCTCCTCCTCTCCCAGTATACGAAAAATTACAAGTATGTGCTGACTTTCATTGTGACTGGTGACACTATGTCAACAATTATTACAATGTACACTCAACCAACTTTCATGGTGATAAGTCAAACGGTGTAGGAATCTGATCTAAGGTACCCTCCCTCCATGCACCAGAAAGAACTATTTATGAAGACAGTGATCTTCATCTTCTTTTGAAGGATACAAGTGAAAACTTTCTCAAGGTCAGAATAGAACTGTAGAACATATGAGAGTCTGGCATTTGATAAAGTCCGCAACTGATAATAAAATTCCTTTCAAGGCAAGTTTGGCACTGACAGGATCAAATTTACTGGTCAGTGACAGGATTACGTAACAGCATAGCTAAAGCACTTACAATTCTATACTGCAGATGTAAACTGATTTTATAGGATTTTCTACAGAGACACCTGTAACTCCAGTCCTGCTGCAGATAAATGAGGAAACTCATTTTTTGTGATTTTCGGGGTTCTGCTAGTGTTCTGGAACAATATTATGTCTCATGACTTTTACTTCTCAGTATGAATATGGGATATATGGATGTAAACACACAAAGTATTTAATGCAGGTAATAATTGGTACCTGATCCTAAAGTGTTTACTAATAAACATTATGGTAATTGTAATACATAAATATGAACTCAATAAAAAAAATAAAATAAAATAAAATAAAATTAAATAAAAAGAATAAATGGAAGTCTAATGGCACAAAGGATAACATATCCAGTCATATACAACTAACAGCTATAGTAAGTCTCATAAATATACCCTTCAAGCTTCAAGATTTAGTGATATGTTTCTACCTTATTTATTCTATCCTATTTACTGTCAGCTATATAGGTGTGTCATTGCACAGGTGTATGTAAGTCATTACCTTGAATGTACAACAGCATGTGTAGTACTATCATTAATGACGGTGTTCACTACTCCACCATAATATTCAAAATCTATTTTCTGCAGTTCAAGACTCTTCTTTGCACAAAAAGCATCAAAGTCATCCTGAAAATTTTTTAAAAAATTGATTATTTCTTTTTAGTATTCATAAGTTTATATCGTTTGTGGCATTTTACAGAGAAAGAGCTGCAGCTTAGAAATAGAATAGGAAGGAGGAAAAGGGAAGGGGACAAAACAAAACACTGACAGACAGAGCGAGTTTATCAGAGTGTCATCACTCAGACTGCCATGCAGTATTGACTTATTCAATTTCATTATTGAAGAAAAAAAAACTTTCACACTTGTATGTTGAAAAACCTGAATATAACTTTTGCAGCCTCATTATGAGGAGATGGAAACTTCTTAAAGAGATTATTCGTAGAACTGTCAAACAGTTTTAACACAATAGAATTGTGAATTATACTTCAAATCTTTTAGTTTCCTCTGCAAATGGACATGAGTACTTACAACTGACATAGCAAATGGCACCCTGAAAACTATTTGAAACCTTTTCCTATATTTCTTCAAAAACTGAAATGTATTTTTCCAAACAAGCGTTTTGTTTAACACCAGTTAATACCAAGGGTATTTCCATAATTTTTCTCCTGTACATTCACAGAAATGTATTAGGCCTTCATGAAGTCAGTGAGGACCATACACATTTTCTAACCCTAGGCCTCAACCTGGCTCTGATCTAGAGTGCCTCAATGAAGTGTGATACAACTGTTATTATTTTCTATATACATAAATGATCTAACTGAGGGAGTGAGTAATAATGTGTGGTTGTTTGCTGATAATGCTTTGATTTATTTGAGAGGGGTGGGGGTGGGGAGAGGGGATAATAATAATTTAAAATTTCTTTGAGAAATTCATCTTAACACTCTTTGTACGAAGCTTGTTTTTTCTTCCTCTCCATATAAACTGAGCAATTTTGCACAATATCGAAAAAAAATAAATAAAAAATTAAATAAATAAAAAAAAATAAATAAAAAAAAATCACTGAATGAAATCTACTGTTAGGATTGTGGCAAATTTAGTAGTATTTTGAAGCTACACTTTTCTACTTTAATTCCATGCAAAAGAAACTACTTTGGAATGCATTGCTTTAAGCTACAGTTATAGGCATTTTAGATATTTTTGATAATGTAGAAAAGTCATACAAATAAGATAATGGAATTGTTTTATTTTTAACCCACAATATGGCACTACAATACATCATTGTGTCAGTCTACAGTAACTGAATACAAATTTCACACACAATCATATTGCTTTTTACTGTGGAAAATTTCCAAGTAACAGTTCCAGACATAGTGCAATGCCGCACTGTTCACATTTCTACCATCTATGGATGTATTTTGTTACTAAATATCTGTAGAACATAACGCTGGCCAAACCTGTAGAATTAACATCGCAGTGTTTTGCATTAAATTAAATTTAATGGTCCATAAATTTCAGGGGTCTGGTGATTTTCGCGCAATCCTAGGCCCGTAAATTTTATGGGTTTGGCAGATAGAATGTTAAGAATACATGGTAAAATTTGTCAATTTTCAGTAGAAATTATAAAAGTGGCAATCCCCACAAGTTGCACTTTTGATACCCTAAAGGAAACACCCATGAACAAGTGGCACTTTTATAAGCTCCATAAAACCCATTCTAGACCACACCTAATGAACAGAAACTAACCAAACTGTTCAATTTGTCTGCCCTGTAGGAAGTGTGCAATGTTTACATTTTGACCTTATACTGTAGGTTAGATACAAAATTATCATTCTTCTGCTAAGTATATGAATGATCACTAGGCCAAAACACTTCTTATGTCTGTGATTAATAGAACCAGATATGTGGGATCCTGATGAATTGCATTTTCACATGCAGAATTTGTGAACATATTAATACCATGGTATGATTATCTGAAGTTTACTTGACTTCTGAATGTGAGCCACATACAATATTAGACACCTCACTAAACACCATATGCACCACTTGATGAGTCTTTGCTGTGTAATGAGATACAGTTTATTTTTTAATATTGGAAATCTAGGTTGGAATGTCAATAACAGAGGATAAATAACAACTCACTGTAAAGAAGATCATTGAGCTGCAGACAGGTGCTACATCTCAACTAAGGAGATAAAAACTGAAAAGACACTGTCTGATATACACAAGTTGACTTTATTAACAAGACAAAACTAATAAGCTTCTGGAAACAAGACAAGACTGATAAGCTTTGGGAAACAAGACATAAACTACAAACAAATCAACCAAATAATGTTCTTCTTCGCAGAGCAGGCACAAGCCTGGAAGACAACGACAGCTGGGAAGACAGAGCCGGACAATGTCTTCTGTTGCTGAAAGTTCTGGAGGCACAGTGTTGCCAGCAGGAACTCTTCCCAGGAGTCGTCGATCATGATCCCTCGGCAGTGGTTCTCAGAGGCAGTCAGTGGAGAACTTTGGGCGTGTCGCGCTGCACCCCTCCCCCCAAATAGTTGGCACACACTGATATGTGGCATTCTGAAGCTGGTCTCATCTGACAGCACGGAGGAAAATAGTTCTGGTTTAGTGCGCTCTCTGGCGGTGCTCGTCGTGTCCTCTGGTGACTCCGGAACTGCTGCTGTCGGACGCCTCACCGGTACGCATCTGTGTGGTCATCGCCTGCTTTGCGGGTTGTCCATTCGCTGTGCGAACGACCGGTACATACCATCAAGGACATAAAATAGACAATCACATGCACAACTTAAATTTTTGGCTGTACATATATTCACACACTCTCTCAGACATAACTCAGTCACTGCTTGGGTCATGTATGAATGATTATGTGATTGTTCATTTTCTAATGAAGGCAATGACTGAAAATTTAAATTGAGTAAATGTAATTGTCTATTTTAAGTGCCTGTCTGCTCCCAAGCAATCATCTCTACAGTGAGTTACTATCTGTCCTCTATAGTGTGCAAAAGAGAGAGAGTGGCAGGCCAGTACTTACCAGTTTGGTACCACTGATAGTACACACAAAAAATGACACAAAAGGTAACCTCTATTACTGACATGTTTTACATAAGAAATTTCACAATTTTGTAAACTGAAGTGAAGTATTAGGTTGTCATAGAAACCTGTAGTATTTCTGTTTTGCATGTTGGTTTTCTGGTTGATCTTGGTTTATTTATTGATTATCTTTTGTTTATTTGTGGTTGATTGTTATCTGAATTTACATACTGTCATTTGGAAATCATCAGTAGATTGTGGTTGCTAGAAAATGGAGTGCCAAAAGGAGAAATTTGAACATTTCTAACAAATTCATCTGTTTGTCAATAATGGAGGATAGATAACAACTAACCATAAACAGGCTTGCTGAGCAGCTGATGGGCACGAAAAATAGACAATGACTTCCTTAAATTTTTGGCCATGCCCTTCATGAAGAAAGAAACACATACATTTACACAACCACTCAGACAACTATAAACACACAAACAACATATCAAGACGCTACAGTGGTACAAGCATCTTCACAGAGTGTGAGGAGGGGAGTGGAAAGGGAAGGATGCTGGGTAAGGGGAGGGAATGGAGATGGAGAAGGATCCATCCCCACCCTTACCCACCATCCTTCCCCCTCCACTCCCCTCCTCAGTCATTGTCAAGATGCTTATAGTGGTTGTCCGTGTATAGCTGTTCCCCCCCCCCCCCCCCCCCCCCCAGGAAGGCCATGGCCGAAAATATAAGTTGTGTAAGTGTGATTGCCTGTTTTTCATGTCTGTCAGTGGCTCAGCAAGCCTCTTTATGGTGAGTTGTTAGCTATCCTCCATTACTGTCATTCCAATCAGATTTTTTATTGTTAAATATTCATCTGTTTGAGTTTAAAGTGAGCCAACAGCAGTGGAGGCACCCAAACACATTTGCTGTTGGATAGAGCATGGCAAGAAAGTTTTTTCTTGTTTTAAGGAGGACTGCTTTTATCTCAGTGACTCTCGAAATTCAGGAAGACCTTCAAAATTTGATGAAACTGAAAACACATTCATCCACAATGCCAAAAAACTGGCAAGTGTATCGAGTCTGTTATATGTATCTCTGGTGATTATTAAACTTATAAAGAAAAAAAACATTTTGAACTTATGCATCAACCTAATACAAGACCACACAAAGTAAGAAATAAACTGACCAAAGATAAGAAACTATTGTCTTACCTCATTGGGAATATCGAAGTATGCATTACACAACCTAAAAATTCCCATTGGACTTGGTCCGGAAAACAATTCTATGTCCATGTCAGCCATTTCACTTACAGAAATATTCTGGAGACAAAATGAAAATGATAATAACTACAATAAGACATACACAGCAAAGATACTCTTTAATGTACAGTAACAATTAGCAATTGTGGATAATAGTAATTATTGGAATAAAGTGCTTGTTTTCAATCTGCAAAACAACCTAATCAATAATTATAAAAGTTCTTATCATACAAAATTTAGACTGATAATAGTGTAAAATAAAGCATATTGAAACAATTTGTTTAAGTTATAACATAAAACACAATAATTAATTAATGTCTGTTTTCATTTAAGCCAAAGTAATTTATTTTTTATTATTGATATGGTATCTGTTCTTTTTGGACACGTCTGAAAGAACAGACAACATTGGTTGAGAGTAATGGCCATAATTTTATGATTTTGAAGCCATGTGAGCTATCACTGTCTTTGGGATTTATTCCTATTCAGCGGTTACCTGTCTCAGTTAATACTGCTCCATAAGATCTTTTCTCATAAGAACTCTCCATTGTATGATACACATCAAGATCAATCAACAACTCATCTCTAAGTATGAAAACTGCCCTAGACTAACTTAAGAATTTTCAGTTCTTTCAGCATCACCTCCAAGTGGTGACAATGCTGGAATGGAACATCCACCTTACAATATTTAACTGATTCAGGATCCAACAAAGAAGATTGAAGGATTCCAAGTACTGCACCAAACCTAGTTCAGGTTGAACTGCATTATAAAGGATCACATGAAATGTGGTTACAATAAGTGGAAGTGGGGATTCCACACATCTGCTGACTGCGACTGAAGTGGAGGAGCAAACAATAGATAATAATTTGGGAATATGTTGGCCATCTAAGTACTTGATGACTAGTGCCATGGACTTGTCACATTTGGATATTTCTATTTGATTGTAGATTCTTTCTATAGTTTTAAAACTACAAAAAAAGATTGTAGTTTCGTACAAAGTCCTTGCAGATCTTTGCTACACATATGAATGAGTTATATTAACACCTTACAATCCTAGCAACATATTTAAAAAGTGCTTCCTTATCTTTCCTCAGGGCAACTTGGTAAGTAAGAATACCAATGGAAACACTATTCTCAGGTATTCAAATGTACACAGTTTACAGGCCCACATCAAAAAGGGGTTTAAAGTGCAAAAATTTGAAATTAGCAATGGTGATATGATTCAGATTCAGATTCTTTATTAACCGTTGACCACACGTAGCGGAATAGGCTTTACAAATTTTTACATACATACAATAGTATTCACCATATTAATTAATGTTTATAGTTCATGTACAAATTTTATCCTTAATTAAGCAGTTTTACAGCAATACAATTATATTATTAAAATTATATTTCTATGCTACAACTATCTAAGAATTCTTTTACATTGTAAAATGGGTTGTCTGCAAGCCACTTGTACAATTTGTTTTTGAAATTGTTAAAAGACGTATTGGTTGCAGAGAGAGGTAACTTAGTAAATAATTTTATACAGTTTATTTTGTAGGAGTTTCCTGTTTTTGCCAGTCTATGTCTGGGAATGTCAATACTCTTTTTGTTTCTGGTATTATGCTCATGTGTATCCTCTCTGGTATATTATTCCTTAATGTTGACTTTAGCATATGTCAGTGATGCATAGATATAAAGATTTACCACTGTCAGTATTTTTATTATAGTAAATAACGCTCGGCAGTGCTCTCTTGGGCCAACCTTGCACATTATTCTTATAACCTTTTTTTGTATCATTAATACATCAGTGATATGACATGAGTTGCCCCAAATTAATAGCCCATAGGTTATGTGTGACTGAAAAAGTCCAAAGTAGGCTGTCCTGAGATATTTGTTACTCACAAAGTCAGCTAATTTCCATAGACAATACGACACCCGTGATAATTTTATACAGATATGATCGATATGGGCTTGCCAGTTAAGTTTGGAGTCAATGTGTATTCCTAACAGTTTCGCGCTTTTATTTTCTACCTGTTTAGCTAATCCCATCATTAGTTGTTGTGTTTTCTCAGGGTTGCATATTAATTTGTTAGCCGAAAACCAGTTTAATGTTAATGAGACTCCTTGTTAGTTATAGAAGAGACAGGCATAAATATCATGTATAAGCTTTGCCAGCTGAATTTTTGAATGGACAGCTGATTTGAATTATGTCATTCTTCAGATATGGTGTTTTGCACTTTATCTATGTAAGTTGCAAGTGACACACAAACAAATGTGTGGCACCTCAGATGGCAAATCAACTAGGACTTTTAAAAGAAGGGTTAATGAAATTTTGGTACTTTAAAATGCAAACTCAATTTCCTCAAAACCTCATTTTATCAAAACCAAAACCAATAAAATGTAAAAGATAGTTTGTCTAAAGTTTAGGTTAATCTAAGAATGTATTTGTCACGCAGGATCACAAACAGAAATGGAAAAATTGTGGTTGATCATAACTAAGATTCAAATTTTCATGTTAGAAGATGGATTCAACATTTTTTCTTCGCTCACAAGGAGACCTCTAGGTCTTGGAAATCCAGTTTGGGATGACTTAGCCATGTTAGAAGTATATGTCACGGGTGTTCATTCATACAAGTTTTAAAGTGCATTATCCAGAAAATTCTAAGAAAAGGGCTTCAGAGTTTCAAGCACAGTGCATATTTAACAGATAGGCTTGGCAGCGAAAGTTCTGCTGCAGCACGTTCAAAGAGCTCAGGTGGTAGCACCATCACCTGTCATGTGGACAATCTGTGTTCGAACTTACCCTCAATAATAATTTTCTTATTATTTAAAACTAATAATGATGTTAAACAAATTTTATTACCTAAAGTATAATCAATTAAATCATAAATGATTTAATTTGGATTTTGAAATGGCTGTCACAGCTACTTAAAATGAGAATTTTCATTATTTGGACTCAGGGCCAGGACACCCTATCGTCGTTCCTTCACAAACTCAATTACTTCTTCCCCATCAGTCTGACTTGGTTCTTCTCAACCCAGCAAGTCACCTTCTCGAATGTCAACCTCCTCCTCACTGACAGCTCCGTCCACACCTCCGTCCACATTAATTATCAACATAACCTGCACTTTGATAGTGGCCATCCATTCCACATCAAAAAATCCCTCCCATACAGCCTTGCCAGGAGAAGTCCCTTACCCATTATGTCGAGGGCCTCACAAAGGCCTTCACAGACAGGCATTACCCTTCTGACCTAGTCCACAAACAGATTTCCCATGCCACATTCCCACACACCACCAATCCTCTCCACAACCCCAGTAACCATTCGCAACAGTGTCCTCCTTGTCACCCAATACCACCCCAGACTGGAACAACTTCATCACACCCTTCGTCAGGGCTTCGATTATCTGTCATCATGCCCTAAAATGAGAGACATCCTACCCAAGATCCTTCTGACCCGTCCTAAAGTGGTGTTCCATTGTCCACCCAACCTCCACAACATCCTAGTCCATTTCTATGACACTCCCAACCCCAACCCCTTACCAAAGGGAAGACCTCAATGCAAAACTTGCCTAATCCACCCACCCAACACTTCCTATTCCATTCCTGTCACAGGCTTATCCCACCCCATGAGAGGTTGGGCCACCTGTGAAAGCAGCCATGTGATATACAAACTCTGCTGCAATCTTTGCACAGCGTTTTACTTTGGTATGACAACAAACCAGCTGTCTGTTAGAATGAATGGCCACCACAAAACTGTGGGGAAAAAAAAAAAAAAAAAAGAAACAAGATAGACAACCCTGTGGCACAGCATGTAGCTGAGCAAAGCACTCTGGATTTCAATGGCTGCTTCACTACACAAGCCATCTAGATCCTCCCCTCCACCACCAGCTCTTCTGAACTGCGCCAATGGGAGTTGTCCCTTTAATACATTCTATGGTCCTTCAACCATCTTGGCCTCCCTAAGATAACTTCCCATCCCTGCACCCTATACCTAACATCTCTCCTACTCCCCCTCCCCCCCCTCTTCCTTCCTCACCCATTATTAGAGCTACGTGAAATACGTATATACTATAAATGCTACATAAGTGCTATAAATGCTAAATAAGTAAAAGTCAATGATATTTATTAAAATTAGTTATTTCAGCAGAATTTATTGCTCAATTGATAAAACATCTTAATATACAGGCAACAAAATGTTACTGATTATAATATATCTACAATTATATGTGAAATCACCAGATAAAGTGACCAAAAGACCGAAAATTAAGATTGGTAATGAGTACTTGTTGTGTAACTACAATGTCCTGTTAAACTTTCCAAGATACATTTGTGCTCTACCGAGCTATCATAGAGTACATGAGATACTTTTTTGTGATATTTAATATCAGTGAAAGGCCAAAGGTATTTCATTTATACCTGAAGATATAAGAAAAGAAGGGAAGAAAAGAAAAAAAAAACACCAATCTTTACTAGAAGACTTCGAACAGTATATTATCTTGCTGTGTTGCTTGTGAATGATATTTTATAGTGTAGAATTTTTGAATTTCATCCTAATTGATGTTTTCTCTCTCCTTTATTTGCTTCATTACCTAAACAGATAAAAATTCAAAAACTTTGCAGTAAACAGAGAAGTATTTGTTAGAAAAATGGCAAATATATACCAATCACTTAAAATTTGGAAAGGCTGCTATTTTTCCTATTCTCAATTTATAAAAGTGAACTGCATTTTAACCATTATGTAAGTTGCTTTCATCTGCACCTTGAGGTACCTACTTGCAATATTGGTCTAAACAAATTTGTATTGACAATGATAACGGTCACAGAAGCCTATACTTAACTGCCTGAAGTGTGTTAAAAAAGGCTACACATGAACTGAGTTTTAGGCGTGATGCAATGACTATCTGAAATAAGGTTCATGGCTGAAATTCCTTGGTGTCACTTTTGCAATGTGAAACAACTTGGAGGACGAAAATGTAGAAAACACATTTAAAGTGCCAGTTAATGATATTGCAATGAATTAAAAAACCGTAGCTCATTTAAATGTTTAAACACATTTAATACTATAAACGCTAAATAAATGCTAAATCTGAATTTCAAAATGCAAAATTTTTGAAGTTTATTTGCAAATTTCACGTAGCTCTACCCATTATCCTGTATCCATGTCTTCCTTGCAACTGTGTATTACCACTTACAATATCCACCTAATTTATTACTTTTGTTTTATTATTCTTTCCTATCTTTATTTTTTCCCATTTTTTCTTACTTTATATTTTTCCTTTTTTACCTATTTTTATTTTTCCAGGTAGTATTCCTCCCCTCCCCCTCACGTAGTTGTGATAATTTATTACATCCCTAATATTCTATAGATACAACCATTTGTTTTTGCCTCTCTTTCTATACCTTAGTGAAACAGTTAGAATTTTGCATGGAACAATGTGGCTCATGAATATATTACTAGTTTAGTGCAGTTGTAAAACAAACTTATTTCTATTTCTTTTCCACTAAAGTTCAATACCACTGTAACAATGCTTTTTGCAAAATATAGCTTCACTTTTTTGAATTTCATAAATACAGCATAATATGAAACCATGTATACCAGCTGGTCTTGTGTACTATGCATGATGGTCCTATTGCCTAATTGGTGATTCAACAATTTATTCCTACAAAGTCCTGCTCAGACAGCACAGAGCACTGTGGATCAAGTGGATAGCAAGGCGAGGAGGGATGGCCAATGAGCTAGTTTTGTAGCTGGTCATGTAATAAACAACCAACATCCTCCAGTGGAAGATGGCACAGAGGATACAACCTAGCTGATGTCTTGGTTATTGACAAAAATAGTGGTCAGGCATCCAAAACTGTGGGTAACACAATATCTAGGATGCAATGCAGACAAATAACTTGCATATTTAATGTGACAGACCTGAAGTAGTTTCTTTATAAAGATGCTTTAATTTTTAAATGAGCTAGTTTTGTGGCCAGTTGTTCGTGTAATAAACAACCAACATCCTTCAGCAGTGGAAGATGGCACAGAGGAAACAACCCAGCCGATGCCTTGGTTATTTGCAGAAATAGAGGGTAACACAATATCCAGGATGCAACACAGACAAATAACTTGCATATTTAATGTGACTGTCAGACCTGAAGTAGTTTCTTTATTCCTTTATTTTTAAAACAGCAAAGTGGCAGACTTTTACAAAAGAATAAGAATTGGACTGACAAATCAGGCATTTGGAACCACATACCAGTTCTTATAGCAGTTTTGTTTTCTGCTGGTGAAAACAATATCCACAAAATACATACCATATGTAATAAGATGATTCATTCTAAAAAAAAAAAAAAAAAAAAAAAGGTATATACGACATATCATGCAGCCTATTAAAAAAAGTGAGTGCGTGCATAGTGTACCCTTTAACCCATTGCATAAACAAGTGTTTACTTGAGGGATACTTTCCTGATTAACTAAAACTGTCTAGGATAGTTCCAGTATACAAAAAGGGTGATAAAAACTCTCCATCTAGTTACAGACCAATTTCTATAGTACCTGCACTCTCCAAGGTAATAGAATGTATCATATACCAACAATTATCAACTCATTTTGAAAATCTAGGGCTAATCAATGGTGCACAATATGTATTTAGAAAGAAACTGTTGACTGTGGATGCAATTGACACTGTAGTCAGATACATCCTCAAGGTTTTTGAGGACAAAGGCTTTGCTCAGGTCTCATTTTGTGACCTAAGCAAGGCCTTTGACTGTGTCGAGCACACAACACTACTAGAAAAAATGGAATTCTATGCCATCAAGAAAAAGTCTCAAACTATTAAAATCCTATTTAAAAAAGCATAAACAGGTAATTTGTGTTGGCAAGGAAATGTCAAACACAGAAAATATTAAAGTAGGTGTGCCTCAGGGATCTGTACTGGGCCCCTTCCTATTCCTGATTATGATCAATGATCTGCCCTCAGTTATTAGATCCACCACTGTATTACATGCCAATGATACTACTTTTCTACATAGCAGTAACAATCTTTGTGAACTTAAAACTTGTACTGAAAATACACTCTCTCATGCAGCACACTGGTTCAGAGCAAATGGATTCTTTCTTAACGAAAACAAAACTCGGCAGATTCTCTTCACTTTAAGAGACAAGCCACTATCTGATGACCCTAGTTCTGTTAAGTTCCTAGGGGTTCATTTAGATGACAAGTTATCTTGGAGCCAACATATAAATTACATTAGTGCTATGCTATCTAGAGTAATTTATGTATTAAGACAACTTAGAAATTGTGTGCCTGAAACATATGTCAGATCATCTTACTTTGCATTTTTCCAAAGTATATTAACCTATGGCATAATCTTGTGGGGTAATTGTAGCCATATACATGACATACTAATATTGCAGAAGAAAGCCATTAGGATAATTACAAATTCAGGCTCACTGCAAACCCTTGTTTACTGAACATAAAATTATGACAGTAATAAACTTGTATATATTCTTCGTCTTATTCTATTCAAAAAAGAACTTACAAGATGTGAAGTACAGAGAAAATGTACACAGTTAAAATACAAGAAGCATCAAACATATATATACGCCTTACCACAGGCTGTCAAAATCAATAAATAGCTACGAGATCATAGGGCACAAACTATTTAATAAGCTGCCACATGCTATACAGGATCTTCCTGAACTAACATTCAAAGAAAGATTGCATGAATGGTTATCTGCCCACCCATTCTATGACATTAATGAATTCTTCATCTGTAAAAAATTAGTAATTCAGTAGCTGACCTACTGTGTAATGTTGAAATAAATTAAAATGTGCTAATTAGTCAATACTTTATCATACTGTATTATTAAATGTATTTTCATTTGATGATACCTACTGCTATAATGGCCTAACGACAATAAAATCTTTATTATTATTATTATTATTATTATTATTATTATTAGTCCAAGAAATGTAAGAATACAAAGCTGCTTGCTTGGGTGATATGTGCACTGAGAAAATAATGCATTTGGGGCCTGCAACTCTAAATTGGATTTTACAGATAATGAATAACTGTATCACTACTATGCACACAAAACTGCGGAGAAAAGAAAGTGAGATAGCCCTATTAAAATCAAAGAAATAGCCTATAGACCCACAAAACCTTAGGCCTGTGTCATCTTTACAAGGCACCTGAAAGAATGTTCTTATAATTTTTGGTAGAGTAGAGACCAAAATCATACCTAAACAAGCAGGATTTAGATCTGGTAAATCATGTTGTGGTCAAGTACTCAGCCTCACCCAACACATAAAGGACGGCTTCGAAAGGTAGCAGATAACTGTAGTCATGTTTATATATACCTTGGCTTCCTATGATACTGTCAACCACCACAGACTTTCAAAGGACAACATTTTTGGAGTGTCTCCTTCAAAATAGACATATTTATGTGATGCAACAAGGAAGAAAGAGCCACTGGAGGAAAAAAAATGATCTGCCCTAAGGCACTGCCTTGTTGCCAATTTTATATAGTAACAAACAGCTATCCTATGAACACTGAGATGAGGAAATTTATACATGCCGATGACACTTCCATGGTTGTACAAGCAAAATCTTTTGATGAAGTGACAGAGAAACTGATGTGAGTGCTTGAAGATTTAACTGTCTGCTAAAGTGAAGATTTCCTCAAGCCAAATCCATGTAAAACATGGGTATGTATCTTTCACCTTAGAAATAAAGATGCACATTGGCTATGGAAAGTGACACAACAGTGTCAGAAGTTGAACCATGATGACTTCCCAAAATATTTGAGTATCCATCCCAGCAGGACTCTGATATTTTAAAAGCCCTGTTAAATTGTTAAGGAAAAGGTATTTGGAAAAAATATCATCCAAAAATTACTAGTATGAAATGGGAAGCTGAACCACAAGTTCTAAGAACATCAGTTCTAAAATAATGGTTCTTGGCAGCAGAGTATTAATGAGGCAGTTTTCATAGTGTCTGGCTGCTTAAAACCAAGCCAATTTAACAAATTTACCCAATTATCAGCACAGCAGGAGCCTGAAAGACTTACAAGTGGCCAGCTTCTTCTACCCCATTGATAAATTTTTGATTGGGACCAAATTATGCATGTACCTGTATTCATACTATTAGGATTTTTATATCAGCTTGTAAACTCCACCATCGCCAGTCCCAAGCATGGAGTCTCATCTCGCAAATGATGAGGAAGGAGGAGGGGGGAAGTAATAATCTCGTTAAAAAACCTGGGTCCATCTGACTACCGATGGTAACACCCTGTGAGTGTGCTACCCCAAAATACGAACATGTCTGTGTGGGAGCCACTGGTACTCTGTTCATCATCTGTGGCTCTTTGAGCTTGACTGTGATCAAATCTTGTGGAACTCAAAACTGCAGTCAAAAGAATGTGAGATCCTTTGGAATTTCACCACCAAAACCTGAACCAAACCAATAATCATGACAGAACAAAGGAAAACAATCCACTACCCTGGGCCCCAGTCACTGAGACTGGGAAATAGACCTGATCATTGGATTCCAGGGGTCAGGCATGTCATGAAGAGAAGAATCAGAGCATCTCAAAAGCCCTCAAGACTAAGAAAATATTTTACACGGGAACACTCAACACCAACACATTACTGAAAATAGGTAAATTGAAATAACTTACAAACACCATGAATAAATTTAATATCAAAATTCTGGCAATACAGGAAACAAGATTGTCAGATGAGAACCAATGTGATTCAGCAAACTACAGAATATACAAGGGGAAATTGGCAATAAACATTCCAGAAAGTGATCTCAAAATCGTCAAAACAAGATTTGTAGTACAAAAATCGGTACTAGAGTCTGTAATAAATTTCACTTCAAAATCAGAAAAAATATTAACAGTAACATTACAATCTGGTAACATAGCTTGTACACTAATCAACGCACATGTCCCCACAAATAACTACAACAAGAAAAACTCACAGATGGTACAAGAACTCTGGAAAGATCTGGAAGAAACCACCAACAAAATCCCCACCAACCACATCAAAATGCTACTAGGAGATTTTAACACTCAATTAGGCAAGGAAAGAAAGTTCAGTGATACAACTGGAAAACAACACAAGCCTCACAAAAGGGCAAACTAGAATAGAAAGAACCTGATCAACTTCTGCAGAAATTTCAAACTCAAAATCACACAAGAAATTAGTAACTTGGAAATCCTGTAACTACACCCTAGGAGAATTTCAAATACATCACATAGCAATATCCATGAAAAACATCAGATAAATTATGACTATAAGAACAAGGAAAGCAGTTTTTGAATCTGACCATCACTTCCTTAAAATTAAATCAAAATTTATACCCAACAGACCATTTAAGAGAACCAAAAGAAATTTCAGAATAGATTCAGAGTACTTACAGCTAAACAAGAAAGAAATAATAGAAAAAAATGAAGATTGACAGTAAATAGTAGACAGAACTGTCAGAAAAATGAAAGAAGATAAAACTGGGGAAGCTACCAAGAGAAAGGAAACACAGATGGTGGAACATGACATGCAACAAAGCCATAGAAGACAGGATGAAAGCCTGCGAAAAAAAATTTAACAGCCATAGAACATCCCAAAAAGGGGAAGAATTTAACAGGATACAGAAGACCCCTTTTAAAATAATCCATAGAAAAAAAAGATGTTACAAAAACAACAGGTTGAAAGAGATGGAAGACTTTACAACATTTTTACACAATATTTAGAGAAAATATGACAGGATCTCAACCACCGAGCCTATGCTTCAAAAGACAAGATGGAACACTGAGACAAACCTGAAAAAGAACTGTGAAATATTAGTGCAATGCCTCAACACACTACTTAACTGTGATAAACTAACACACAGGCTAGAGTTCAAAAAACCAGAACCTAGCCAGGATTCCAAACCCCCAACACTTGAATAAACACTGAAAATAATAAAATCTTTGAAAAACAATTGAGCACATGGGGAAGAAATCTGGAAATTAGATCACAAAAGTAAATAAACAAAAAATTTAAAGGATCATCGAAAGCATCTGGGAAACAGAAATGGCACCAGAAGAATGGAAGTCAGTCCTAATACATCCCTTCCATAAGAAAGGAGACAAAACAGACCCTAATGAATACAGAGGACTTTCGCTATTACCTGTGACGTACAAAATTCTATTCAAAGCCTTGTTAAATCATCTAAAGCCTCAGATAGATCCACTTGTAGGTGAATACAAAGGAGGTTTCAGGAAAGGAAGGTCATGTAGTGAACAAATCTAGGAACACCACCATAACATATGTTGACTTCAAGAATCACACTGTGGTTTTCTGTTTTGGTGTTGTTGTCCCCATGCCCTGCTAAATTCGTGCCCCTAGTCTCCGTAGAAATTATTGTTGTTTATTCTAATTTCAGACACTTTTTTAATAAAAGAATCCCAGTAAGATGACATCTGATCCACAATTCTCATCTTTCCAAACTGTTTTTATGCCCATTTTTGGCCATTTCTGCCACAGCTGATTTCTGTAGTATACTTTATTTAATGTGTTGTGTGTGCACTGCACAGTGCTCAGCAAAGGTATGAATAGTTTGCCCTTTGTAACTAATACCACATTCATGGGGGACACCATATATGCCTGGAACACAGAGACCTATGCTGTTCTTGACAATCTTTTATCTCGAAGGCAGACCAGAACACTGGCCTCATTCCATGTATCTTCGGTATGTGTCCTATCTTGATGGTCATTGCTGCTGCTGATGATGATGATTTTGTGTAGCATTTTTGGCCATTAGACCCTGGCTGGGATCATGTTCGGCCTGCCTCGTGCAAGTCTTTAAGTGATGCCACATGGACGACTTGCGCGTTGAATGGTCATTGCACAGTACTGAAGGAATACTGCCAACTGATGATGATGGAAAAGTTTGCCATCAGAATCTCGAGAATTTTATTCAACATGATGTGGCTTGTATATCAAACAGATTTTATTGAAAAATGCCAGCATGAAAGACTCCAAGGTCACAGAATCTACTTCTGTTCCCACCCGCTTACTGAAGTCAAGTTTTGAACTCCTCACTTTTTTTCTCCCCACATTTCCTTCTATTATCAACTTTACGATCCCTTGATGCATCTGGACGTGCCCTGTCAACATAGCCCTTATTTTAGTTGGGATGTGTTTTCTTCATTAATTTATTAAAATCAACCCATTCATTTGGCATCATTCTTCAGAAGTACCACATTTCAAAACCTTCTTTTATTTTCTTGTCTAAAGTGTTTATTGTTCATACACTTCAAATAAATACTTTGCTAAATAAAACACACCCCAACAGAGAACACCCTGAGTGTAGGCAAAATGTTCAAGCTCTGTAAGGCTCATTTCAAAGTGTTGTGTTAACAATGAAGAAAGATGAACATCTGCTGCTAATGTCTCAACATGTAGCTCAGAAGGTCAACAGAAAATCAATGTCCCGGCGGTGCAGAGTTTAAAGGATGTTTGTACTACAATTCACAAAATAAACAACATCAACATCCAAGAAATGTTCAAAACAAACATGCACCATGAACACTGAATCAAAAATGGTACACCAAAATGCCCACAAGGGTTCACACACAATGAAGATCAAAGAAACTTCTTGGGAGTTACAAACCATGCAGGATGTACAGCTACATATCCACTCTTAAGAATGCCAACAGAATCATATTGGTGTAACATGATGAAAAGAACTGATGGAATATGATGGCAAGAAACCAAATGTGAAACAGTCTGTCAAGGGGTTTGCCTTCAATGTTGATGGTGCAAACCTTTGTGATCACTGTGGTGCATCATTTTTCTGTCAGTGTTCATGGTTTCTTGGAAGTCAACAATGTCCATTTAATGATGTGTAATATGTGCATCCCATAGAAGTCAGATCTTTGCTTGCACCTTCCAGACACTAATTTCCTATCACCCTCAGGATGTTCAATTAACCATTAATATTTTTCCTGCCATAATAGTTCATGAAACACTTCCAAATGAGCCTTACTAGAAACTGAACTTATGACCCTGCATTCAAATGGTTCTTTGTTAAGATTTAATCCTAAGGAAATCATATACCATCCACATATAAAAACTAATTATGTTAATAGCTTGAACACTGAGCCATTATAAATGTTTATTATAGTGTTTGTAAATAAGTTAAGGGTGATAAAATCCATACAAGATATAGGAAGAGCAAAAAAGTGAATCACTCATCAAAAGGTTAAAACTAACCTTACTTTCCAGTTTTGATAACAACTCCTGTAAATTTTCTTTGGTGGACAGTTCAGTATAACTATCCCCAAACACATCATATTTCAACATAATTTCTCTTTCAGTATCAGGTGTCATACTAATAATATTCTGAGGTGTCCATGGAAGTAGTTTGTGGTTTTCTATGCTATTTAAAAGCCATTTTATGTGCACAACATTGTACACCTTCGAAATTGAAAGATTGCGTACTTTAATGTTCTCATCAGCTGCTAGGACACAAAATGTAGAAGGACCTGCAAAAATAAATAAAAATTGCATACACTGTAATACTAACTACAATATTAAGTCCAGGCATTCAGAATATACACTAAGCAAGGCTGTCTATTGCAATACATCACCACAAAGACTGATTGTTGTAGCTCAGTTCTGTTGTCCAAAAGACCTGTGTTTAAGACCAGGCATGGAAGAGTATTTATCTAGTAGGAGATGAGGTATTTGTGGAATTAAAGCTGTGATGATGATGGGTCATGAGTTGTGCTTGGGTCACCCAGTATATCAACTGTCAATAAAGACAAAGGTCCTGTCTTTGAATCACAGTCCAAAACACAGTTCTAATCAGTAATCATGCAGTTTCATTTCAGTGCACAATCTATACCAGAGTGAAATTTTATTCTGAATTCTTTGCATTTGAGAGAGAGAGAGAGAGAGAGAGAGAGAGAGAGAGAGAGAGAGAGAGAGAGAGATTTCAAAGTTTTACTCTCCAAACTATTTTTCAAACTTATGAGGTCGCCATTCTCATAACAATATCATTTGGGTTGCATATAACTTTTGATGAGCATGTGATCTTTGACATTAAATAGCAATTGTATAGGCAACACCCACTAAATCTAAACCAAACGATGACAACCTCACTTGGTGTGTCACATTGTTGTTGTAATAAATCTATATATAATAATAATTATAGAGGGAAACTTTCCCGGTGGGATAAATAAAAATAAAAATAGAAAAGAGATGACTTACCAAAAGGACCGGCTCGTCGAGAGAAACAAATAAAATCACACACAAACACACATACAAGCTTTCGCCACCACTGGCAGCTTCTTCAGGAAAAAGAGGAAAAGGGAAGGATATGGGTTTTAAGGAAGTGGAAAAGGAGTCATTCCAATCCCAGGAGTGGAAGGACTTACCTTAGGGGAAAAAAAGGAAGGTAAACAAATACACACACACTCAGACATATCGAAACGCAAACACACCTAGACAGACATTTGTGAAAAGCTTTTCATAAATGTCTGTCTAGGTGTGTTTGCGTTTCGATATGTCTGAGTGTGTGTGTATTTGTTTACCTTCCTTTTTTTCCCCTAAGGTAAGTCCTTCCACTCCTGGGATTGGAATGACTCCTTTTCCACTTCTTTAAAACCCATATCCTTTCCTTTTCCTCTTTTTCCTGAAGAAGCTGCCAGTGGTGGCGAAAGCTTGTATGTGTGTTTGTGTGTGATTTTATTTGTTTCTCTCGATGAGCCGGTCCTTTTGGTAAGTCATCTCTTTTCTATTTTTATTTTTATATATAATAATAGTTTAGTAAGGACAGTTTACAACTCACCGCAAAGACCTGGCGACGAGCTGCAATAGGTACATACAACACTTTCAGCTATCGGCTATGGCCTTCTTCAGAAAATAGAACACTCACGCAATCACACAACACAGTCATATAATCATCACCTCTGGCAGCCGCGCTTCGAATCACGCTTTGCGGTGAGTAAATCGAGGACGGGAGGAGAGGGGAGGGGAGGGGAGAGGGGATAGGAAGGTTACATCACAGTGGTGGGGATGGGTTAGATGGAAATAATGAGATGCAGCTTAGGAATGGAGTGGGGAGGCAGGTGAGGGGAGAAAAATAAAATAAACAAACTAAATAAATAGACTTTAAAAAATCGCACTGACGTGTTTTACGGCCCACTTTAGATTTGTAGTTTTATAAGTTTTTGCAAACATTTTGGACCAAAATAATAATCTAAATAATAAAAAAATAATTAATAAGAGTGTCTGAAACTCTTTTAGGGAAACAAATTTAGGTAGTGGCGGGTTCCAAACCACCAACCTTTAGCGCCATCGTCCAATGCCTTGCCCACTATACTATGACTATCAATCAAAAGATGAGTCCTTTAATCTCATACTATTCATGGCCATTGTTAACTGATGCTAATATGGCATTTGTAGACACTAGATTATATTTTATCATACGAAGAACAATGTGTTTTTGTTAATTCTTCAGTGCGCCATTACTTTGAAATGACAATGTGTAAGTTACAATAAAAAAAATCATCAAATACGCAACGCAAGATGGCGTATGCCGGAGTTCTGGGTGAGGAATGTCACGTGACATCTCCGAACGGCTGGTTTTCGTTAATTCAATGGAGGGTGTCAAATCTCCGTTATTTTTGCAAATATGTCTCAAACGATGTGAGATATGAAAAAAACATATGGGAGCTAAGTTGTAGAATTTTCTCCTCTACCAATTAGGTTATTTAATTATCAATACTTAACGGTTCGTTTGCAATTACAATTATATTACAAACGGCTACTACCATATTTTTTGTCCGAAAAATTTGAAAAAGGAAGGTTCTGGTCTCTAGTGACCTACAATCATGTTTGTAAAATTTGGTGCTGATTGGTTGAACGGTTCATCTTAAAAACAGGGAACACGTTACGGACATACAGACATACATCCCAAAATCACCGTTATTTTTACAAATATCTTTGAAACACTACGAGATATGAAAAAAAAAAAAAAAAAAAAACCATAAGAGAGCATAGTTGTAGAGAATTTTCTCCTCTACAAATTTGGTTGTTTAATTTTCGAGTCAGATGAATAGTTAAGCCGTTATTTTCATTTACATTTCGAGCTGTCAAAAGACGATCACAAAGGCCCACTTTTAGTGTTACTACCATAACCTAAAGTGGGCCAATAAATAAATTAAATAAAATTAAATGCATGCACACTGCAAGTATACAAGATCGCACACATGCACGCACGCATACACACACACACACACACACACACACACAGGAACATGTGAGGCAATACTGACTTAACATCTTATCTTAGAAGATAGATTAAGGAAAGGAAAACCTACATTTCTAGCTTTTTTGGATTTAGATAAAGCTTTTGACAATTTTGATTGGAAACACTCTTTCAAATTCTGAAGTCAGAAGGGGTAAAATATAGAGAACGGAAAGTTATTTACAACTTGTACAGGAGCCAGACAGCAGTTATTACAGTTGAAGGGCATGAAAGGGGCAGCATTGGTTGGGAAGGGAGTAAGACAGAGTTGTAGCCTTACCCTTATGTTATTCAATTGGTACATTGAGCAAGCTATGAAGGAAAGCAAGAAGAAATTAGGAGAAGGAATTAAAGTACAGGATGATGAAATAAAGACTTTGCAGTTTGTCAATGACATTGTAATTATGCCAGAGACAGCCAAGGATGTGGAAGAGCAACTGAACGGAATGGACTGTGCCCTGACAGGAGTGTATAAGATGAACATTAACAAGATGAAAAGAAGGGTATTGGATTGCAGAATAAGAAAATCAGAGGTAATGAAACAATAAAGGTGGTAGATGAGTTTTGTTACTTGGTCAGTAAACTAACATACGATGATCACAACACGGATAATATTTAAAGCAGACTGGCAATGGGAAGAAAAGCATTTCTGAAAAAGAGAAATGTGTTAACATCAAAATCAATTTAAGTGTTAGAAAGTCTTTTCTGAAAGCATATGTGTGGTGTATTGCCTTGTATGCTAGTGAAACATGGACAATAAATAGAGGACAGAAGCTTTTGAAGCATAATGTGGAATTACAGATGAATGCTGAAAATTAGGTAGATAGATCGCCTAATTAATGAGGAGCTTCTGAACAGACTAGAGAGAGGAGGAATTTACCTTAACTAAACGAAGGGGCCGATTGATATGATACATTCTTATACATCAAAGAACTATGTAATTAGCATTGGAGGGATGTGTGTGGGGTAAAAAATCACAGAGGGAGATGATAATACGAATACAGTAACCAGGTTCAAATAGATCTGGGTTGCTGTTCTTATGAGGAGATGAAGAGGCTTGCTCAAGACAGCATAGGGTGAAGAGCTGCATCAAATCACAGCAACAGCAGGTTGCTACTCACCACAGGGACATCTCGATGAGCCACAGAGATGTCTCAATGAACCACAGAAAAGCACACACAACAGATTACAAATTGCTAAAAAAATTTCAGATGTTACAGTCTTTGGCAGACAGAGAAACTCACTCTCTCTCTCTCTCTCTCTCTCTCTCTCTCTCTCTCTCGACACACACACACACACACACACACACACACACACACACACACACACACAAACTGTGATCTCTGGCCATCGTAGTCAGACTTTGGGGTCAGGACAGCCGAGGTGAAAGCAACCAGTAGTGGGGCTGAGGAGGCAACATGGAGCGGGAAGCAGGAAGCGAGAACGTTGAATACACCAGTGCTGCTTGACAGCCAGGGAGGCAGGAAAGGGGAGAGACTGGAAGGTGGGGCGGAATGGAAGACATGAGATTGGAGTGTGGGCAGAAACTAGCGAATGTTTAGGCCTTTGGGATTACATGAGTGAAGGATATATTTTAAGGAGAGTTCCAACTCACTCAATTCAGAAAAGATGCTGTTTGTGGGGAGCTCCATATGGCACAGGTGTGTAGCAGTCATTGATGTGAGCTCCATCGTGCAGGGCTCCATGCTCAGCAATAGGCTTGTCCAGCGGTCTCCTGGCCAGAGTTTGACAATGGACATTCTCACAAACAGCTTGTCACTGGTCTTTCCCACATAGAAAGCTGCACAATGGTTATGGCTCAGTTTATATAGCACATGACTGCTTTCACAGGTTGCCCTGCCTTTATGGGACAGGAAATGCATTTGCAGGACTGGAGTATGTATTGGTGGTATGTTACACAGGTCTTGCCTCTAGATCTATTGTAGAGATGTGGCATGTGGCAAGGGGTTGGGAGCAGGGATGGACAAGGATATTACATAGGTTTAGTGGGTGACAGAATACCACTTTTGGAGGGATGGGTACAATATTGGGTAAGGTATTTCTCATTTCAAGGCAGCATGAAAAGTAGTTGAAACCATGGTGAAGAATGTGGTTTAACTGCTACAGTACTGAGTCACAAGAGGGGTGCTCCTTTATGGCCAAACTGTGGGTGTGAGGGAGGTGGAGCCTGACTGGACAGACAGGGATGTGAGATCTGCTTTTGGACATGGTTGGGAGGGTAATTACAGTCAGTGAAGGCCTCAGTGAGGCCTTTGGCATATTTGGAGAGGGACTGCTTGTCACTGCAGATGCGACAAACATGGGTGGCTGGGCTGTATGGAAGAGACTTTTATGTGTGGGATGGGTTGCAGCTATCAAAGTGGAGGTATTGTGAAGGTTGGTAGGTTTGATGTGGACAAAGGTATTGATGAAACCATCCTTTAGGTGAAGGTCAAAGTCAAGGAAGTTGGCTTGAGTAGGACCAAGTGAAGTGTATGGGGGAGGTGTTGAGTTTTGGAGGAATGTAGATAGTATGTCCTCACCCTCACCTTCAGCCCAGATTATAAATGAAACTGAACTAAGTGAGGGGTTTGAAATTCTGCATAGTCGAGAAGGATTCCTCTAGATGGCCCATGTACAGGTTGGCATAGAAAGTAGTCTTATGGGTGCCCATGGCTTTACTGTGAATTTGTTTGTAGGTGATGCCTTCAAAGGAGAAGTAATTGTGGAGGAGGATAAAGTTTGTTATGGTCACGAGGAAGGAGGTTGTGGGCTTGGAGTCAGCCATGCATTGTGTTCAACTGCGCCAAGGCCATTAACATTGGAGATGTTGGTGTAAAGAGCATGGTACCAAGAGGTAAAGGAACAAGAAATGTGGAGAGTTGGTGGAGGAACTTGTTGGTGTCTTTGACATAGAAGGTTAGGTTTCCTGGATGGGCTTAAAGATTTGAGGAGGCACGGAGATCCTGCTGGAGTTTTGGAATGAGATTATTGTGGCAGGATATTTAAGTGGAAGAATCTATATTTAGTGGAGACCCTCTGCCACATAGTCCTTGCTGCCTAGAACCACAGTTCTGGAGCCTTTGCCAGCAGGTAGGTTCTATGGGTGTGAGGTTGGCATCCATTTTAGGGATTTGGGGAATGATGATGAGGTTAGGTAACTGGTTGCCATTAGGGTGGATAATTAAAAAAAAAAAAAAAAAAAAAAAACACCTTCTCTGAACTACACAGATGGGAGTTATCCTTACACTTCACTCTTCGATCCCAAAATAATCCTATGACAAACCTCTTTTATCTCTCCGCTCCATTCCTAAGCTGCATCTCTTTCCACCCATCTAGTACCTACATAATCTGTAACGTAATATGGTATGCTACCCCACTGCCACCTTGCAACACTCCTATTCCCCTCCCTCCCATTGCCTTGCCAAAGAGGGTCACTTGGAACACGGCATCGAGAGAAGATGGCTGTGAGTCTGTGAAGTGTGCTTGTGTGGTTGTATGACTGAGAGTGGGTGTCTTTTTTCTGACGAAGGCTGGTGGCTGAGAGCTAAAGTTGCATGTTTGTATGAGTGTATTTTGAGCCTGTCACAGCTCACAAACATCTTTGCGGTGAGTTGCAAACTATCCTCATTAAATTGTTGAATTCCAACCTGGACTTTCCACTGTCAGACAATGACAAACTATGTTTGAAATAACTAAGAAATCCTTGGACTTAGCAGAATGTAAAATTTTAAAACTGACATAAGCATTGATATCAAAAGATGCTTTCGATCTGATGGCTTACAATCTACCTATGGTTGGTATGCAGCACAGAGCAGTCTACAAGGAAAGTTCATTTCTCCTTATCTTAAATTTCAACTGTTTCTTGCAAAAAGTAAATGCCATTGTGATGCAATAGCTTCGATCATAAACACCTGAATAGGTCATGGACAAAAAGGAACTGTGTTCATGGATGTTTAATATTGCTTATCACAAGGAAGTTGAATGATATTGTGTTAAACTTTAGTTAATTGTATCAACTATTTATTATGAGAACAACACGATGTTCCACTTTGCAGGAAACTTGATGACAGCTGTTTTCACTGACCTACTACACTTTTTAGCTGAACCCGTGTACGAGACTTTGAAAAATTATTTAGAGTGTGGAGGTAAGTCCTATATTAAAAATCACAATTTGGTGTCTGTTCCATAAGTTTATTTTACTTTGTTAACCAGTTTTTGGCTTGAAGGGCTATCTTCAGACTTACAAATTAAAATAAAGTTGTTGAACATACACAAACTTATAATTTTTAATTAGGTGTGATGATGTTCCACTGAGAACCAATGGAAGAGTCACTCAAAATAAGGTAAGACCTCTTTGTATGTATGCCATCGAATTCAAATGAAATGATTCAAACTCGTTGTGATGTTCTACGAAACATGCTTCTGCTTTTTCATTTTTGACTGATCAGAATGCTGACATTAGTGGACATAACAATTAGTGTTAGAATTCATTATCTACATCATGAACAAGGTAACAAAAAGCCAATAATTTGTGAAACATTTTTGGAGTATGAATCAACACAAAAGTTGAAGGTAAAATTCATTTCAGGAACTATTATAGAAATTCTAGATTATTGTAATTTGTGTTTAAACAAACTTGTTGGTCAAAGCTATGATGGCTGTGCTATGTTGTCTGGTCATGTAGATAGTGTTCAAAGCTTAATTAAAGGCAAGTATCTCATTGCCAAGTTCTTTCATTGTGCAAGCCTCATATTAAAAGATTTAATCAATGACCTGAACAATTTCAGTGAAGTGTTCAATGCTGCTGGACCAACAAAGGACAACATGTACTTTTTAAAACAGAAAGAATATACTACAGCAACATAAAACTATAAATATCCCTTGCTTCTTCGAACTCATTGTGCAGCTAAGTATAACAGTATCAGAAAATTTACTGAGAACCTTATAGCTATTATACAAGTTCTACAAGATCTCTTGCATAATGCCATAAATTAAAAAATGAAAATCAAAGCATATCACCCCTACAAGACTGCAACAAGTCCAACTTATATTGTGACACACTTAGTGATTGCTGTCTATTCTGCCAAACCTGAACCCATGTGCAACAAACTGAAAATGCAGAATAATTCTTCAGAATATCTTACTTCATCTCATATTTAAGACTCTTATCATTTCCTTTCTGAGAGACTGATATTACACAAAAAGAACTTTCACTTATACAGCTTCAATATGAAAATACAGGAAAATTAGACATATCTCCTTTCCTCCCCCCCCCCCCCCAAACATACAAAACTTTTATGGAGGTCTTTTACAGAACATTTTTTCACAGGCTACCACATGGTGCAAAGTGCTTAAGAGAAATGACGTGAATGATTTGACCTTAAGTAAATTCTTAAGAGTGCACTCTTTTGATTGATCAAACAAGCCCAATTTACCCAGCTGTGAGAAATGAAATCAAGTTTGGCTTTACTTTTCCAATTATGGCACAATGGGTAAAAACATGTAATCAATCTATGATGGGACCATGAGACTCAGCAACCTATGCATGCCCAGTGTTCTAGGAAAATAATGAAGGAAGATGTGGAATTAATCGAAAAAGTGTTAAACACTTTTGGACAGAAGCATAGATGCTTCAAGTATTTATATTTTCTCAAGCTTTTCTGGGTGTATTGTCTTCAAAGACAGGAAAAAGGGGTTGGGGGGGGGGGGGGCTGCAATAGCAGTCACTTGCACCTTCCTCACACCAGCCATAATTCTGGTATTCCATGGTTCTTCTAAATGCAAATTCAGCTATTGTGTTTCCTCTTTAATCAGTACCGGTAGTATAAGCTTATGCATAATTACAATTTTACACCGACATATGAGCTATGGAATGCTTACCTGGATTTTGTACAAACTTTCCTCCATTTTCATAAATCTGTGTTTCAATATCTTGTTTTGTCATTTCATTGTAATCAGTCATGACACAGAATTCCTTCCCCTTCAAGAGATCTGTTTTGATTGTAGCAGTTGAAACATCAGCACTACAGAACTGCTTTCCCAGACGTGGCTGGTGGCTCGAAGTTCTCTTCTTTTTAGGAGATGATGCCTCAGGATCAATGGAGATCGCATGCCGACTGGAAAGTTTACCTGATGCCATCTGCCAGAAAATACATTTTCCATCTACCTTTATTTTTATTGCCACAAGAATAACATATCAGTAACCAAATTTACTACCTACAGCTGCTCACCTGCCGTAATTCCATGAACTCGGACACAGTAACACAATCAGTCCACTTTTTGTCGTAACGTATTTCTTCCACTCGTGGAAACCGCAAAGTATACCCTACTTTAAATGAGCTACTTTCCACAATTTCTGTTGCCTTTATCTGTAGAAAATAGATGCAGTTCAAGCAATATATATGAACTGATTATGGCATACAATAATAGAAACTGGACTGACCTACAATTTTTGTTATGGTAAAAACCAATTTCTCATTAAAACGGCTGTCATCTTACATTTAAAAAATAAAAATGAAGGGCCTTCCACAACACTGAGCTTTGTTCTAGGGTGCCACTATCATTCAATTTCTGCATTATACAATTTGAGTAGAAGACTTACATATCCAGTGTGTGGTCACTTTCTCTTGGAACCAGGTAAAATACAATATTGATCCCAATGTGCAAATCGGAAACTCCTCACAGAGAAAAGTAATATTAGGGGCTAGAATTGCATCAAAATCCTGTATAGTAGTCTTGTGTGAACAGAGCATATTTAAAATGCTGGTGTAATTTTTTCCCCCATTTTGCTGAAATTATGTTAAGATAATGGGTTCAGGGAGTACTGTAGCCTACATCATGTTATCCACCAATTAGAACTGCCACATATCCAATGAATGTTTGTTTATTTATCCATGAGACCTTGTGTTGTACATAGTTTGCACAGTTAGGTGTTGGATACATTTATGACAATAAATTTTCATACATTTATCCCAGTAACATTTATGACAGTATGCTTAGTTAATTGCTCAGGTTACAATACAATTGTAGTCAGTTATTACTTATTTGGTTCAAGGTACTCCCTAAGGCTGTAGAAGCAGTGGTAAATTAGATATACCTTCACTGCAGCTTTGAAACCTGAATGATGAAAGTAATTTTTAAAAGGATGCACTTTTATTACACACTTCTCTGAACATTTGTTATAATAGGCTAAAATGTATATAGACATAAATAAAATTCATTACCAATGCAAAGTACTATGTGCTCTCGAATTGCGAGAAGTTCAACTGCAGGGGAAAAGCCAACAAAGTTCAATCATTATTATTTACATGTAGCTAAAATGAAACTTAATGCTTTTACAGTTTATGGGTAAACATGTAAGAATTCAACTAAATTTTAAAGTACTACTGAGTAAAAAGGGACAAATGATGCTGAGTTTAAGAATTTGAAAATTTATTTCACTTCTGAAGAATTTCAGTTTCTGGACTCTTGCTTTTCTCCCTGTAAGCTTCAAATGCAAAGTAAACAGTTCAGGACCAATGCATTATACAAGATTAGTTGTCAGGGCTGACAATAATGCCTCCCTCATCACTCAAATCCACCAGAATTCTGCACACACTTTCCTTTAAAACATAGATATATATGGTACAGTGGGCATTGATGCTTCCAACAGATGACAACAATTGCACAGGTGGTCATCCCACTGCTAAGGCATAAGTGTTCATAAACTTGAAGGCACTCAGAAGGTGGAACACCTACTGGCCCAACATCACATAGGATATGGCCAGGACAGCCAACTGCTGTGTCTCCTTATCTCAACCCAATCAGCACCCCAGCAATGGTTCTATGCTTGGCCAATGCCACAGTGCTGGTGGGACTATTTACAACTCATTTTTCCCAGTTTGCAGCTCATCACAAAGACATACAATGAACTGTGTCAGGCACATTAAAAAAAACACACACACACACACACATACTACAACATTTAAGCTATTGGCCATTGGCCTTCTTCAAAATAGAGACCATTCACTCAGGCACACTTCACAACCACACAATCATCACCTCCAGCTGCTACACTCCAGGGTGCAACACCTGGAGATAATTATTGTGTGACTCTTTAAGTGTACATGTGTGAATCCTTTCTATTCTGAAGAAGGCCAATGGCTCATAGCTTAAGTGTTGTATACGTGTGTATTTTTTATGTGCCTGTCACAGCTCGTCGTACATCTTCTACTGTTTTATTTCCCCTCATTTCTGTCAATTATTACATAAATTTCCCTCTGAAATTCTCAAGAGCTTCAGGTTCTTCAATTTATCCAGGTCCATCTTCTTATATTCCTACCTTTCTGCAGTTTCTTCAATTTCTGTCTACAAAAAGATATGGTCAGAGTCTATATCTGACCCTGGATATGTCTTACAGTTTAAAAACTGGTTCTGAAATCTGATACCTTCCAGTGTCCACGTATACAAAGTTCTTTCATGATGATTAAATTATGTTCTATACAAATTTCTGCCAGATGGTTTCTTCTTTTGTTCCTTTTTCCCAGTCCATATTCTCCTATTATTTTTCATTCACTTCCTTTTCCTACTACCAAATTCCAGTCTCCCATCACAAGTTTTCCTCTCCCTTAGCTGTCTGAATAATTTGCTTTACCTCCTCATAGATTTCTTTGATCTCATCACTGGCAGAGCTAGTGGGCATATGAACTTGTAATACAGTGCTCAGTGTTGGCTTCGTATCCACGTTGACTACGATAATGCGATCACTGCCCTGCTCGTAGTAGTTTGGCCAAATTTCTGTTTTCTTATTCATTATTAGACCTACTTCTGTAATACCCCCAACTGATTTTGTGTTTATAATCATGTACTCGGCTGAGCAGAAATCCTACCCTCTTTTCACCAAACTTAACTAATCACTACTCTTCTAACTTCGATGTATTCACTTCCCCTTTTAAATTTTCTAACCTCCCTACCCAATTAAGAGATCTAACATTCCACACTCTGATCCGTAGAATGCCATTGTAGTCGTTCCTGATGACAACATTCTCCTGAGTAGTCCCCACCTGGAGATCCAAATGAGGGACTATTTCACCTCCAGAATATTTTACCCGAGAGGATGCCATCGTCATATATTCATACAGAAGAGCTGCATGTCCTCAGGAAAAGTAATGATTGTAGTTTCCCCTTGCTTTCAGCCATTCGCAGTAACTGTATGGCAAAGCTACATTATCTGAGGTTACAAGGCCCGATCAGTTGATCATCCAGACTGTTGCCCCAACAATTACTGAGAAGGCTGCTGCCCTTAATCAGAAACCACACATTTGTCTGACCTCTCTGCAGATATTCCTCCATTGTAGTTGCACCTAAGGTACGGCTACCTGTATCATTGAGAAAGCAAGCCACCCCACCTTGGGAATGTCTGTGGTACAATACCACAGTAAAAACACAATAGGAACAGACCAAGTGTTTAACCAAACTAAAATTTTACAGCAGAATACCATGGCTGGTTGACCACAAGGATAATAAAGGATGAGACAGGCACAATGCACATACCAAAAAACCTCCTATTAAAAACAAGACATAAACTATAAAAGTGACAACAGATACAATTTCGTGGTGGGGGCGCAGATCAGCCACAGTGGCTGGAGGCGGCGGTTGTGTCTGTGTACATTTGTGTCTATAACTGATGAAGACCTAAAAGGCCAAAAGCTATAATGTTGTTGTCTGTTATTTGTTACTTTCTGCAGCTCATCGGACGTCTCTGTGGTGACTAAGCAACCTATACTTCTCAAAAATATTAATGAATCCTTCCTGGAATTTTTAAGACATGGTCAGCCATAGTAAAATTGGCTGCCTTCTGGCATAGCCCGTTGCACCAGCCATTTTTCAATGGTACAGCTGATTCAAGACACACCAAGCACACCTAATTATTTGTATGACATACTGGTAATAGAAAAGATGCTCAGGATATGGTAAACAACCTTTATGCCCTGTTTACAGTGCTCCAACAAACGAACCTTAAGGCCAACTGGGACAAGTAGAGGCCATCCAGAAACTTCCACCTCTTTCCAACACCAGTCAAAGTCTGTACTGGGCCAATTAAACTAGTGTAGTATCACAAGTTTATTCCCCATGTAGCAGCCATTTCTGAACCATTACACCGACTACACAAGAATGTGAAATGGTATTGGTCACCCGAATGTAACAAGGCATTCCAGGCACTTAAAAATGTCCTCCCCCAGCCCACTTGTTTAGCACCTTTTGACCCATCCAGACCTCCGGTCTTAGGAGCAAACACATAGGATTATGGGCTTGGTGCCATCCTGTCCCAAGTTATGGACAGTGTAGAGACCTTATCAGATGCATGAAGGAAGAACTATAGCCAAATCAAGAAAGAGGCATTAGAAATTATATTTTCACTCAAAACCTTTCACGATTATGTCTACAGCATGAAGTTCACATTACTCATGGACCACAAACCTTTGCTTCCACTCTTCAAAATGTCTGCTTCTGTTCCAACAAAGACAGCCTGACACCTTCAGCACTGGGCCTTGTTGTTGTCTAGTTATAACTGTGATATTCAATATCGGTTGACCATTATAATGCGGATTTGTTTTCTCACTTACTTCTTGGACAGGACCCAGAGTTTGATGAAGATACTGATGTGTGCTTCAACATAGACCTGGCAGAAGAAGAAGCTATTGGCAACTTGCCACTGGATGCCAAGCTCATTGCCAAAGCACACGATCGTGGACCCATTCCTGCAGGAGGTAGTCCACTGGGCAAAGTTGGGTGGCCAACTAATCATTGACAGCTTCGCCACCCAGACCTACAAGCCTACTGGTACCATTTGTAATGAAGAATCTTGGGATTTATTCCCATCTGCTTGCATTACTGAACCTCCCGATGCCACTGCTGCATAATAATGGTTAGAATGTAATTAGTCTATTATCATTAACATTTCCAAAACTTTTGTTATTATTTGTTGCAACGTAACTAGCTGAAGTCTATTTTTTATTATTTGACACCGGAGAAGTTTGTTTAATTAGCAAATATTAATTAATTCATGTCAGAGGTATATTAAAGTTCAGAGAGTAAGCTAATTACTATTTCTGTTAAAACTAATTAAATTCTTTTCTCATAATATTAAACTAGGTATTATTGAGTTTCATTAGTAATGTTAGGAAAGTTTTGCCCTCATTAGTTTCTGTATAATTACCATTAATTACAAAAGTGTTGTTGATGAATCTATTTTGTTAAATATATAAATGAAATACGATTAACTGAATCAATATTTGTTTATTAAATTAATCACTATTATTTATGCCATCTTTTACTATAGCCAGATGCATGTAAATGTTTAGCTTTCCATTATAATTAATTTAATGTACATAATTAACAATCCACACCCATGACCCACAGACAATGCCGAGGTGGGGTGGATTGCATGCCACAACAATATATACAGCCATACCGTAGGTGCAACCACAACGGAGGGGTATCTGTGGAGAAGCCAGAAAAATGTGTGGTTCCTGAAGAGGGGCAGCAGTCTTTTCAGTAGTTACAGGGGCAACAGTCTGGATGATTGACTGAGATGGCCTTGTAACATCAGCTAATGTGGCTTTGCCACACAGTTATTGTGAACGGCTGAAAGCAAGTGGAAAAGTACAGCTGTTACTTTTCCCGAGGACATGCAGCTCTACTGTATGAATATATAATGATGACATCCTCTCAGGTAAAATATTCAGGAGTTAAAATAGTGCCCCATTCGGATCTCTGGGCGGGGACTACTTAGGAGGATGTTGTCATCAGGAAAGACGATACTGGCATTCTACAGATTGGATCATGGAATGTTGGATCCCTTAATCAGGTAGGGAGATTAGAAAATTTAAAAAGATAAATGGATAGGTTGAAGTTAGACATAGTGGGGGTTAGTCAAGTTTAGTGGAAAGAGGAACAAGATTTCTGGTCAGGTGAATACAGGATTAGAAACACAAAATCAGTTGAGGGTATTACAGGAGTAGGGCTGGTATGAATAAGAAAATAGCAATGTGGGTAAACTACTATGAGCAGCGCAGTGATGACATTGTGGCGACGTCGAGATCGACTCCACCTGGAGTAGAATATCTTTGAGCTGATATAGAGAGAGCCCATGTGGGCCTTTGAGTATTGTTTGGACTCAACTATCGTGTACTCGAATGTATCAAGCGATCTGTAATAAATGTGTGTTATTCAGTTAATGTGGCGTGTACCGGTTATTTATTTATCATACCGTATCCCATACACCACAACATTATCGTAGTCAACATAGACAGAAGCCAAAACCAACAACAGTAGTACAGGTTTATATACCAACTAGCTCTGCAGATGATGATGATGAGATTGAAGAAATGTAAAGGTAAAGGAAATTGTTCAGACAATTAAGGGAGAGGAAAACTTAATGGACTGGGCAAAAAGAATGACAGAGGAAGCCGCCTGGCAGAATTTTGCATGGAACATAATACCAGATAGCTTTTATAATGGTAAGACATAGATTTCAGAACTAGGTTTTAAACAGTAAGACATACCCAGTGGCAGATATAGAATTCTGACCATATCTTATTGGTCATGAACTGTAGACTGAAACTGAAAAAACTGCAGAGAGGTAGGAAAATAAGGAGATGGGATCTGGATAAATTGAATCAACCTGAAGTTCTAGAAATTTCAGAGGGAGTTTTGGGCAACAATTGACGAAAAAGGAGAGAAATAAAACAGTAGAAGAGGATGAAATAGTGAAGGCATCAGAGAACAAAATAGGTAGGAAGGCAAGACCTACAAAATATCCTTGGATATCGATATCACAAGGAATACTAAACTTAATTGATGAAAGGAGAAAATATAAAAATGCATTAAATGAAACAGGTAAAATGGAGTACAGATGACTAAGAAATGAGATTGTCATGAAGTGCAAAATGGCCAAGCAGGAGTGGCTAGAAGGCAAATGCAAGTTTGTAGAAGAATGTATAAAAAGGGGGAAAATAGATACTGCCTACAGGAAAATAAGAGAGATATTTGGAGACAAGAAAAACAGCTCTATGAATATCAAGATCTCAGATGGAAAACCAGTTCTCAGCAAAGAAGCAGGGTGGCCACCAAATCTTCATTTTCAAATTCAAGGTTTTTTCCAGGGTAAAAATAATTATTTTCCAGGTTTTCACGAAACTTAATTTTGCTCAAAGGGGTTAGCAAACAACTATACCGTAAAGAAACTAGTTACATATTTAAAAAAAAAAAGTCATCCAAGTTGAACCATGTCACGGTGTAAGATACACCAAGCAGAGGCGAATCCTGGATTTGTGTTTGGGAGGGGGGGGGCAGAGCTCATAAAAATTGTGGCACTGTAACTCAAACTGATCTAAAAAGAACCAGCTCATATTATGAGGTTTTCTTCGTGGTTTTGGGGGATCGGCAGCCCCATAGACCCCCTCCCCCTGCCCCAGATTTGACACTGACAATGTATAGTACAGGGTGTACATTTTAAGTTGACAAACCAGAATAACAATGGTTTTCACCATTATGAACAGCCGGCAGAGGCTTAGGAAATTATACTAAACTTGAACTGTCTCCACCATTTGGGAGCGGTGTGAGGGGCTAGTGTAAAATTTTAAATGGAAACCCCCATTGTTAAATGCAGATTCAGATTCTACACACCAAATCATGTGTAATTTGATTGATTTTTTTTCCTTTCAATTGGCAATATGTTGCACTGTAATGGTAAGCCCCATCCAGGAAAGAAAATGGTTAAACATTTTGATGATGCTTCAGAACCCAACCAAATGATACCAGATGTACATTTCTTCCCTGCTAGTTCAATTAAATGTTTCGTAGGCAATTCATAACTGGTATTCAAACAAGGGCAATCTTGACTAAGGTATCACTTTGGAAGACTGCCCTGTCCACAGCAGGGAGAGGGAAGGATCACTTTGGGGATCATTTGGTTGCGTTCTGATATTCATGATAATGAATATGGTTTTTAATTATTTTTTTTTTTATTTCCTGTTTAGTACATTTCTTCACCAGTATGACAAGTATTTCTTACTATTAAAGCGCCATCTGTCGTAAAAAAAAAAACTACCAGACCATACATGATGTGGGTTAAAAAAAAGAGGTATATAAACAATACATAGGTCTTTGGTTAAAGTGCAGTTCATGCGGCAGCGGCTAGCCGTCGCTCTCGCTAGGTTATGAAAGGCAGAGCAGCCAAATAGCCAATCAGTCGAGTTATGCCAGCCAACAAGATTGCGTGTTTCATGATGAGTAAATTTTGCGTCAATTTCAATGTTTATTCGACGATTTCGGTGCGGCGTTTGTGTGATTGTAATTGATTTTCCATTTATAAGGGATTTTTCATATAATTGTCGTATTACCCTCATAAGTGACCTATTATTAATACACCATGGCAATCACCCATAGAACAGGTATAGCATGTTTTATTTATTTTATGATCTTTATCATCTTAAGTGAAAGTTTTTATATATAGTATGTGAGGGCGCGTAGCGCCCGAATCTCCGGTTCAGAAACACTCCATCGATTTACATTTGCATGCTACATATATATTTCAGTCCGGGCTATCTCGATTGCAAGCATTCTTGGAAATAACCGCAATTACTTTTACTTACCGGACAAGGGTTCATATAAGAACCTTTCAACCACAGAGGAGGTATAGTATGTTTTATTTATTTTATGATATGTTCGAAATAGTGATCAAGTGGCATCCATACTGATAGGAATTTTAACTTGTTGATCGTCAAAAACTTTTGCATACATCACTTCGATTTGTTTACATTGAACAATTTTAACGCTGTTTCTTATTGGCCACGGCATCATGACTCCTGATTGGCTGCTCTGCCGTTCCTAAAGGGTATATTACACGGAGCGTATTTGGTCGCTAGTCGCTAGCGTCTGTTGTCGCTCGGCGTATGGGCGAGTAGCGAATGCAAGGCTAATAAATGAATACGTTGACGCAGCGACTTCAGACGCTAGCGTCTTCGTAAAAACAATTGAAATACGACGTAGCATATGATGTATTGTTTCGGAGGTTAGGTGATACCAAACAGTTCTGTTTCCCAAGGTGCGACATGGTCGCGAATTTATATCAGTGATCCATTTTGGGTAATTTGGTAGAATCCGTGTACATCGAAGGAAACGGCATTGCCATCGATATATATCGAATGTTCGATAAGGTGTTTCTGAACCGGAGATTCGGGCGCTACGCGCCCTCACATACTAAAAAAAACTTCTTGTTTAACCTATACCTAACCTTCTTAAGGCTACGCTACAGATCACTTTTTTTAAGTCAAAGTTAGGTTAGGTATAGGTTTTTTTTTAAAAAAAAAAAAAAAAAAAAACCACGTGAGGGCGCGTAGCGCCCGAATCTCCGGTTCAGAAACACTATATCGATCATTCTTTATATATCGATGACAATGCCGTTTCCTTTGATGTACACGGATTCTACCAAATTACCCCATTTTGTAATTACTTTTAATATCTTTATTTACGTCGATCACAAAATTTCTCATCTTTTGACGTCCGGTTTCGGTCAGTGATGACCATTTTCAAGTCTACAGGAAATCGGAAACAGGACGAATTTAGTAATAGACTACGGTACGTTATAAAACATAAATAAGGCATTACAGTCATCGATATAAAAAACGTGTTAAAAATATTATACATCATACCTGTTGTTACATTCCTTAATGAAGATACACTTATATTGTGATGAAGCCATCTCGCTATATTACACGTATTGATGACTAAGTTAATGCCTTATTTATGTTTTCTAAGGTAGGCTAATACTAGATGTATCCCTCTGTTTTGATTTGCTGTAGACTTGAAAATGGTTATCCTGACCTCGATACAATTACTTGAAAGTATTGTTGCATTTACTCCAACTTAGACATTAAGCAACGATATGTATTTTGACAATGCATTGTAGCCTAATGCTTTGTTTCCTGAAGGTAACGGTAAAAAATCTAGTCACAATGAATTATTGGAAGCCATGCAATGTTATTTACAACCTTTGAACAAATGGTTGTGGCTAGACGGACAGATAAAGATGAGGGGAGGGGAAGCGTTAAGACGTAATTCTACGCACAGGTCAAAAAGAGCAGAAACTAAGGTCGGACTACTACGTTCAATTGTTGACAAATTTTTGAAGCCTGAAAATTCAAATTCAGAAAAAAAACTATTACTAGCTGTTGCGTTTGGAAAATTTTGTGGAGTTGCCAATTAAAACACAAAGACCTTCGCAAGTTGTTACGAGGGCTGTCTGTTTACAGAATGTTTTAGCTAGAAGGGATAGGGCAGTCTTCGCAGCAAGTATGTCGGCTCACTGGTAACGTATGTTTCAAGAGATACCGAGAATTAAATTCGTAGTGTAAACATTTTCAATGTATCGTACCAAACCCACTTCATTTCTAGTTATTTAATACCATTAAAAGTTGCCGCCTTCAGTTTATAATATTGACTTAACAAGTGGAATTCCATTAACATTCTAACTATTTAGAAAACGGTCACTTCACTTACATGTGAACGTGGATTTTAATGCCTACGAAATCAATTACCTGTTTAAAATAATCTGTTCAGAGTGGTGTCCTACAAAAGGCAGCCGGCCATCAATGGGATAAAAGAGTCAATTTTAATTACAGTCAAGAGATATAAAGTACAGAAAAAATGATACCAAAATTTTCAATGGGTTCTGCCTGGCATATCCATTCAAATTTTGGGATATGGTTGATCCACCGAGCATACCCTTAGTCGGCGCCAATGCTAACGAAGCATCACAATACCAACTTCAACAAAATGCTTCCGTGAAGAGATTTTTCAACACAGAATCAGACAAACGAGATGTGTGTTGATGAGTATCACTGGGGAAGGGGGGAGGATTAATTACGAAAATTGCTAAAATGTAGTACAAATAAATATCGCCTTTCATTCTAGCCGCGATTTCCTAATCGCGCCTTACGATAACATTTCGTCCCTTCGACGTACATCGCGAGAAATTAAGTCGCGTGGTTGAACAACACTTCGAGCGAGATAAATACAGAAATAGATAACAGAATAAGTAACCTATAATTATAAAACTTTTTAAACCGCCCAGAAATATATTTGAAAATGTTTTTGTACACAAAAATGAAGCAATGAATATTATTTAACCCGCGGGCACTAGCTATCTAAGCATTTTGCTCACCGTAATTTTAAAACGACTGTCATTTTGTTACTTTTTAATATTAAACTTTGAGGTTTTTTCTTACTAAAACTACAGGAATTACTTGTCTACACTTACTAAGTACATTTCGAACTGGTGGTGTAATCTGAGCAATAGGCTATACACGCGTACGATCGTTTAACTCCTAAAGCCGCGAGATCTCATGGGTTAAAAATCCCGGTTTCTGGCTGAAATTCAAGGTTTTTTCCCGTGTTTTTTTTTTTTTTTTCTCCAAATTCAAGGCTTTTTCCCGGTTTAAAGGTTCGGTGGCCACCCTGAGAAGGTTAAGTTGAAAGGTGAAAAAAGATATAGAGGTAGAGGGCCTTTATAAGGGAAATGAACTTAGAGACAATATTGTTGGAAGGGAGGAAAAAGTAGATGAAGATGAAATAGGAGATATTATACTGCAAGATGAATTTGACAGAGCACTGAAAGACCTAAGTTGAAACAAGGCCCCTGGAGTAGATAACATTCCCTCAGAGCTACTGAAGTCTCTAGGAAAACCAGCCTTGTAAAAAAAAAATTTTTCCTTGTTTGTTTGTAAAGGTTGGGGTTTGACACAGTACTTAACTTAAATTTTGCTGGTTCTGCTCACTGCTGCCGTGGTCCATTTCAGTCATGCTGGATCCAAACTGTGACTGCTGTGGTAAAATTAGTGTGGAAAAGGATTCAACTCGCTCATAATGAAACTCCACACACAACTTTTGCGGTATAATCAGGTTTATTGAACAAAATGTTACAGACTTTACTTCCAAAAATTCACCGAAAACTGAACTCCCAATCCTTCTCTCCTAGTCACTTACATAGAATTCAACAATGAGAAGCTTGAGTAATTCAATGTTAAAATTAATTTTATCAGACTTTCAATTACTTAATTTTAATTTCCAGCATTTCAAGTTATAAAGTGGAGTCTATGTTTTATGAAATTTGTTTATAATAATAATTCTTAACAAAACAATTAACTTTTTTTATAATAAAATGGCTTTAAACATATTTTAAAACAATTCTTTCATTTTCAGTGTTGATTAAATTGCCCCTTGACTGAAATAGTTGATGCTAACATAAATTTAGAGTGTATACTACCAGTAAATTGGAAATACATCTCACACTAGATCAAAATATTTTTTGTTAATGAAAAAAATATACGAAACAGCACTTGTCAAAATTCCAACTTAGCAACATTAGAAAATAAAGTGATTTAATTTATCTACTGCATTGGGAATCGAATATTTCACTTTACTTTGGTATGGGGTTTGTCTAATGAAAGGGGCTGGTTTTGTTACTTTACAACCTGGAGTATGAGACAGGTGAAATACCCTCAGACTATAAGAAAAATCTAATAATCCCCATTCCAAAGAAAGTAGGTGCAGACAGGTGTGAAACTTACAGAACCATCAGTTTAATAAGTCATGGTTGCAAAATACTAACAAGAATTATTTACAGAAGGATGGAAAACCTGGTAGAATCCAACATTGAGGAAGATAAGTTTGGATTCAGGAGAAATGTAGGAACACAGAAGGCAATGCTCATTTACGGCTTATATTAGAAGATAGATCAAGGAAAGGCTGATGACCTTTGTAATTCTGTCATAGACAGCAAAGGACCTGAAAGAGCAGCTGAATGGAATGGACAGTGTGTTTGGTGTGTAAAAGATGAACCTTAACAAGAGCAAACAAAACAAGAGTAATGGAGTGCAGTCTAAGAAAATCAGGTGATGCTGAAGGAATTAGATTGGGAAACGAAGCAATAAAGCAGGTAGATGAGTTTTGTTACTTGGGCAGTAAAATAACAAATGATGGTCATAGTACAGAGGATATAAAATGCAGAATGGTAAAGGGTAGAAAAGCGTTCTTGAAAAAGAGAAATTTATTAACATTGAATATTGATTTAAACCTAAGGAAGTCCTTTCTGAAGGCATTTGTGTGGCGTGTTGCCTTGTATGGGAGTGAAACATGGATGATAAACAGTGCGGACAGGAAGAGGAAAGAGGCTTTTGAAATGTGGCGCTACAGAAGAATGCTGAAGATTAGGTGGGTGGACCACGTAACTAATGACTAGGTACTGAACAGAATTGTGGAGTAAAGGAATTTCTGGCATACCTTGACTCAAAGAAGCGATCGATTGGTAGGACACATTCTGAGACATCAAGGAATCATGAATTTAGCATAGGAGGGAAGCGTTTGGGATAAAAACCGCTGAGGGAGACCAATAGATGAACACAGTAAACAGATTCAAATGGATGTAGGTTATAGTTCTTATGAGGAGATCAAGAGGCTTGCTCAGGAAAGAGTAGGGTGGAGAGATGCATTAAACCAATCTCCAGACTGAAGACCACAACAAAAACAACAATTAACAATATGCAATTTCCAGTATCATTGTCTGAAAGATATAAATAGGATGCGTTCATGGCATGTAATAGAGTATTGTTTCATCCTTGATCTCATGCACAATCCACTTCAGTTCAAAGTATTATTTCGGTCACAATCCATGCCAGTTTGAACTTTTAATTTTGAATAATTATGTAAAAGTTTGTCAGTGTTGCTAGTGTGGAAAGTTTTTCTACCGGTAGAATTAATGGACTATTAATATTTGTGCCTTATTAAGATGTACACCTCAAACTTTTGGATTCCACATATGAACTGTGTAAATTGTATTACTGATGTATGAAATTTACGTTCCTGGTCACATTAATTGTAATTAAGGAGACTTGTAGGCTGCCCGTAAATGGGGACAACTGGGCATTTATGAATCATTAAAAGTGTCAGAGAACTTCAATTCTGTGTGTTGCTTACATTATTTGTAGTGAAGTAGTTTTCGCCCCATGAGATTTCAGCCAGCTGCAACTGAGAGCTACGATCTTCGAGAACATCAAGGACTATGACCAGGTAATGTCACACACTGGCACGAGATATCATCTCGCCATGGGGGACTTCTTCTTCAAGGAGACAATGGGCATCCCAGGGTCATCAACCCCTTGGCTCTCCAACGTGTCCTCACATAACTCCATGAGGGTCACTGGAGGATGGGCCTCACCAAGAGACTGGGTCATCAACATGTCCATTGGCGAGGCATGGACTCAGACATCAACAAATTGATAACTTCCTCTCAGTCATGTCAGAATAAGTAAGAACACCCCCCCTCCCCCCATGCAATTTCTTCTCTTGGCCTGATACCTCAAGCCCTCGGTCTCACCTCCACATTGATTTTGCGGGACAATTTCTGGAGTATTCATAGACAATACTTGTTGATGTCAGTACTAGATTCCATATGTTTTCCAAATTTTCAACATGTCTGCAGGGCAGACCTTAACAAGTACTTGCCCACATCTTTGCCATTGAAGGTTTGCCAGAAACTACTGTTACTGATAATGGATCCCAATTCACAACCGCAAGAATTTACTACCTTTTGTACTACCAATGGCATTGAACTACTCTACACTGCCCCATTCCATCCAGCCTCTAATGTCAGACTGGAACATTTTTCCGCACATTTAAAACTCAGATGTAAAAGCTGACACAGCACCATACATTACAGACAGCCTTATCACTGTTTTTGGCGTTGTATCGGTCTATCCCAAAAGGCAAGGCTACCCCAGCAGAATGTTTACACAGATGTTACTCATGTTGATGCAGCCACCCCTACCTCCACCTTCTAGTCAGTGAACCTGACATCACCGATTTGTCCTGCAAGATCCAGCCTGGGCATTAATGTATTCAAAAGGGTTGCCCCCAATGGGTCCCAGGAGTTATATCCCGCCTGCAAGGACAGGGCATTGTGGAAGTTACCCTCCTCACAGGCCATCTATATCACAAACATGTAAACCAATTGCGGCCCCACCATGGGGAGACTCCTGTTCCTAGGCAATTACCATTTTCTTTTGTTCCAGATAGCATTACTTCTTCCCGAGAGACTGAGGGGCGCCTCCAACCAGGCCCAGGTTTTGGCAGCCAGACACCAAAAACCACTCTCACATCTACTCCCACAGCAGCACTATCACCAATGGATGTGGACTCAGACACTCTAGTCAACCCAAGCAGTGACATGAGGTGAGCAGAACTACACAGGACATTGAGATGCGAGATGTGCCCTCTTCTCTCTCGTGGGGGGGGGGGGGGGGGGTGGGTGGGAATAGTGTATCCGGTCCAAGGCTCCTGCAACACCCACTTCCCACGAAGCAGACCAGTAAGGCTAGCCCCGGACCAAGTAGGAGTCAACCTGGCCAGTCTTCCCGTAAACACAGATGCTTCTCAGTGACCACCAGGCAGTGTACACTGTGCCGCAACAGGTCAATACAGACACAGACCTATTTTCCTTCCTCTTGAGAAGTAATTGAAAGCAGGGCCACCGATATCCTTGTGCCTAGCAGTATTTAGGCTGGGGCATGAGCCTAAACAGGAAATTCACACCGAGTGAGCCCACTAGTGTGGTCATAGCCACCACTCCATCGTCCACTGCCCCCCGTGTAACGGAGCTGTCCTTACCATGCTTCTGACTGCCTCAGATCCAGGTGACAGCAATGTGGACTCCGACGCCACTCTACACAAGACACCCAGGACTTGGTGAAGGGTTACCAGTCATGTAGACTGTAATTTATTTTATTTCAAATACTCTCTGGTTGATTTAGTGATAGGTTCTAAGACTCAGACCTACCTCACAAGTGTTGTGTTTTATGATTTTTTAGAAGAAAGATTAGTTTCAATAATCTCTGTAACACATCCCGGGTTTCTTTAATTGTGAACCAGGGATTTAAAATTGAGATGTTGTTTTTATACCATAGTGACTCTGCAACATACAATTCTTTGGAATAAAATATTCTCAGTAATATACAATATAATATTCGGTATTAGTGCCCATTTGAGATATATTACAACTTAACATTATTACAATAACAGTTTGTTGACAAGCCCTCTTGAAATCAAATCCGGCTATGCCTAGGAGTCTGGGTATACTAGTTGCTAATGAATGTCGCAGGATAACACACAATGTTACAGGGATTCCATTAATTATTCTTGTGTGGCAGGCACAAAATTAATCTTAAGATGTGATGATAAAGTCAAACAGAACCTTAAAAATGAGTATGCCTGCTCTCATTTTCTCATACCATCCAACATCTGGCCAAAGTCACATCCAAATGACCCCCAAATATGGATACTGCCTTATTTGCTCATCTGGCCAAATAGATAAGCATAATGAGGTCACTCTGAAACTTTGTCAGCGGCCTATAACACTGACTCAAACAAGCACATGATCTTAGTGTCCTTCATAATAATCACTCAATGTCTGACACTTTTCATTTCTCAGGTATAGTAATAACCCTTAACATGAACCACTGTTGACCACTGGTGGCCTGTCTCATCATTACAGAGTATTGCAAATCTAGTCGTTTCATACCCATCAGCAGTGTGTAAATGTATGAAGTTACACAGTCACTGTAGTATGTCTTCAGGACACTTGATTTATTTTTGTCAGATAATGTATAGATTAGATTAGATTCCAACTGAGCCATAGTGAAGAGATAGATTGTAATAAAAGATGTTGTTGTTGTTGTTGTTGTTGTGGTCTTCAGTCCGGAGACTGGTTTGATGCAGCTCTCCACAATACCCTATCCTGAGCAAGCCTCTTCATCTCCACATAAGAACGGCAACCTACATCTGTCTGAATCTGCTTACTGTATCCATCTCTTAGTCTTCCTCTGCGATTTTTACCCCACACACTTCCTTCTAATGCTAAATTCACAATTCCTTGATGTCTAAGAATGTGTCCCACCAATCTATCCCTTCTTTTAGTCAAGGTATGCCAGAAATTTCTTTTCTCCCCAATTCTGTTCAGTACCTCCTCATTAGTTACGCGATCCACCCACCTAATCTTCAGCATTCTTCTGTAGCACCATATTTCAAAAGCCTCAATCCTCTTCCTGTCCGCACTGTTTATCGTCCATGTCTCACTCCCATACAAGGCAACACTCCATACAAATGCATTCAGAAAAGACTTCCTTACACTTAAATTAATATTCGATGTTAACAAATTTCTCTTTTTCAAGAACGCTTATCTACCTATTGCCATTCTGCATTTTATATCCTCTGTACTGCGACCATCATTTGTTATTTTACTGCCCAAGTAACAAAACTCATCTACCTGCTTTATTGCTTCGTTTCCCAATCTAATTCCTTCAGCATCACCTGATTTTCTCACACTGCACTCCATTACCCTAGTTTTGCTCTTGTTAATGTTCATCTTATATGCACCTTTCAGCACACTGTCCATTCCGTTCAATTGGTCTTCCAGGTCCTTTGCTGTATCTGACAGAATTACTATGTCGTCGGCAAAACACAATGTTTTTAATTCTTCCCCCTGAACTTTTATTCCTTCACCAAATTTCTCCTTGCTTTCCTTTATAGCTTGATCAATGTACAAATTGAACAACATTGGAGAAAGGCTACAACCCTGTCTCGCTCCCTTCCCAACCACTGCATCCCTTTCCTGCCCTTCAACTCTGACAACCGCTGTCTGGTTTTTGTACAAGTTGTAAATAACCTTACGGTCCCTATATTTTACTCCTGCTTGCTTCAGAACTTGAAAGAGTTTATTCCAATCAACATTGTCAAAAGCCTTCTCCAAGTCTACAAAAGCTAGAAATGTAGGTTTGCCTTTTCTTAATCTATCTTCTAGGATAAGCCGGAAAGTGAGTATTGCCTCCCGAGTTCCTACATTTCTCCTGAACCCAAACTGATCTTCCCCGAGGTTGGCTTCTACCAGTTTTTCCATCCTTCTGTATATAATTCGTGTTAATATTTTGCAACCATGACTTATCAAACTTATGGTTCTGTAGTTTTCACACCTGTCTGCACCTGCTTTCTTTGGAATGGGGATTATAACATTTTTCTTAAAGTCTGAGGGTACTTCGCCTGTCTCATACATCTTACACACCAGGTGAAACAGGTTTGTCATGGCTGGTTCTCCCAGAGACTTCAGTAGCTCTGAGGGAATATCATCTACTCCAGGGGCCTTGTTTCGACTTAGGTCTTTCAGTGCTCTGTCAAATTCTTCTCTCAGTATATATCTTCATATAAAGGGATAAAGTAGCTTAAGAGATGTACATGCTTCATGCTAGCAGGAGACTGAACGCCAAGTGCAAAGATTATGCAAGGAATAACAATAACCAACTGCTAACAAAGTATCTCATACATAGGCTCATGTTGGTTGTTTTGAGGGGACTAAACAGCTAGGTTATCAGTCCCTACATAGGCTCATCCATAGATAATTTGTTAGCAGTTAATTATTGTTACTCCTTGCATAATCTCTGCACTTAGTGTTTAGTCTCCTACTAGCACGCAGCATGTACCTCTCTTAAGCTACAATATTAAAATGTAAGTGTAATTTTTATCCCTTTATATGAACATATCTTTTATTACAATATATTTTGTTTCAGAACTACGTCACTCATTGCATTAACTTTATAAACTTTCACACTCATGTCGAATACTTTTATACTCACACTTTATACACACAACTTTTGAATGTTATATATGTTTTACTGTAATACTAATATTTACTGGCTTTCCTGTATAGAGACCAGAAGAAGGGCACTCAAGTGCCCGAAACTTGTCATCAAAAATAAATTATTACATGCATCTGGTTGCTGCATTTTATGAATTATAACCTGAACAGTTGATGCCAAGAATAAAATATTTCAGATATTCTAGTGTATATGCCATGAACCACAGACATAGCCGAGGTGGGGTGGCTTGCGTGCCTCAATGATGCAAATAGCCGTACCGTAGGTGCAACCACAACGGAGGGGTATCTGTGGAGAGGTCAGACAAACGTGTGGTTCCTGAAGAGGGGCAGCAGCCTTTTCAGTAGTTACAGGGGCAACAGTCTGGATGATTGACTGAGGTGGCCTTGTAACATTAGCTAATGTGGCTTTGCCACACAGCTACTGTGAACGGCTGAAAGCAAGGGGAAACTACAGCCTTTACTTTTCCCGAGGACATGCAGCTCTACTGTATGGAAATATGATGATGGCATTCTCTCGGGTAAAATATTCTGGAGGTAAAATAGTCCCCCATTCGGATCTCCGGGCCGGGACTACTCAGGAGGATGTTGTCATCAGGAAAGACAATACTGGCATTCTATGGATCGGAGCGTGGAATGTTAGATCCCTTAATCGGGTAGGAAAATTAGAAAATTTAAAATGGGAAATGGATAGGTTGAAGTTAGATATGGTGGGGATTAGTGAAGTTCAGTGGCAGGATGAACAGGATTTCTGGTCAGGTGAGTACAGGATTATAAATACAAAATCAGTTGGGGGTATCACAGGAGTAGGACTGATAATGAATAAGAAAATAGGAATGCGGGTAAACTACTATGAGCAGCACAGTGATCGCATTACCATTGTCAAGATAGATACGAAGCCAACACCGACAACAGTAGTACAGGTTTATATGCCAACTAGCTCTGCCGATGATGAGATCAAAGAAATATATGAGGAGCTAAAGGAAATTATTCAGACAGTTAAGGGAGAGGAAAACTTAATTGTGATGGGAGACTGGAATTCGGTAGTAGGAAAAGGAAGAGAAGGAAAAATAGTAGGTGAATATGGACTGGGCAGGAGGAATGAAAGAGGAAGTCGCCTGGTAGAATTTTGCACGGAACATGATTTAATCGTAACAAACACGTGGTTTAAGAATCACAAAAGAAGGTTGTATACGTGGAAGAGACCAGGAGACACCGGAACCAGATGATAAACTGTAAGACATATCCAGGGGCAGATATAGATTCTGACCATAACTTGTTAGTGATGAACTGTAGGCTGAAACTGAAAAAACTGCAGAAAGGTAGGAAAATAAGGAGATGGGACTTAGATAAATTGAAGAAGAGTGAAGTTCTGGAGAATTTCAGAGGGAGCTTTAGGCAACAATTGACAGAAACGGGGGGAAATAAAACAGTAGAAGAGGAATGGGTAGCATTGAGAGATGAAATAGTGATGGCAGCAGAGGATAAAATAGGTAGAAAGGCAAGACCTACAAAAAATCCTTGGATATCACAGGAAATACTGAATTTAATTGATGAAAGGAGAAAATATAAAAATGCTATAAATGAAACAGGAAAATGGAGTACAGACGACTAAAAAATGAGATTGACAGGAAGTGCAAAATGGCTAAGCAGGAGTGGCTAGAAACCAAATGCAAATCTGTAGAAGAATGTATAAGAAGGGGAAAAGTAGATACCGCCTACAGGAAAATAAAAGAGACATTTGGGGACAAGAAAAGCAACTCTATGAATATCAAGAACTCAGATGAGAAACCAGTTCTCAGCAAAGAAGGGAAAGCTGAAAGGTGGAAAGAGTACATAGAGCAGCTCTACAAAGGAAATGAACTTAGAGACGATGTTGTGGGAAGGGAAGAGGAAGTAGATCAAGATGAAATAGGAGATGCTATACTGAGAGATGAATTTGACAGAGCCCTGAAGGACCTAGGTCGGAACAAGGCCCCAGGAGTAGATGACATACCTTCAGAGCTACTAAAGTCTCTGGGAGAGCCAGCCATGACAAGACTATTTGAACTGGTGTGTAGGATGTATGAGACAGGCGAAATACCCTCAGACTTTAAGAAAAATGTAATAATCCCCATTCCAAAGAAATCAGGCGCAGACAGGTGTGAAAATTACAGAACCATTAGTTTGATAAGTCATGGTTGCAAAATTGTAATGCGAATTATCTACAGGAGAATTGAAAAGCTGGTAGAAACTGACCTCGGGGAAGATCAGTTTGGATTCAGGAGGAATGTAGGAACCCGGGAGGCAATAATCACTTTACGTCTTATCTTAGAAGATAGATTAAGGAAAGGCAAACCTACATTTTTAGCTTTTGTAGATTTGGAGAAAGCATTTGACAATGTTAACTGGAATACACTCTTTCAAATTCTGAAGTCAGCAGGAGTAAAATATAGGGAAAGGAGAGTTATTTACAACTTGTACAAAAGCCAGACCGCAGTTATTAGACTCGAAGGGCATGAAAGGGAAGCATCAGTTGGGAAGGGAGTAAGACAGGGTTGTAGCCTTTGTCCGATGTTATTCAATTTGTATATCGAGCAGGCGGTGAAGGAAAGCAAGGAAAAATTTGGAATAGGCATTAAAGTTCAGGGGGAAGAAATAAAAACATTGCGTTTTGCTGATGACATTGTAATTCTGTCAGAGACAGCAAAGGATCTGGAAGAGCAGTTAAATGTAATGGACAGTGTGTTTAAGAGAGTGTATAAAATGAACATTAACAAGAGCAAAACAAACATAATGGAATGCGGTCTTAGAAAATCAGGCGATGCTGATGCAATTAGATTAGGTAACGAAACAATGAAGGTGGTAGATGAGTTTTGTTACTTGGGTAGTAAAATAACATGCGATGGTCGCAGTACAGAGGATATAAAATGCAGAATGGCAATGGGAAGAAAAGCATTTTTGAAAAAGAGAAATTTGCTAACATCGAATATTAATTTAAGTGTAAGGAAGTCTTTTCTGAATGCATTTGTGTGGAGTGTTGCCTTGTACGGGAGTGAAACGTGGACGATAAGCAGTGAGGACAGGAAGAGAATAGAGGCTTTTGAAATGTGGTGCTACAGAAGAATGCTGAAGATTAGGTGGGTAGATCACATAACTAATGAAGAGTTACTGAACAGAATTGGTGAGAAAAGGAATTTTTGGCATACCCTGACTAAAAGAAGGGATCGCTTGGTAGGACACATTCTTAGACATAGGGGAATCGTAAATTTAGCATTGGAGGGACGTGTGTGGGGTAAAAATTGCAGAGGGAGACCAAGAGACGCGTATAGTAAGCAGATTCAAATGGATGTGGGTTGCCGTTCTTATTAGGAGATGAAAAGGCTTGCTCAGGACATAGTAGGGTGGAGAGCTGCATCAAACCCGTCTCTGGACTGAAGACCATAACAACATGCCACAGATCCAAAATGAAAGTGAACTTATGGATGGGGAATTTGTGAAAATAATAAAACAATGACATAAATGGCAATTTGCGATCAGGTTTTACAACGAGGGCGGTTACAAGGGTAGGAGCCAGAAGTTAGGGAAGGTGGTTTAATTAAAAATAATCCTCAAGTATGTGTGTTCAAGTGTTGAAATAAATGCCCTTACCTGCAAAATATAAGAATTTTTTGGCTCTATCCATACATCTGGTTTCTCTTTTGTCCAAATGATTCCCTGGGGGCATTCCCCAGGGGGACATTTCTTCCAGTGTGGTTTCATCTTCTGTATAAGTTCTTCCAGCTTAGCCATTGTATATCCTGAACCAACACGTACTAAGGAGTGGAACTCTTCCGGCTCTGCTGTAAATTGTGGAGCAAGTTAGCCATTTACTAAGAATGAGTGCAAACATAGTACACAACTATCATTTCATTGAGAATCATGCTATCACTGTAATTTGAAACCTTTCAGTTAGTTCATGTCTATGCCATGTCTATGTCATTGTAACATTACAAATGTGGGGTTGTGGGTGCACCTTAATGAAAAACATTTGTAAGGCCATGCTGTATTCATCCCCACCACCATAAAGCAACCTTCTGAACCCCCCCCCCCCCCGCCTACCCTCCCGCTTATCTCCCCCCCCTCCCCATATTTCCTACTGCAGAGCATGATTCAGAGTGCGGCAGCCGGGGATGATGGTTGTGTGACTGTGAAGTGTGCATGTGCGACTGCGTGAATGCTCTTAATTCTGAAAAAGACCACAGCCAAAAGTGTTGTATGTGTGTGTCTGTTTTATGTGACTGTCACAGCTCGTCGTCACGTCTTTGCGGTGAGTTGTAAACTGTTCTCATTATATTGTTAAATTCCAACCTGGAGTTCCATTATTAGATTTGTTTTTTAGATACCCATACTACTTTACGCAGAAATCCTACCATCATCAGGTGTTTTATTTATTATTCTAGAAGAAGGCAAAAATAACATAGTTACAAAACTTTGAAAACATTAGTTATACATTTTTTTCCAGCTGTATCATTGTGTGAGCGGTCATTATTATAACTTTATATCATTTAGTGTTTGTTGCCTTTTTTCTGCATACAGCATGTCATCTGCAACAGAATGAATGGCTGTTATTAGCAAGGGTGACTATTGTGAAGGTTGTAAAAACACCAAAATAGAGTAGTTCACAGCAGTCATGCTTCCTATAGATAAGGCTACAGGCAAGTTGGTTTACTGTTTATGACAGTTCAGAGAACTAAGTTCATTAAAATAATGTCAGGAGAAATGTGCTTATGGAATATTTTACGTGTGCACTGGAATTTCATACAGCTTGACACACAATACCAGTGGCGCAGCCACAGAAGGGGCGGGGAGGGGGAGGAGCTAATGGGGCTGAAGCCTACCCCTCCCCCTCCCCTCCCCTGCACCTCCCAAAGGTTTTTTAATTTTATTATTTTCATTTTTTATTTTTTTAACCAGGTCGGCACTGGAAATTTGAGATATTACACATGTAATAAATCACAACATAACTATAATTTGCCAAGCACAAGTGGGTCACCAACATGATGCCGCCACTGAGAATGTGTGCTGCTGTTACTGTGAGTGATTTTAATGGTGCTGGGACCGGCTTTGATGCTGCCACTAGTATTACTGCCCAGCTGAAGTTACGAGGTGATTGTTCATATGTGGCGACCCACTGCATAGCAGATCAGCGGCACGACCGAATGGAATCTTATGAACAACAATAGTGTGATTTTAGTTCAACTTTTACACATGTAGTCTCATGTTAATTAAATTTTAAAGTATTGTAGAAAGATAGACAAAAGCCAAGATCGCTGATCATAAATTTTTTTTATTTAAGACGACCAGTTTCGCTGACCTATGTCAGCATCATCTGGTCCAATAAAATCATTTTACAAGGCCATAATCTTGTAATGTCAATCAGTTGTTATATAACATAATTTACAGTGCATAGGTGCACTATGTCATTATAATAAAACATAATTATCACAGTGAGTGACAATAGCAAACTGATACATGATACAAGTCAAGGATAAAAAGGATAAGGATCCGTGACTTATATCATGTATCAGTTTGCTATTGTCACTCACTATGAGAATTATGTTATATAACAACTGATTGACATTACAAGATAATGGCCTTGTAAAATGATTTTATTGGACCAGATGATGCTGACATAGGTCAACGAAACTGGTCGTCTTAAATTAAAAAAATTGATGATCAGCGATCTTGGCTTTTTCCTATCTTTCTACAATATCATAATTGGATCACCTCCTAGAACATAAACCAACTAAACTATAAAGACCTTTCTCTAGGGCTAGTAATGTAGAACCTGCTTAATTATTTTATGAGCTGATTATATACACTCCATTTCCATCATGTTGCTCCTCTTCCACTTTCAAATTAATGCGAGCCTACTCATTTTATTTCTTGTGCAATTGTTTACGTAGTATAATTGCTTAAATCATAAAAAGTGTAAAAATTAGTCATAGATTAATAAATTCAGTATGCTTTCTTTTTAAAAAATGAGTCCCCTCCTGGCTGCTCTGCTGCTTAATACAGAAATGTCACAATAATTTTGGCTGGATACATACTCTTTCATGATGGAGTCCTTGCATAAAAAGTCAATTTTGGGTAAGGGCCTAAGCTTACAACTGTAACCTCCATAGTCATTGTCTGGGGTAAAACTGATTGTCATGATCTTTAGGCTTCTGCTTATATAATCGATGGCTTCTCATTGTCTGGCTTATGTTACGGCAGTAACAGTGTGTACACAGGTGGCTGCCTTTAAACACCCAATTTTTTCTAGTGCACTCTATTCCATGTTGCTATCAGTTCCATCTCTCACAACAAGCAGTAAATTACAGTGCATGCTTCCATGCATTGCTGAGAGCATACTGGAGTCTATATTAATATTATTTTCACATAACTGGATTGAAGCCACCTTCCTGGTGACAGAGCCCCAATAGTTTGAAGTGTGAGCCAGTATTCTCACTTCTCGAAATACAATCTTACATTTGCCTTGGCTGATTTTTTTAAATGCCTATATTTCAGGTGACGCATAAGCTCAACACAACATTTGGCAAAAATTCTTATAAGCTGCCCTGATCATTTTTGCCACACTCGCAAGGAATGCTGTAAATTCTCAGCACTCTCAGGCTGAAGTTGTCTTTGGCAGGTGGCAAATTTTATTAGGAGGCTGAAAGACTGTTCCAATTCCTTGCCTATTTAGGACTCTCCTGATTTGTTGGCATCAAATTGTGTCTTGGTTTCTTTGACAGCATAAATCAAATATCATGGACAGAAATATCCATTCTTTCTTAATACTGCCACTAGATGGTTAATCTCGAAGCCGAGGTTGTTCCTGGCTGAAATAATCCTGTGTACCATGGTGTTCAGCATAGTTTTTTTTCTGAGTTGGATGGTGAAAACTATTTGCATTACAATACAAGCCTGTATGCTTCAAGTTTCTGTACGCAAAGTGCCAAAGTCATTCATCTCCGTTTGACCAACAGTCTAAGAAAGGTAACTTCCCATCCTTCTCTGCTTCCACTGTAAATCTTATATTACAGTGTACATTCAAGTGATAAACAAACTGCTGCAGTGCTTCATCGCATGTGGCCAGATTAAATACATATAGTCAACATACCTGAAGGAGCAGGAAGGATGAAAGGGAGTACTGTTCAAACCCTTGTAGTCATCAAAGTATGCTGAAAGAATTTCAAATTTCAGGAGAGGAAAGGGCAGCCAACTGTTTTAATATGTCTTCCAGTGGTACCTTTGTAAACAGAAAGACCTTGTCAAAGCTGCCTATGATGTCATTCTGGCCTATCCTCATCTGCTTTGTGATGTAAACAAACATTTTTGAGTTGTTAATGTGATGAGTACATGGGCTGAATACAGGTGCCATTAACATGGTTAAATACTTTGCAACCAATAACTGAGAAACCCAATGGGACTTACAATAGATCTTAATGGGGCCCCTTACACATGCACCTCAGGCACACCATATAACTTGGGTGGCCTAGCTGCTCAAGGTCTTAGATTTTTTACAAGTTCTTCTGAGAAGCTTCTAAAGAAGTTCCCCCATCTTGTTACCAAGTGTGGGATCTCATTAGAGAATCCAGTATGTGGTGTCTTCCAATAATAAAGCCACTTCATCTTGATAATTAGTAGTGTTGAGGATAACTGTAGCATTCCCCTTGTCATCAGGTAAAAACAACTAAATCAGCAGTGTCACTTTCTCCACTCTGCTTATACGGGACTTTGGAGACTTGGCTGTTCCTAAAATCTAACTAGTGGCAAGCCTTATATCATCTGATTTTTGTCTAAATGATAAGCCGACTAGATATAGTGCATGCTTAGACAATATAATAAGCAATATCCATAAAAATAATGTTGAAATTGGAGTAGTCAAGTTAGGTGTATCTGACCATGATGGCCCAGTCAACATGCCAGATGAACAACATAGAACTGTTAGACCACTGAATGACAATAACATAGGAGAGCTCAGAAATGGATTAAGGTCAGTTAATTGGACTGACATCTTATGCTGAGACACATGTGTGAATAACACAAGTAAATTATTCGTAGTGGAAATTGCAAGAATTTTCAATGAGTGTTGTCCCAGATTAGAAAAAAAGCAGAATAACAATCATGGTCATAAATCACAGACACTAAATAATTGGTATACACCATACCTCAACAGCATCAGGATCATGCTTCTTATGTTCAAGGCCAGGTCTCATAACAGTAGCGAGTATCAAGAGATGTACATCAGAATAAGAAAAATGTATAGATCTGAAATAAGCTTGGCAAAGCAAAGGGCGAACGATAACTATATTCTCAACTCTAGAAACAGCTGTAAAGCTGCCTGGGAAGTTATTAGAAGTGAACTAAACAGACCAACAACCCAACCAGCCATCCACATAGCCCCAGATATTCTAAACTCACACTTTGTTAACTTCAGTCTACAACAGGATTCTTCTCCCCCAAAAACTATGCATGATGCCAGAACTCTTCTAGGTTTAAATAAAAATGTTATTCATAAATTCTGCTGGGCAACAGTCACTGAAGATGATGTTAGCGAAGCAATAGGAAAACTAAGTAACTCCAAAGCAGAAGACCTCTACGGTCTGTTGAATTTTGTCATGAAGAAGATAGAAAGTGATATTCAGTCCCCTCTAACCATTCTCATAAACCAAATGTTACAAAAAGGGACCTTCCCCGACTGCCTGAAAATAGCAGTAACTATCCCGATATTTAAGAAAGGAGATAAATTAAATCCAGGTAACTATAGCCCCAACTCGTTGATCCCAATAGTTTCTAAAATAATTGAGTACTGTGTTCACCAACAAATGAATCTCTATTTTGAGAGGAATAACTTAATAAGTAACACACAGTATGGATTCAGATCAAAGCTATCTACAGTTAAAGTGGTTGAAAATATTGTTAGTGATATATATGATGGCCTTGAAAAAAGATTAATCTCTTGTGCTACTCTCCTAGACCTGAGCGAAGCTTTTGACACTGTGTCTCATAGTACTCTGATCATGAAATTGAGGTACTACGGCATGGAAGAGGGTGCCGTGAAATTAATAGAATCCTACCTAAGCAACAGAGTACAACTTGTTAGTGCAAATGGGCAATTATCAAACCCACAATCAATAAAAAGAGGTGTGCCACAAGGTTCCATACTTGGGCCCTTCCTGTTTGTAGTATACATTAATGATATGCCAGAATATTTACCCTGTAAAACAATTCTCTATGCAGACGATACAACCTTTATCACCTCAGGACATACTCTAGACTCTGTACAAGAAAGAAGAAAAAAAAATCTGCTCACTGGCTTAGTGCAAACTCCCTACACATCAATGAAACAAAAACTGAGGAAATAATCTTTAATTTGAAAGTGTCAAATAAGGAAAATAAATCTGTTAAACTGTTAGGAATGATGATCGACCAGAAACTCAGTTGGGATCAACACATCACATATGTCTGTTCTAAATTTGCACGAAATATTTTCCTACTGCACAAGCTGAGGAATGAAGTCAGCCAAAATTTACTGATACATTCTTACTTTGCCTATTTCCACCCTCATCTCTCATATGGCATTCTGCTCTGGGGAAATTCTCCAAATTCAGCATCAGTCTTTAGATGGCAAAAAAAAAGCTATTTGATGTATAGTGTGGTTATCTCCTAGGGACACATGCAAGGAATATTTCAGAAAACTCAACATAATGACAGTCCTCATTTGTACATTTACTGCTGCCATGTTAAAGAAAACATTGCTCAATATCCCCTAAGGTCATCTGTCCACTCCCATAATACGAGACGAAACCACACAATTGATCTGCCATCCTCTAGACTATCCAAGATTCACAACAGCCATAAATATGTAGGCCTTGAATTGTTCAATATGCTCCCTAAGACTGCACAAACAGTATCTATAAATAGATTTAAGACAACCCTAGGGCAGTGGCTCAAAGGTAAAGCATTTCACTCAATTGATGAATATAAAGAGTGTAATATGACAGATTTGTTGTTTTAACATAATTATACCTACTGTATAATATAAATTTGTAAAAGTATTTTTAATTGTGAAATTAACACTATTTAATATTACTAATGTGTGTGAATTTGTAACTGAACTTTTTGACGAAGCCCATTGTATGAGAAAATACTGAACGGCAAATAAAGATTCTTATTCTTATCTGCTTCAGGAAGGTGCTGAACTGCAAGTTCTTCTCCATTGATAATCTTGGCCATGGGTAGATTATGTGGAGCAGGAGCAAAATGCAGTTCTTTACTGAGAAACAAAATTGTGACTTTGTCCATTATGTGGTGTCAGAAGGTTTTTTTGATGGTTGCACAAGACTACTTTCAGCTCAGTTTTGCAGTTAAAGAACACAATAAATAATTATAATAATGGAAAGTCCAGGTTGGAATTAATAAAAATGTTTGTCTAGGTGTGTTTGCATTTGGATATGTGTGTGTGTGTGTGTGTGTGTGTATTTGTTTACCTTCTTTTTTTCCCCCTAAGTTAAGTCCTTCCACTTCTGGGATTGGAATGACACCTTTTCCACTTCCTTAAAACCCATACCCTTCCCTTTCTCCTCTCCTTTCTTCCTCTTTTCCTGAAGAAGCGACCAATGGTTGCGAAAAGTTGTATGTGTGTTTGTGTGTGATTTTATTTGTGTCTGTCGACGAGCCTGTCCTTTGGGTAAGTCATCCGTTTTCTATTTTTTATATATCATGATGTTGTAACAAATACAAGAAACTTGATGTTTCCTTTGTTATGTTTGTTTCATGCTACAAAAGTGAGCACTGATGTTGCAATGTCAGCTACTGCACCACCACCACCACTGTGGTCAGCAATATATAAACTGACCGCTGTTGTCATTCGATCATAGGCTGTGGCTTAGAAGAAGATACTGCAGAATAATGTCAATACTCAAAGATATTTTATTATAATAGAAAAGAGAGAAAAAAACTTTTTTGTACTGTTAAGAAGTACATTTTTCTAAAAGACAAAAAGGTCTATTTTAGTCTGTTGAATCAGTTGTTCATGTTTCACACTTAAGGTGTAACATTGTGGTAAATAAATGTATGTTACTTCAGTAATCAATTGTGAATTGTGTTGGATGAACTCATAAGAATATTTATCATTTATGTCAACTGAAATATTCTGACAGAGTTTTGATTTTATGATGGAATGTGAAGATGTACTCGTATTCTGAAGGAATTTATTAAGGAGAATTTATTATGACAAATTTATGATATTTTTTGTGGAAAGGTTTGGATATATTGTGATTTATAGGTACAATCTCATGAACCTGCAAACTTTGTATAATTCATAAAACTAGTTGACCCATACAAATAATTCGCACTCTATCATGATTAGTTACAGATAGCTCAGACAGTAACGGAGAAATGCCAAATGCAAGTTCATATGTCTAAAAGATAATAAACTCTGAATAGTAGCAACAAATATTAGTCTCATTGTAAAAACATTTATATAACTACATACAATATAATTAATTGTGAAACTTAAAAAAATCAGATATTGACTATTTCATGTTTATTTTAATTTTTGAAAACTTGTTCATTTTACAAAATTCACTTAATTCACACTATGAACAATGCTTGTTTGAACCAAGTGAACAATTCCAACAGCTGTTGTGCATTGACGTGTGAAACAGAAATCTCATGATAAACTACCCTTGCATAAAGCATTTAAACAACCACAAGACCTGTCGTGTTTGTTAGTTATATTATTTGTGTAATTTTTGTCGTTATATCAACATGTATACCCAGAATTGTGTGATGAGCTATGCTTTACATCAACGTGTATAATCAAAATCGTGTGATAAATTATGCTTGCATCAAACAAGGTCTTTGGGTTGCATAAAGAATCTCAACAAGTGCAAGAGTTGTTGTTCATGTTAGTGAAACAGATTGACAATAGATAGCACTTTCTACACTTCTTTTATATCGGCTGCGCAAACTAAGTTGAGACTCGCTGTGGTGACTGATGGGACCAACCTTGAAAATTACACCTCAATCATTAATTTGGATATGTAATATGGGAGATATGGTATACCCACAAAAAAACACTGATGAGAAACAATATATATGTTAGTAGCACTATTTTTCTGATATAATCTTTTATGCAGGGCATTACCATGGTGAAGAAGTATAATCAATCAATAAGGAATTGTCATTTGAACTCACTTTACTGAAAGAGAGAGCTCAAATTAATGATGATTCTTAAGACAAATAATTAATAAGTGAATTATAAAGGAAAAAGGAGGCCATGGCGACTGCATGTGACAACTGTTTCCATGACAAGATGTGTGAAGAAGGGAGAGCTGTGTTAGCCAAGTAATAAGAAGAGGGTAACACACACACACACACACACACACACACACACACATACGCGTGGTATGTGTATGTGAGAACTTTACCAGAAGATTCATATTATTGGAATAGTATAGAAAGGGATAATCACAGTCATCAGCTAATCCTTTGTTCTTTATCTATAATATGAATGTGTAAAGGGAGATAGTATTGCATACAGGATTTCTCATTCATCGCATTATAACGAGAATAGTGATTATTAAGTGAACAGTTTCTAGGACTACTAAAGGGTTATACTGCATCAATCGAGTTAAACATATTATCAGTACATGAATTATGATTAAATAGTAAGTTTACTTTGAAATAACTTGTGACGTACTGACTTAGAATGATAACAATTGACTTTTTTTTTTTTTTTTTTTTTTTTTTTTTTTTTTTTAAATAATATTCTGACATAATGTCAATCAGGAGCACAACTGAAATAAATTATGTGATAGGGAATACAAATGTGTTCCAAGCCACAGTTGCTTGGTTTTTTTTTTTAATTCAAATATTTTCTCTTTTAATACTTCATATGTAATGCACAACCAGTTTTGATGTACTATGCCGTCAATCTCAAGTGCTCCACAATAAGGACAATTGATAAAAATGTTTCCCAAGTTTGAATGTTTATTCAACTACAGACTAGCATTTTATGTTTTTCATTATAAGACTTTGTTGTACATAACAATGTCAATATGTACAAAGTAGTCTCTATATTATGTGATGGGTATCCCCTTGTTTGCTGCCCTGTATACAATAATGTTAATATGTTGTTTCCTTCTATTTTGAATTATAAACGTCAATTTATTACATGTAACAGGTCTGTTCAGCATATGTTGTTATTTTTCATACACTTTGTATACTTATATTTAGAATAGCAAGTTGTCACAAATTGCCCTTTTCCATTCATATATCTGGAGGAAACTGTGTCTTAACTTTAGTTTGCACTACCTAGACCTTTAGTTACATTTAAGTTTTTCAACTATATTTCTTAATTTCTTTTCCCATGTATTGAATATTTAATTAGCTACAGATAACGTTATATATTTTTCAGTAGAAGATCTTGTTGTACATAAGTATGGCAATTTGTGCAAATTAGTCTATTTATTATATAATGGTTATCCCTGTTTGCTGCCCAGCTTCTTTTGTTTACATGTTGTTCCCTTAAGTTTTGCATGATGAACAGCAATTTGTTAAATGTAGCAGGTCTGTTCATCATTGACACAAACCATTGTATATATGTTATGATTTTGGAATAGTCTGATTCATAAATTACAGGTTAGGACATAATCCACATGTTATGCACTTACTCCTCCTGTATATTATTCTTTTACTGAATGAGTTGTGAATGTGTGTACACAGCAATAATAGTTTTAGGGTACAAACTTAAACATATACTGAAACTGTAAGGTAACACCATCTAGAGTTCATTAGAAGAAATATGTTGTAAACAAGAGCTTATAGAATGATGGTGCTATCTGGTGGCTCATTTTGTAAATATGAGTTATAGCTGCAAATTGGCTGGTCAGTCTTCTTCTAACAATCACTAATGAAAGCTATTCCCTGTGAACTGAGTGTTTTTACACTGTGTTGCTATTAGTTTTGAATTTATATTCAGCTTGGCCAGGTATAAGAAAAATTCACATGTTAAAATGAGATATATTAGTTACTCTCTTTATTTCAAATAGTACATTATGCTTATTTACAGACAGGCATATGGAGCTCCTTACACAGAAGCACTATCGATTTGACAAAGTTGCTTGACTACTTTCCTAGTTTGGAACAATGTGACAACTAGGTAATTTTGCAGTTTTGACTTTTATTCAGTTTTATAAATATAAATAAAAAAAGGGAGGGGGGCTTTTAGAATATTAATGATGATGAATTAACATTTGAATAATAGGAGGAAGGATAATACAAAATTTTTCATTTTATATTTTTAGGATGAATAGAACTGATCACTCTAAAGCACAGTCTACTGTACAACTTGGTCCTAAAACAACTATTGGCCACAATGATACCTACAGGATTATATTTCAAAATGTTCTTCTGACCATTTCCAAAATTGCATTGTATCTTTTTTTTTTTTTCTTAACTTTGTATTTTTATAAATTTTCCTTATTGTGGAGCACTTGAGAATGATGGCACAGTATGTTGAAACTGGGTGTGCATTACATATGAAGTATTAAAAAAATAAATAAATAAATAAATAAAAAATTGAAAAGAAAAATAATTAACAAGCAACTGTGGCTTGGAATACATGTTTGTATTTTGAGATGCTATTATACTCTTTTCCTTCAAGTTTCCATATGGGAAGAAGGGGAGGGGGAGAGGAATTCCGTCTTGGGACACATTACTCCACACCTGTTCAGCCTGTTTATGTAGTTTTGCAAGAGATGGCTTGCATATAATAGTAGTTGTCCCATCAATTTCACACTTGCTCGATTCAAGAAAAGTCAGGAGATTGTGCTAGTTAGGAGAGTTGCTGGTTGTCTTGCACAGCACATGGCGTTGTTTTGTGACTGTTGCATGAACGGCCAAAGAATGGGCCTTCCAACATTCAGCATGTACCGAGTGCTCGTCAGTGTTCCTCTCACAAACACCAGAGGAGGAGAGTTGTCACTTATTGTACTGCACACTATAAGGCCTCGAGTGAGGCTTACCAGGACTATGTCATACGAACAAATGACCTTTACTTGCTTACAGGCAGAATCTAATTTCATCATTGAAGAATAAGGGCCTGCTATTCCATCTTCCAAATGATTGATTGATTGACTGATGCTTTATTCACCTTTGAGCATTGTACATGCAATCAGTGTCGTCAAGGTTTCATAAACTAGAAATGATGATAATAATAACAGACATAGTAATAATAAATGACTTTGCAAATCCCATTATGTAGAAGAAAATAAAATGAATGACAATAATTAATAATGACATTATAGTGTAAAATAAAGATTTTTGACTTACCTAAAGTACAGGCTCGTCGACAGAAACACCAAACACACACAAAAACACACAAACATTCAAGCTTTCGCCACCAGTGGTGGCTTCTTCGGGAAAAAGAGGAAGGAAGGAGAGGAGAAAGGGAAGGATACGGGTTTTAAGTGGAAAAGGAGCCATTCCAATCCCAGGAGTGGCGAAGAAGCCACCACTGGTGGCGAAAGCTTGAATGTTTGTGTGTTTGGTGTTTCTGTCGACGAGCCTGTACTTTAGGTAAGTCAAAAATCTTTATTTTATACCTATTTTCCCACCTGGAAAGTCTCCTTCTATAACATTATAGTGTAAGATATGTATATTACCGTAAATAGATATCAGACATTAAACAAGCCAGATGTATTGTAATATGTTCAAGACAATAACAGAATTAAAGTACAGTATTGTGCACACAGTTATAAAAGAAACAACTCTTTTTATTTGTAGTTTATTAAAGGAAATGTAAGTCTTATCAGCATTCAAGGAACTCTTGAGCAGAATAAAATACCTTACTTTTAAACCATTTGACAATATTATCTTTAAAATCTTGTACTGGCACTGTGTAAGTATTTTTTGGTAATTTATTAAAGTATAGAAGTTCTAAATATTTGTAACAATTTTGGGTCTTTGCCAGTCTAGCATATGGCACATCAATTTTATGTCCACTTCTTGTACTGTGATCATGAATTGTCATTCTTAGATCACACGTACTTAAATTTTCTTTGACATATACAAGGCAATTTTACATATACAGGCTAGGTACTGTCATGATATTTAATTCTTTGAAGTAGCCCCTACATGACTCAAGTGGGTTAAGTCCTACAATACACCTGATAGCTTTCTTCTGCCATTTGAACACCGTTTTTGAGCCTACCGAATTACCCTATAGTATTAATCCATGATTCAGGTGGAAATGGAAGAATGCAGAGTAAGCACGAAATAGAAGTTCTTTGCCAACACTGCTCCTCAGTTTGTATAGCAGATAGAGGACATGGGCTAATCTGCTGCATAGTTTATCAATGAGGATATTCCGGTTAAGCTTTTGATCTATGTGAAATCCTAATAGTTTGACAGTTTTGTTATATTGACTTCGAGCAGTGAGATTGAATACAATTTCTCCATTGCTACTGCCATGTCATGCTGCGCATTTTCAAGATTGGTGTCACATGTGATGAGAGTTGTGTCATCTGCGTAAAGCACTGCATCACTTGGTACAATGGTGGGTAAATCATTGATCCTTTGACTGCACAATTTGAGCTGTGCATGTTGAAGCTGTGATATGTGTGTGGAAAATGGATTACAGGTTTGCATGTGCATGCCCGTAGTCCCACTGCTAGTAACCAGTTGGCATCAGTTTGCGTTGTCATTTCTGGATTCACAAAGCTGTTATGTGAGCTGTGATAGCTGTATGACCTGCCACTACAGAAATACAGAAATCTTGGCAGATATCTGTGATGCTTGGATGTCCATATATTTGTCTATGGGTGTAAGAATTTTCACATGACCATTGCAAAAAGTTTGTTGCACAACTGATGCAGCTTGTCCAACTGTGTGGTAATTCTCAGAAAGGACCATCTCACTACTTGGAAGGCCACAATTTGCCCCCTACCAAACTTGCTCAGTTGGCTGTAGGAAGCCGAGTGGTGCCTTGTTGCTTCACACATTGATATCACACTGAGCCTTGTGACTGTAAACATTCCCTGTTAAAAGGCACATATGGAAGCCACTCTGGCAGCTATGTCACTATGCAATCTGTTGTCAGATGACAATGAAACCATTATGAGTACATCTACTATCCCTTAAGTGGCATCTGCCATCATCAGATCAAATCGAAGTCATCTTGTCAGGAGCACTACGTTTTTGCTAGAGCTTTGACTATCTTCCATAAAATCCAGAAATGTAGAAAATCCTCTTCTGTAATGTTGATGCCCACATGAATCGTCCATATGCAAGACAAATGGAATGCATCAACTAAGAAAATCTCATTCTACTCCTGTCTCTCGTAAATTTGCTGTCTTTACTGATGGAGTCTTATGCTGCTGGCAAGGTGTCCACCTGCATGAATGACCCATACCAGATGGTGACCAAGTGTCAGTGATGAGTTTTCACTGACTTGTCTCAGCTGTTTACATCTTGAAACATCCAAAACAAAAAGAAAATTATCAAGGAACTAAAGAGTGATAGCGAAGTGTTTAAAAGTGAAATCTCAATCTTCAAGCAAGAAAATAAAAGAGAGTTCTGCTTCTGAAAGCTATGCAACAAATATAAAACAACCTTGCATGAACTTGTGTGCATATGACAGCATCAGGCCGGTTGTGCAGATGGGAACTCTCCCTACAGTATATCCTACTATCCTGCAATCCCCCAGGCTTCAATCTTCACTAGTTTCTACCCCCACCACTCTCCTCTCCCTTTCCGTTCCCTACCCTCATTCCAGCTTACATACATCTCCCTTTCCACCACGTATTCCAGTCCCTTCCTATCTGTGAGACAGCACTGATGTATTGCTCCATCCCCACAAGCATCCCTTCCCTCCCTTCCTGCCTCCCTCTCCATGCTGCTTCCTCATCCCCATCATTTGTTGCTCTCACCTCAGCTGTGCTGTCTGTGGCAATCCTGACGCAATAGCAGGAGACAGCAGTTGAGTTTGTGTGAACGTTCTCTCTGGCAGATTAAGGCTTAACAGCTGAAAGCTTCATTTTGTTTATTCTGTTATGTGTGCCTTTCTGCGGCTCATCGGACATCTCTGTGGTGAGCAGCAACCTATCCTCTCCAAAATATTGTGGAATCAATTAATAGTTATGATCTAGTGGGCCTGACTGACATGCAGTTTTCTTCTATTTACCGATGTAAACTGTAGGCCATATTTTGACTATTGCTGGAATGCCCTAACAACAATAAAGTTATCTTAACTTAGAGGCAGAGATTGCTGATGAAAAAACATGGTTGACTTCCTTGTCAACATGACACCCTGTACTGCCTGGAATTACCCTTCATGATGTATCACCTCCTACTACAGAACTTCCCCACTAACAATACATCTTGGAATCAATCTCTATAGTCACTTCCCTACACCTTCATAACCTAAATAGATAATCCCTTGGTCTTCCTTTCTTGCACCTCTTTAATGTCTTACTTTTCCTACTTTTTGCTGTTCTTCAACCTATGCCATATGTTCTTAAGTTAAGGTATTGGTTTACGGATCCTCATTCACACTGGTCTTCAGAGACTCCATTTTCTCCTTATGCTATATTGCAACTTCATATATTTCCCCATTTGCAAAATTAAACTACCCCTTCCCAAAGATGCCACATGTGAATTCTCTTCTGTTGTTATTTCCCACTCTCTTAGCCATTTCCCCCATTGCTAATTCCTTCCTTTTGTCTCTTCCTTATTTAAGAAATTAACTCCACCTAAGATCAATTATTCAACCCATACAGACCATGGAGATGGGACAATGCAGCACTACCCTCCTCTCTGTCTTTTTGTATTGAAATTTGTTAAAGAGAACATATCCATATCAACCATAATTTGAAATAACAAAATAAGTAGCTAAACACACCTCCATCCTTTGAAACAGCTGCAGCCAAAAGGAAGTGACTAATGATTCCTCTTCTTCGGCCCTCACCATAATAACCACCAATAATTATGGCATCCACGTGATCCATTAAACCTGTTGTGTACTGAAAAGCAATAACACATTTTGTTGCAAAATAAAAAAGTCATTTTTGTAACATTACTGCACAATATTTTCACAGTGGGATTTAAGACAGATCACTATGACTGTACAGATAAAAACATTGAAAAGCAGACAGGTCCATAAAAATGAAGTGATGATCTCAGCTCAAATCAGAAAGAAAAGTGAGTGATATGTACAGTAAGTCAGCATCATTACAAAGGAAATGGGATGAATGTGGCTCTCTTTTTTTTAAAATTATGCACTGAAAGACAAATTATGCAATTACTGATATGGTGTCTGTTCTTTTCGGATATGTCCAAAAGAACAGACACTATTATTTGATAATAACGGTCGTAAATTTATGAAATCAAAATATTGAAACATTTCAACTGTTTTGGAGGATTGAAATAAATTCAACAGCAAAGCTGAAAATTTATTAAATGATTCACAGTCTCTGTAGCAATATTCTTTATTACTTCAATAATGCATTTCACACTGTTAGCGCCTCATCAGACTGGAAATAGACAAATGTTGTATTACAGTCTGAGTACCTGGCGGACAGCCATATTAGATTTTCTGCCCACCAAGTACACGGACTGTAATAAAACAGTTGTCTATTTCCAGTATGATGATATGCTAACAACGTGAAACGCGTTATTGGAGTAATTTATTTATTTATTCGTGTCAAAAGCATTGCATACAAACATCAAAGACAAGACTATAACTATGTTACAAAACAAAAGAGATTATACATAATCAAATTACACAACCACTAAATATCATCAGATCAAACATTAGGAAGCTCGATGGCATTCTCCTTGGCCTGCAATAGGTCCTCCAGCGTGCAGAATACTGGGCACTGAGGACAGCTGTACACGTGCTTGGTGTTTTGTTCGGATCCACATTCACAGTGTGTTGAGCCATCTCGGAGGTAGTTCCATCTGGCCATGTTGCCATTTAATGAAATAAATTGCAATAGGCGATTAGTTATGGCTTCACTGTACTAGGTTTAGATGGAATACCAAAGTACGGCGAATGAAAATTTATGCCCAGCCGGGATTCAAACCCAGGATCTCTTGCTTATTAGGCAGACGCGTTGACCACTCCACCACTGAGGACACAGTGACCAGCCTGACTTCAGAGGACTCTTCCCTGCACATCTCCCGCCACACCCAAATCTCCATTCGCCACGCTGTCTCTTTCCAATTACCACAGCCCATTTGTTCTGTAATGCTCACAGCCACAATACTGTATTCCCGCATCAGGGAGAACAGACCATGAGGTCTGTCGTCAGGAACCCAGCCTCAGCTTGTATACAATTATATAATTTTGACACCATTACAGCGTTCATTTAATGAAATAAATTGCAATTTGCGATCAGTTATGGCTCCACTGTACTAGGTTTAGATGGAATACCAAAGAGACAGTGTGGCGAATGGAGATTTGGGTGTAGCAGAAGACGTGCAGGGAATAGTCCTCTGCAGTCTGGCTGGTCACTGTGTCCTCGGTGGCAGAGTGGTCAACGCGTCTGCCTAGTAAGCAATAGATCCCGGGTTTCAATCCCAGCCGGCCACAATTTTTTTTTCCACACTTTGGTATTCCATAAGCCATAACTGATCGCAAGTTGAGATTTATTTCATTAAATGAACGCTGTAATGTCGTCAAAAATATATAATTGTATACAAGCCTGACGACAATGAATTGTGTCTCAATACAACGTGGTCTGTTTCTCACAGTATTGTGGCTGTGAGCATTATGGAACAAAATGGCTGTGGTAATGGGAAAGACACAGTGTGGTGAATGGAGATTTGAGTGTGGTGGGAGATGTGCAGGGAAGAGTCCTCTGCAATCGGGCTGGTCACTGTGTCCTCGGTGGCGGAGTGGTCAATGTGTCTGTCTAGTATGCAGGAGATCCCGGGTTCGAATCATGGCTGGGCACAAATTTTCATTCGCCGCTCTTTTGTATTCCATCTAAACCTAGTACAGTGAAGCCATAACTGATCGCAAATTGTGATTTATTTCATTAAATGAACACTGTAACATTGCCAGAAATATATAATTGGATGTTGTCCTTTGTTCTACCCACCCCACTTCTTAGTCTGTTGAGGGACTTCCACTTTTCCATGGCAGATTTTCACCTCGGGGGAGGGCCTCCAGAGGTGGAATCCATGTTTTGATAGCATTTCTGGTTGTCCACAGGTTTCGTCGTGTAATTGAAGGCGATGTATTACAGTTGACAGTAGTTTTCATAAAACTCTTCCTGGTTTTCAGCCTGCTTGGTGGAGTTTGGTGTCCATGTAGCTGGTGAGCAACATTTTGTTCTACTTTGCGTCTCTCTAAATTTTCCGGCAACTTCCTGTCTTATATCTGGTGGGTCTATCCCCACAAGGTTGTATAGTTTGTGAGTAGGCATTGCCCTCAGGCATCCTGTTGTTATTCTACAGGTCTCATTGATGGCAACATCCACATGCCTGGCATGGACAGATCTATACTCAAACAGGGCAGGCGTATTCAGCAGCAGAGTAACATAGTGCATTTGTCATTGTTCTGAGTACTGTCGGTTGGGCACCCCATTTGCTGTTTGAGAGTTTTCTGATGATGTTGTTGTGTGTGGATGCTTTTTGTTTTATGTTTAGGCAGTTCTTCCTAAATGTCAACGCACGATCCAGTGTGACCCCCAGGTATTTTGGGTTATAGCAGTGCTCCAGCTCTGTGCTGTTAATTGGAGTAATAAAGAATATTGAAACAGAGACTGCAAATTATTTAATTATTCACCACTGTTGCTGCACCAGCCACCACCACCTCCACCATGGAGTGGAATGAAATGTACAGAAAATTTATGCTGGACCGGGATTCGAACTCTGATTTCCCACTTTGGGCCAGTATTCGCCTTAACCAACTAGGCTCTCCAGACACACTTCCCTTCCAACCCAAATTCTCAAGGTCTAGCCCCCTGCCCATTGATTCCTCTTGCTTGCAGCCTATACTGGATTCCCACAAGGGATTGAGTATTTGAATGTGTCCGTACTGAAATTGTAATTGACTGTTTTGAGTATATTTACAATTATTTATTTGGTGTATGTTGTTTTCGAACATGTCCATAAGAACAGACACCATTAGTTGAGAGTCATGGTTGTAAATTTATGAAATCGAAGTATTGAAACATTTTGACCATTTGGGGGGGGGGGGGGTTAGAAATACATTCAATGACAGAACTGAAAATTTCTGCTGGATGGAGATTCAAATCTGGATTTCAGACATCAAATCTTGATATAAAGGAAATTCTGTTAATATATGTACATGTATCTTAGCACGACAGCCACTGAAAACTGGTGGGTTCTCTCACAAAAGGAGGAATACACACACCAGAGGCCAATGCCCTTTTTGTATGTTTGCTGATAATGGCTGAAGGGAGATGGCCAATCCCACCATATTTGGATTTGCTCTCTCAGCAGTCACATTTCTGTGGAGTCTGTATACTCAAAGCACAGGAGTATCAGTAGATTAAAATAGTTTTAATACCTCCACATATGTTTAGAACTCACCAATATTCCATAGCAGTACAGGATCCATTTATCAGTGAGAGAAAGGAAGCATTTCTCTTTTGCTTATAGGAGAAACTACTTTAGAAGTGCTATAACTGAATGAAATGCAGATGCACTCAATCGGAGCTCAAAGTCTAACAATGGAAAGTCGATGATGTAATTCAACAATATAATGAGGACAGTTTGCAACTCACCACAAAGATATGCACCAAGCTGTGACAGGCAAATAAAAGACATTCATATATAAGCAATTTATATTTCAGCCATTAGCCTTCATCAGAAAAAAGACACACACTGTCATTCATACAATCACACTGACACACTTCACAAATACACTGCTATCATCTCTGTCTGTTGGTGGGATAGGAGGGGAGGGGAACAAGAAAAATATAAAATAGTGGTGTGGATGGATAGACGTACATACTACACGGGTGGAAAAACATGCAGTTTAGGAATGTAGTCGGGGCGTGGGGTAGTAGCAAAGCACCAATACACAATATACAAGAAATGAGAGAAATGTAACAAAGGGCTTGGGAAGAAGGAACTAATGTGTGGGGAAAATAGGTTATTGTAGGTTGAGGTTTGGATAATGTCAGAACTGTGGAATGTACTGTAAGGATAACTCCTATCTGGGCAGTTCAGTGAAGGAGGGGGGAGTGGGAGGGGGTGGGAGGTGGGAGGGAGGAGAAGGATCCAGCAGCCACTGAAATCAAACACATGTTCAGCAGCATGTTTTTCCACATGGTGGTCTACTATGTTTTGGCTACAGTTTGACAGTGAGTGGCATTTCATCCTAATGGATTTGGCAGTAATACCATTACAAAAAACTGCAGTGATTGCAGCAGTTACAAAATAACATGGCTGCTTTCACAGGTGACCCAGTCTTTGATGGGGTAGAATAAGCTTGCGATGGGACTGGAACTGGAAGTGCTGGTTTGGGTGGATTGGGAAGGTCTTGCATTGGTGGGGTTCTTCCACAGACATATGACCCCTGTAGTAATGGGTTGGGATTGTGAGTGGCATAGGATTAAGATGTTGTGGAGGTTGGGTGGGCACCAGAAAACCACATTAGGAGGGGTGGGGAGGGTTGGGGTTGTTTGGTTGTTTCTGGTCACAATGACAGAAAATCAAAGCCTTGAGAAAGGTTGTGGTTTGGGGCAATCTTTTGCTGTTGGTCATGGAGAGTACAGTGAGTATTTGGGATGTGTGGAGACATGGCACGGGAAATCTGTGGACTATAGGGGAGTGTCTGTGTAGGCCCTGTCGAGACCTTCAGCATACTGAACGAGGGAGTTCTTGTCACTGAAAATATTCTGACCACAGGTTACCAGGCTGTATGGTAGTTTTCTAATGTGGAAGGGATGGCAACTGACAAAGTGTAGGTACTGGTGGTAGCTGGTAGTTTTGATGTCGGTGGAAGTGTGGATGAAGCCATCACAGAAGTGGAATGTGGCACCTTGGGTTGAGGAAAACCAGGTAAAACAGATGGGAGAGGAGTTGAGATTGTCAAGGGATGAGCAAAGGGTGTCTTAGCCCTCAGCCCGAATCATGAAAATATAATCAATGAACTTGATCCACACCAGAGGTTTCGAGTTTTGAGAAGCTAGGAAGGTTTCCTCCAGATGGCCCACAAATGAGTCACCATGTGAGGGTGCTATGTAGGTGCCCATGACTGAGCAACTGATTTGACTGTATACCTCCCCCTCGGTAGCACAGTAGTAGAGTTTCACACTATGAATACAAAGGTCATAGGTTCGATCCCCACCAGGTCATAGGATTTTTATCTGTCACTTTCCACTTCTTTCACCTCTGGCAGTGTTGCTGATGTGAAAAATACCGAGTAGCACCATGGTTTGGAACCCACTTTAAACTGTAGGTTCCCCTATAATTGGATGGGGAAGACAGTTTGAAGGTCGGAGGAAGGTAATGGCATACCACCTCCAAAAAGGACCATACCTAGTAAAGCCCTGTGGTGTTCAAACCAATCTTCACATTGTTGACTGATTTACCTTTTACCACCCCATCAAAGGAAATGTAGTTGCTTGTTAGGATAAAGTTAGTGACAGTAACAAAGAATGAGGTATTGGGTCTGTATTCTGAAGGACATTGAGATAGGCAGTATTTTAGAACAGCAAAGCCATGGTCATGAGGGATGTGGCAAGTAATAATCCAGGATGTAAAGGGGTGAGTATGGTGGACAGTCAGTGAAGGAAGTGGTTGCTATTCTTGCTTGTGTGGCAGTGCAACTAATTATTGATATCTGCAGACATAAATCTCATCTTTAGGAGCTAGCTTATTTGTATGCTTCATCTCCATGAGCTTCTGTGGATGGAAGTGTGGAGGGCCATCAGTGAGATGGAGGACTTCAGTGCGAGTGCCTACAATACTTTTCACAACAAAACTCTTTCCCGAAATCTGACAGAAAACCCAAAGAGATTTTGTTCGTATGTTAAATATACAAGGGGCAAAACACAAACAATACCCTCACTACATTATAGTAATGGTGATCCTGCCGATGATAGCGCTACTAAAGCAGAGTTACTAAACACAGCTTTTCAAAACTCATTCACCAAAGAAGAAAAAACCAATATTCCAGTTTGAAATAAGGACAAAGGCCAGAATGAGTAACGTTTAAGTTTAGTTCTGTGCTGCTGTATCTTGTCATGATAACAATAAAATTCAGCTCAGATGTTAATGTGGCATTTATTAGGGAATCTAACCTTCTAAATTCCATAGTGGTGACCTCTAGTGTTCTATTTTCCATTTCTTCATGCGATGAAGTACATTTTGGGATTTCCCACCGGTTTTTCAACAAAATACTCCATGCCACCAGCTAACAGTCAATGGTCACAATGACTTTGCCGGTCCAGCTGCCGGCCGGGTTTCATTTCGAACCTCTTCCTGCTTCATGAGTGCCTAATCTGCATGGTTCGATGAGTGCATCATCTTTGCTTTCACCGTAACAGTTTTTGCAGGACATTTTCTCCATGCTGCTTTCCACAAGTGAAGTTCGGTTTTGTAATGACTCCAGCTTTGTTAAGCCCAATGTGCTTCCTGGTGTTTCACTTTCATACAGTGCTAACAAAACATTGTTCCATGTGCTTCCAATTTACCAAATGTGAACATTTCAGATTCAAAATTTGAACCATATGCCTACAACTGTCCAGCTGCTCATGCTGGGGTATCACTTCGTGGACCATGTGGTCAGCCAACAAAGTGCTAATCTCCCAGCACAGTGGAATTTTATTCCTGCCCTGGGCCACAGAGACCTTAATCTCCCACCACATCTGAACTTTATTGATGTCCTGGAGCACAATAACCTTGTCAATAGTGGAATTTCTACGTTTCCTTCGAACTATTCTTTCAATTTGGACCAGTGTTCTTGAGCCCGGAGCACATCAATTTTAGCACAGGCAAAAAAAAAAAAAAAAAAAAAAAAAATCCAAAAAATGCTGTTGCAGCAAGGTTCATGCAAATCTCTTTCTCAAACATGAACAGTGAATGTGTTGTTGCTTTGAACTAATGCCCCAGTGATGTTTCATGTGTGAACCCTGTGTCCTGTGACATGGCATTTAATATGCAGCTGTGTGCCACGTCACGTGACAAATCTGCCATGCCGCAACCATAGCAGTTGATTCTGCACACTCACATGGCTGACACATTCAGACACACACACAACCGGTTCCATTATGCAACTGCCCGTGTTTTCAGCACAACCCGGTGCCTCTGCCGTATTGGATAACCACACCGTCTCATTGCACCACGTTTCCACTCAAGCGCTCGCATTTCCTGTCACACTAGGGACATCTGCCACACTGTGAACACTTCAAGCCTCACCAGAACAAATGTGTCGTGATTCCACTATCCATCATTGAGGCTCAAGGTCAAGCACATGACCCGCCATGTTCTCTGACACCTGGTCAGCTACCTAAACTGTCGCCATTCTCTTTCAACACCTCAACCACTTGGTTTGCATTGGTGGAACAAATCTTCGATCACTACTCACTAGATGATGTGACACATTACCTATGCCTCATCACCCACCTCTACGAGTATGTTGACCTCAACTGTGACTTAGCCATATCGCCTCCAACGACTGATCGCTATATCATCTCCATTCTCTAATGTGTCACTCGCACTCCAGACAAGACCATCAGATACATCATTCATCATTCTTGGTGACAAGAAGCCTTTGCAGCTGTACACTGTCTCCACCTGCTGTCAACAAGCACGACATACCTGACTCAACTTTCACGACAGTCTGGTCCAGCAAGCTCCCTCTCGCTGGCCAAACTATGCTCACTTACATCTTCCAGCCATCCTGTGAGTGCATACGAATTGCAGACTTATGTGAAGCACGCCAGAATCAACCTGTGCTACACCGCATGTCACACAAGGAGAGTCCCCACACATGATTCACTCAGTTCACAACGTTTCGCCCATGGGTGCCTCAGGACTCAGTCTTGGGTACATGCTTTCTTGAAGACATTGCTACGCATGTGTCACTCCTTTCCACGTCCATGTCCGCAGGCTGGCTCCGCCCACATCAAACCCTGCTTTTATCTCTGAAATCCATTCAGATGACATGCTCGGTTTTGACGACAATCTACATCTACACGGGATACTCTACAAATCACGTTTAAGTGCCTGGCAGAGGGTTCATTGAACCACCTTTATACTATTTATCTCCCATTCCATTCTTGAATAGCGAGTGGGAAGTGAGAACAACTGAATCTCTCTGTTCGAGCTGTGATTTCTCCTATTTTATTCTGATGATGCAACAATATTTTTTTCACATTCGGAGTAGAATGTTGGCAATTGGAGTTTCGTAATTAGCCTATGCTGCAGCAATAAATGCTGTTGCCCTGTATCGTGAAAATACAAAACGAGCTGCCCTCCTTTGGATTCTGTCAATGTCCTCCATCAAATCCACCTGATAAGGATCCCACACTGGGCAGCAATACTCCAAAAAAGGACAGACAAGCAGAGTTTATGCAGTTTCTTTAGTAGTTCTGTTACATCTTTTGAGGTTTCTGCCAATAAAACACAGTCTCTGGTTCACCTTTCCTATGACATTATCTACTTGTTCTTTCCAGTTTAAATCTGAAGTCATAGTAATTCCTACTTATTTAGTGGAGTTTATAGCCTTCACTTTTGATTGATTTATCTTGGAAACAAAGTTTAACGGATTTCTTTTCGTGCTCATGTGGACGACTGCACACTTCTCATTATTTAGAGTCAATTGCCAATTTTTACACTATCGTGATATCTTATTTAGTTCATTCTGCAGTTGGGTTTGATCTTCAGATGATTTTACTAGACAGTAAATCACTGAATCATCTGCAAACAACCTAATCACTTCTGTTAGTCAATGCCTTACCATCGATTACTACAAACTGTGTCCTGTCCGAGAGGAAATCCCCTATCCAGTCACAAATTTGGGGCGATATACCATAAATACGCAATTTGATTAAAAGCCGTTTGTGAGGTATGGTGTCAAAAGCCTTCTGGAAATCAAGAAATACAGAATCAATAGAGGTCCCTTGTCAATAGCACTCATCACTTCTTGTGAGTAAAGAGCTAGTTGCGTTTTGCATGAACAATATTTCTAAATCCATGTTGACCTTGGGTCAATAGATCATTCTGTTCAAGATTATTCATAATATTTGAGTACAGTATATTTTGCAAACCCCTGCTGCAAATTGACGTCAATGAAATAGGCCTGTAGTTTAGTGGGTTACTCCTATTGCCTTTCTTGAATATAGGAGTGAGCTGCGCAACTTTCCACTCTTTTGGTGCAGATCTTTCTTTGAGCGACTGGTTGTATATGAGTGTTAAGTAAGGAGCTATAGCTTCAGCATAATCAAATAGAAATATAATGGGTGTACAGTCCGGACCAGAAGAATTGTTCTTGTTAAGTGACTTAAGCTGCTTCACTACTCTGAGGATATCTACTTCAATGTTACTTATTCTGGCCTCTGTTTGTAATTTGAAATCTGAAATATTGATTTCGTCTTCTTTGGTGAATGAGTTTCTATTTTTAGTAAATATGTTTTAGTAGCACTATCATCGGCAGGATCATCATTACGATCACATAGTGAGGGTATTGTTTGTGTTTTGCCCCTAGTATATTTAACATACAAGCAAACCTCTTTGGGTTTTCAGTCAAATTTCGAGAAAGAGTTTCATTGTGAAAAGTACTGTAGGCATCTCGCATTGAAGTTCTCCATCTCACTGATGGCCCTCCACACTTCCATCCACATTAAACCCATCAACCAACAACAGTACATACACTTTGATAGTCGCCATCTCTATCACATCAAAAGCTCAGGGACAAGGACTTGCTTACCCAATATGCTAAAGGTCTCAGAAAGACCTTCACAGACAGGAACTACCCCTCCACCAGACCTAGTCAGCAAACAGTTTTCCTGCACTGTATCCCTACACACCAACAATCCTCCCGCCACCACAATAACCAGCTAAAAAAGATCATCCTCCTCACTGCCTAATACCATCCTAGACTGGAACAACTAAACTACACCCTTCATCAAGGATTCTGTCATCATGCCCAGAAATAAGACACATCCTGCCCAAGATGCTCTTCACCCCTTCTGCAGGGGTGTTCCATCAACTACCCAACCCCCACAACATCCTAGTCCATCCCTATACCACCCTGAACCAAAGCCCCTGCCACACGGACCTTATCTCTGTGGAAGCCCCTGTTGCAAAACCTGCCCAGTCCACCCACACAGCACTTCCTGCCCCAGTCTACGTGCGAAAGCAGCCATCTGATGTACCAACTGTGCTGCAATCACTGCACAGCATTTTATGTTAGGATGACTGCCAAAAACACGATGGACCACCCTGTGGCACAACATTTAACTGAGAATACACTACATTTTAATGGCACCTTACCAACTCAGGCTATGTATGGATCATTGCTCTAAGACAAGCTTTTCAGAACAACACAGAATTGCCATTACAGTACATTTCCCAGTCCAAAAAATATACACGCCTCAGCCTATGGTCGGTGTGTGTGTGTGTGTGTGTGTGTGTGTGTGTGTGTGTGTGTGTGTGAGTGTGTGTGCGAGCGTGCGCGCGCTCTTTTGCGTGCTTGTAGCGGCTTATGAACATCTTTGTGGAGAGTTACAAACTATTGGCAGTTACATTACCTTTTCTCTTTTTTATATATGCATGAAAAAGTTCATTTCATGATTACCTGTATCCCTTAAATAAAACCTTCTCACCACCATCTAATCCAGCCTCATCACAGGAATCTCCTATCCTATACAAGGCAGGAGAATCTGTGAAAGCAGTCATAATCAGTAACATTGTATATCAAGTGTGTGAATTCAAATGTTCCTCTGCGCCCGTTGGCACTGCGGTACGAGTGTGAAAGTTCGCGAGCGCCACCTGGCCAGCTGGTGGCAAAAGGACTGAAAGCAGTATGTGGAACTGCATTTCAGATACAGACTCGTAAGTGTAATGTCCTATTCTCATCTTGATAGTGTCATGCATGTTGATTTTTGAGTGTTCGTGTTGTTACAACATTTGGCGATGAGTAGGGATTTTTTGCAATTATTAAGTTACAAACAACATTCGAAATGTCAATGCTTGGGCAACCCATCCTTATCTGAAGTATTGCCCATAGCAGAATCTTTTGAAATTACTCATGCTGCGGGTGCACAATTGGATGCTTGGGGTGACGTAGGGAAAGACACAATGGATAGGGCTCTTGTTGATGTGTCAGGCAGTGTCGTGAATGAAGTAGCGGCGGTGTACTCTGGCACGCAACCCAAGCAAAGCAAGTAGCGCACTAGTTCTAAACAGAAGCAATCTTTTGCTGCCTTACCAGATTGTCCACACTGTTTTTGCTAGCATTCATGAGATGATTGTCCCCAACATTGGGCTACATGTCACAAATGTAATAAAAAGGGTCACATCTCTTCTGTTTGCCGATATAACCAAGTGCAGGCTATACACGATACTGACTTAGATACAGGCTCCATACTATATGTCAACTCCCAAACTCTTCTGGAAACAAACTTTACCTCATGGTGCAGATGTTTGGAAAAGATGTACAGATGCAAATAGATACTGGCTCAGCAGCCACAATAATTACGTCAAAAACCTATCTTTGCCTGGGTTCACCACCCCTTTCACTGGTCTTGTGCCGTTTACGCACATAAAATCAGCAACAACTCTCCCTTTTAGGATGAATGGATCTCCAAATCACATATAAGTCTGTTGTGCAAACAGTCACTGTGTATGTTGTTGACCACATGGGGACGGCTGACTTGTTCGGCTATGATGCCTTCTGCATATTCGGATTCTCTGTCAATGTTGTATATGACAACATTCCTTACACTCAGTTAGATACCTGCTCTACAGACTTTTCCGCTCTTTTTTCGCCCAGCCTTGGGTGTGCCACAGCTTTTGCAGCTCATATCTCTCAAACCAGGAGCCAGGCCACAGTTTTTTTTGAGCCTGCCCTTCCCTGTAGCATTGCGCGACGCTGTAAAATGGGAGTTAGATTGGCTTACGACCTCAGGAGTTTTACTTCCTGTTTCTTCCAGTGAATGGGCCTCCCCAATTGTCATTGTCAGCAAACCTAATGGCAGTCTCATGCTTTGCTGTGACTTTAAGACTGCTGTCAACACCCAATGTCATTGATACTTATCCTATGCCTCAACCCTAAGAATTGTTTTCCAAACTTGCCAGAGTAAAATACTTTTCCAAAATCAACCTCTCTGAGGCTTATCATCAGTTACCACTTAACAAATGATTGCGTCAATTTCTTGTTCTCAATCAGTAATCAAACGGGCTGATGGGACCTTGGGGCATAAGGTATACAGAAAAGACACCCACACCGATAGTTATCTTCATAAGGATTCGAACCATCATCCTAGGCAGAAGAGAGGTATCATTAAAACATTGGTGGATCGAGCTAATAATATCTGTGAGCCTATTTATGTGAGAGATGAATTAAACCATTTGTGAACAGCATTTAAGAAAAATGGATACACCGATAAAGAGATAGATCGAGCTCTCCATCCAAGAAGAAAAGGGTCCGAAAACAAGCCACAACAACAACAACTGTCGGCCGGAAAAGTTTACCTTCCTTTCATCCACAAAATTACGGACGGTATTGGGAAAGTTTTGGCCAGGTTTCAAGTTAAGACCGTCTTTAGACGTACCAAGAAAATTAGCGAATGCTTACGATCGGTGAAAGACGCACGACATCCCCTAGCAACGCATGGGGTGTATAAAATTCCCTGTAGCTGTGGCATGGTGTATATAGGAACAACAAAAAGGAGTGTTAATACTCGCATATTGGAACACAAAAGGAATTGTCGTCTGGGTCACACAGACAAATCAACTGTGGCAGAGCATGTTTTTACACGTGGTGACCATGAAATCAAATTTAGTGACACGAGCGTGCTAGCCAGGATGTCCCATTATTACACACGGATGTCCAGAGAAGCCATAGAAATACAAAAACACCACAATAATTTTAACAGGAAAGAAGAAGGTTTGAAATTAGATAAGATTTGGTGGTCAACTTTGAACGAAAGATATGACAATCGATTACCTGTAATCAAGAGACATGACATTGGTCAAAGATAACTTCATAGTCGGCAGCACGTGACAAGTGGTGGCGCCATCTATATAAGCAGGACCTCCAGCGCCTAAAGCTGTGTGCAGCTACGAAGGCGGGTGGTGGGGCGATGCGCAGTAGCAAGAGCCTGTGTACCACGTGACGACTCGTGACGACCCAGCCAATAGCGTCATTTCGCCGTTTCGCGCCTAGCCGAGTGTGCTTTGAACGTATAATCCTGATTTTTCTTCCAGTGGTCGTATACTGAAGGTTATTTACTTTGCGAAGTGTTCGTTATGAATGACGGATCAAAAAATCGTCAAGAGTTACATAACAAAGCAAGATATGTTGTGTTCTGAGTGTTTAACTGCTTAAGAAGGGAGGCGGAAGCAGACGACTGGCCGCCACGTGGTACTGCCACAACGTTGCCAACAGCCAGGGGAGGGCGGCAGAGGCGCGCGGCGTGCGGCTGCGGACATCCAGGGAAGCAAACGCGGCTCTCACAGGCAGTGAGCCAGAGTCTTTTATATCGCCAGGTCAGCAGTGACCACAAGGCCGAGGATTATTAGATCGGAAAAAGGGCATTTTAGACGTCTAAAATAGGCCATTCATTACCTCATCTAGGGCAAATAAAATCTAAATCAGGCCCCGAAAAGAATTGATCAGACGAAATAAACAAAGTAAAATACATAGTGTTGACTTATGAGCAAATTTTTACTCACATATAATAAGGAAAAAATCACACCTTAATGACCAAACCGACACCAAACCTTTATACTTTTTGAAGATAAAAATACAATGCAATTCAGAAGCCAGTGCTGAAATACATGTAATAGGTCTATCCAATTTACCAAACACAGAATAAACCAGAGGTTTCAAAAATTCATAACCTAATTGGTTTCACAGTAAATTACTGAATACTTTTGAAGGTTTCCCAGAGAAAAACCACTCTGCTCGTATAATTAATTTATACGCCGTGAATTAAGGTTGTATATCAACATATGTGACAGGGGCGCACTTCACTTTCGGTATACATTTTGGATGGGAATGCAGCATTCAGTAGACCTAGATTTTTCGCAATGTCTCTTCAGGCCGGTGTTGTTATGGGAAATCTGCTCAAATTTTCCCTTTCTTTTTCTCCCACGTTACCTAAGCTTCAGTAATTTCCTTTTTTACTTCCACTGGGAAAGTCGTATTCCCATAGATAGGTTAAAATTAACCTAATACTTCGGGAATAATTTTACCCATAAATGTGTAGTTGGCTCTAATGAAAGCCAAGTCCCTCTGAAGTAAGGGATCATCGAGTAATTGTGTTACACCTTTCAAAGCCAGACTCACTTTGTTTTCAATTACACCAATTTAATATAGCCCCTTCAACCTAGTACTGACAAAATGGGTGCGATTATTTGCTCTTTAGTGTTTGGGCTTTGCTTTGAACAGATCAAATAAGCCTTGGATGGCGGATCTGGCTCTAAATTGCCAACAATCAGTTTCGGGATGTTCCGTAGTTTCATCTACAGAAATCCATATGGAAAACTCCACAATAAGGATTCTTTGCAGTGCGTCCATGTAAGTTAAGTCGACATAATTTTTACGCAACGTTAACTCTGCCTGCACAGACCAATGACAGTACTTTCTTTCACATATCAATCTTTGTTTTTTTACCTATGATTTTTCGACGCAAGTATTTTGAAAATAGAAGAAATAGATTCCTTTTGGATTTTTCAACTGAAACAGGCAAAAATATGGGTTAACTGCAAAATAGGCTATTTTAAGTGCTATAAAATTAGCTCTTTCGGTTTTAAGTAGCCACGAAACGTGTAAGTACATTTGCAACTAGCAACTCGGGAGAATATTAAGTTTTAACCATAATATCCACGGTCTAGTGATCACTAGAGATTACTGTACGGAAGCGACGCAGTCGTAACAAAGAATTGGGCTATATTGACGTTTGTTGAAAGGAACGTTTTGCGTGGAACAGTATTTGAAATGTATTCGAGGGCCAAATATTCGACTGCGGAGAAGTTAGTTTCACAAATGAAAGAGAAGTTGGACTAGGCAGCGAAGATGAGAGCGTTAATTTATTGTCCTGAGAATTGATAAGTACTGAATACAGCATCACCTTGTTTGTGTAGCTGTGGCCTTACATATTGTTAGTAGCTATTAATCTGTATTTCAAACATTTTATTACGAATTTTAGGTTTTATTTGTGTAACGGCAAACAGTAATCACCATTAACTATACTGTGCAGGCGCTTGCTTGCTTGCGAGTGTGTGTGTGTGTGTGTGTGTGTGTGTGTGTGTGTGTGTGTGTGTGTGTGTGACAGATATGTTTCACAAAATCTTTCGCCGGCCGCGGTGGCCGAGAGGACTGAGGCGCTTCAGTCACGGCCACTACGGTCGGGGGTTCGAATCTCCCCTCGGGCATGGATATTTGTGCCGTCCTAGTTCGTAAGTAGTTCATAAGTAGTTTGTAAGTTTAGGGACTGATGACCCCGTAGTTAAGTCCCATAAGCTAGACAAACATTTGAACAAAATCGTTCATATTTTATATTGTTATTACAAAACTCGGCAATGCTTAGCAATTACTAAATATGAGTGGAAATATCAGTCTTGACTTCTACAAAGTGAGTACATTTTATATTTTCAGTCAGACATACTTCAGACATACTCCCATTGATCAATGCGAGTTTTGTTGCTTAATCCATCATATTTTCTTCAGAGCCTGGCTTGAATAGTCCACTTATACTTCGATAGAATGTCACTAGTAATTTTTATAATGTTGTCACTGAATTTTATTCTCATTGCTGTTATGTTCGCTTGAACACAATATCTTCACTTTTTGAATCAATTTTTTTAAATTACGCCCTCTCTCGTAGCCATCTGTGATCGTAGCAAAGTGGCACAGACGATGGCACTCAGTACAAAACAAGTATATAGGCTTCATTTATGTGGATACAATTTTATTTTTGCTTTCTATGTATGTTTAATCTATGCAGCAACTACATGGTCATGGCAGTATAAATGAATAATTTATTGACAACTTGTAAAAATTTCAAGTTGCTCTCTATTGCAAGCAAAAAAAGAGCATTCCTTACCATTAACATTGTTTCGCCTAAATGAAACGAATAGCATGCAAAATGCATTAATGTTGAAGGATTATAGACGATATCTAACTCAAGATATCAGAATGTGTAGCTGAAGTGTGTAGAAGGAACTCGACTGAATAACACTGGTGCCAGGAGCGCACGGCCGCAGCGGCCCAGTCAGCTGACAGCGGTCAACTGACAGCTGGGGAGGAGAGGAAGCGGCGATCTGGCGGCGTCGTGCAGTGTTCTCCCTCTCTGTCTGCGCAGAACTTTTCGCTCAGCCACCTTCCTACCTGCACACAGCTCTAGTAGACAGTCGACGACTCCCCTTGAAGATGTTGCCCGCAGTAGGCAATGAAACGTCGGGAGTAAGAAGTTTTATGGATGGACCACGGCAACTTAGCCCAGAAGTTTTAATTAATGAAGACGCGTCCGTGAAAGCCTACATTCTATGAGCTGTAACGCTATTCAATTAAGAGTAAGCAGTGATCTGGAACTTTCATTACAATGTCATTCTTTGTTTTCATTTGGACGATACTGCGCAGACTGTTGTTGAGGGCTTCCCCATCACAGAATAATGCCTGGTGGCAGCCACTGGTGAGAATCCTGTTCTACACCGGGTTCTACATCACATAGAAAATGGCTGGCTGGACATTGCTTCTGGAAAAGAGTCAAATCCCCTCTGGAACTACTTCCATCTGCATCTGCGCCTCACCTCCCTCAATGGCATTATCCTGCTGGCTACCAACAGCGTCTGTCCTCGCATTGTCATTCCAGCAACGTTGCGGCCTACGGTCCTACGTCTTCTACACCAGGGACACTCGGGCATCTCTAGGATGAAGAATCTCGCTAGACGGCACATCTACTGGCCTTGACCCAACGTGAAAATTGTGCACATCATGGCTGCTTGTCAGACATGTGCGGTGCAAGCACCTGCACCCAAATCCTCACTTTCTCCATGGCCCACACCTGAAAAGCCATGAGACTGCATTCATATAGATTTTGCTGGACCGTTCCTCAACATTTATTGGCTCCTTATCATTAACGCCTATTTCAATTTTCCTTTTGTGCTTCATCAACCACAGATGCTACCACCACGGCTTTGGCCACAATCTTTGCCCTGGAAGGTTTACCCACTACCATTGTTTCTGATAATGGGCCTCAATTCACCTCCTCCGAATTTTATGGCTTTTGTGCCCAGAGGGGCATATACAATTTCACCGCACGACCGTTCCACCCCCAGTCCAACAGGAAAGTGGAATGTTTCGTTCATACCTTTAAATCCCAAATGTAGAAACATCTTACTTCCTCTTCCACTGATGATTCACTCCTGCAGTTCCTAGCATCATATGCTTCACTCCGTCTGGGGACCACAGCCTGGCACAGCTTTCGCATGGACGCCAACCTCGTACTTTCCTCCACCTCCTCAAACCCCTGCCTTCTAAAGGCACTATCAGCACTCAAGAAAGATTTTGGGAGGGCACTCCTGTTTGGGTGCAAGGCTACGGAAAACAACCAAAATGGTCACAAAGATGTTGCCGCACAGAAGGGCAGTTGTACACCATCAGCACTCCTCCGGAGGACGTGTCTCGCCATATCGACTGACTCCACCCAAGAGTCACCACAGTATCGGTACCACACATCAAGGAGGACTTGAAGATGGATGTGGACATTACATTCCTTCAATGACAAATCAAACTGACACTTCTGACATCCTAGTGGACTGGACACCACCACAACAGATGGAAGAAGACAACCATATAGCCACTGATACAGATGTCTCCAGTCTTCCGTATACCTTTCACATTTGCACCATCACTCTCCTTGCCACCCATGTCACCCATCATCTCATCACCAACCCAAATAGAACATTATTGGTCATATGGGAAGGTGACTACTAGATCATTTGTAAACAGTGACGAAGAAAAGATGGATGTAGGCTTACTACAACAAGTGAGTGAAAAACAAAAAGGGGGGAGAAATGTTGTATATCAAGTGCGTGAATTCAAATGTTCCGCTGCACCCATTGGCGCTGCAGTATGGGTGTGAAAGTTTGCGAGTGCCACCTGGCCAGCTGGTGGCGAAGGGACTGAAAGCAGTATGCGGAACGGCATTTTAGATACATACTCATAAGTGTAATGTCCTATTCTCATCTTGATAGTGTCGAGTGTTGATTATTGAATGTTAGTGTTGTTAGAACAAGTAACAAGTTTTTTATCCGCATGAATGGCCACTGTAAAACTATGGTCAGGAAACTGCAGGACCACCCTGTTGTAGAGCATGCAACCCTACATGATATGGCTCACTTCAATGACTGCTGCACAGACAGTGCCATATGGATCATTGCCTTAAACACCAGCTTCTCTGAATTGCCAAGGTGGGAACTATCTCAACAATATATCCAATGCCCCCATAATCCCCCAAGCCTAAACCTTCACTAGTTACTCCTGCTCCCCACCCTCCCCTCCCCTTCTCTGCCCACACTTAGCCTCACATACACCTTCCATTCCACCATGCACTCCAGTCACACCCCTTCCTTTCCTCCCTGTCTGTCAGACAGCTCTATCGTATTCCCCCACCCCCATCTTGCATCCCTCCTCTCCATTCCTGCTTTCCTCTTCATGTTTCCTCCTCACCCCCCCCCCCCCCCACACTGGTTCTTTCACCTCAGCTCTCTTGATCCCACAGTCTGGTCACAATGGCTGGAGATGGCAGTCATGTTTGTATGAGTGAATGTTGGTGTGAGTGTGCGTTTTTCTCCATCTGATGAAGGCCATAATGGCCAAAAGCTATCAGTAACTTGTATTCTGTTGTGTTTGCCTTTCTGTGGCTCATCAAGATGTCTCTGTGGTGAGTAGCAGCCTATCCTTTTCAAAATTAAGTTGTGTGTATGTGATTTTCTATTTTAAGAGCCTGGCTGTGGCATTTTTATAATATTTATGGTATATTGCTAACTCAGTAAATGAAACAGACAAAATGGAGTACAGACGACTAAGAAATGAGATTGACAGGAAGTGCAAAATGGCTAAGCAGGAGTGGCTAGAAGCCAAATGCAAATCTGTAGAAGAATGTATAAGAAGGGGAAAAGTAGATACCGCCTATAGGAAAATAAAAGAGACATTTGAGGACAAGAAAAACAACTCTACGAATATCAAGAACTCAGATGGGAAACCAGTTCTCAGCAAAGAAGGGAAAGCTGAAAGGCGGAAAGAGTACGTAGAGCAGCTTTATAAAGGAAATGAACTTAGAGATGATGATGTAGGAAGGGAAGAGGACGTAGATCAAGATGAAATAGGAGATACTATACTGAGAGATGAATTTGACAGAGCCCTGAAGGACCTAGGTCGGAACAAGGCCCCAGGAGTAGATGACATACCCTCAGAGCTACTAAAGTCTCTGGGAGAGCCTGCCATGACAAAATTATTTAAACTGGTCTGTAGGATGTATGAGACAGGCGAAATACCCTCAGACTTTAAGAAAAATGTAATAATCCCCATTCCAAAGAAAGCAGGCGCAGACAGGTGTGAAAATTACAGAACCATCAGTTTGATAAGTCATGGTTGCAAAATTTTAACACGAATTATCTACAGGAGAATGGAAAAGTTGGTCGAAGCTGACCTCGGGGAAGATCAGTTTGGATTCAGGAGGAACGTAGGAACCCGGGAGGCAATACTCCCTTTACTTCTTATCTTAGAAGATAGATTAAGGAAAGGCAAACCTACATTTTTAGCTTTTGTAGATTTGGAAAAAGCATTTGACAATGTTGACTGGAATACACTATTTCAAATTCTGAAGTCAGCAGGGGTAAAATACAGGGAAAGGAGAGTTATTTACAACTTGTACAAAAACCAGACCGCAGTTATTAGACTCGAAGGGCATGAAAGGGAAGCATCAGTTGGGAACGGAGTAAGACAGAGATGTAGCCTTTCTCCAATGTTGTTCAATTTATACATTGAGCAAGCTATAAAGGAAAGCAAGGAGAAATTTGGTGAAGGAATTAAAGTTCAGGGGGAAGAATTAAAAACATTGCGTTTTGCCGACGACATAGTAATTCTATCAGATACAGCAAAGGACCTGGAAGAGCAATTGAACGGAATGGACAGTGTGCTGAAAGGTGCTTATAAGATGAACATTAATAAGAGCAAAACTAGGGTAACGGAGTGCAGTCTAAGAAAATCGGGTGATGCTGAAGGAATTAGATTAGGTAACGAAGCAATAAAGGAGGTAGATGAGTTTTGTTACTTGGGCAGTAAAATAACAAATGATGGTCACAGTACAGAGGATATAAAATGCAGAATGGCAATGGGAAGAAAAGCATTTTTGAAAAAGAGAAATTTGCTAACATCGAATATTAATTTAATTGTAAGGAAGTCTTTTCTGAAGGCATTTGTGTGGAGTGTTGCCTTGTATGGGAGTGAAACATGGACGATAAGCTATGCGGACAGGAGGAGGATAGAGGCTTTTGAAATGTGGTGCTACAGAAGAATGCTGAGGACTAGGTGGGTAGATTGCATAACTAATGAAGAGGTACTGAACAGAATTGGTGAGAAAAGGAATTTTTGGCATACCCTGACTAAAAGAAGGGATCGCTTGGTAGGACACATTCTTAGACATTGAGGAATCGTAAATTTAGCATTGGAGGGAAGTGTGTGGGGGTAAAAATCGCAGAGGGAGACCAAGAGACGCGTATAGTAAGCAGATTCAAGTGGATGTGGGTTGTCATTCTTATGGGGAGATGAAAAGGCTTGCTCAGGATAGGGTATTGTGGAGAGCTGCATCAAACCAGTCTCCGGACTGAAGACCACAACAACAACATTGCTAACTATCCGCAATATGAAGACATTCTGACACATTGGTCATGTTGTGTTACATAAAATGCTTCAACTTTTAGAAATGTCACCCATACCATCTCTGTTGGATGGGTGTTTTTAGTTGCCAATGAACCACCTGATACATGGAAAATCTTTTTTAAAATTCATGTATACCACCACTTACTTGTTATACACTGTCTGCAACTGAATATAACCTCACTATTCTAAGTTATGGCATGTGTTTATAACATTACTTACTTTTAAAACTTATCTATCAATGTAATATAAATATGCTAAAATTCACTTTAAGAAATACACACCTCAGGTTTTATTTTGAACCATCCAGCTTTTCTTGAGTTTGGCTTGTATACTGAGTCTGGATCTTTAAGTATTATTCCCTCTAATTTATTGTCAATAGCTTCATTTAAATGTTGTATCACTTCATCCTTAGTCTTCACCATATTTCTTTCTGTGTGTAACACAACCCCTTCACATGGAGTGATGAGACTGTTGAGGTATTTGATGCGCTCATGCAATGGTTTATTGGTCAAAACTTCACCATTATAAAAAATTATGTCAAACACACAGAAGCATGGTTGCAAATAGCTACCACCTTTCAATGACTTAACATCAATATTGTCACCTAAACAGTACAAAAAAAACCCTTAAGTAAAAGTAACTTTGTAAAGTATGTTGAAAGATAAGCACAATAATTGTTTTAAACATGTTACTCTGTGTCATCAAGTCAAACTCATTTAATGCAAATCTTATATTCACTGGCTCAGAGTGCAAAGTAATATACAGTAACTATATATATCCTTAAAGTGTTTGAGGAAACAGGCTTTGTCTAGGCCACTGTCTATGACCTGTGTAAAGCATTTGACTGTGTAGGGCATAACATATCATACAAAAACTCCATTTTTATGGCATCAGGAAAAACTAACGTCTTATCTCCAAGTTGTATCGATTGGCACAGAAAAGTCTACTGAGAAACAAACTAAGATAGGAGTTCTGCAGGGATCTGTTTTAAGACCATTGTTTTTGGTAATGATCACTGAACTACCCTCCCACATAAGTTCCAATAGGGCACTATTTGCGGATGACACCAACTTCTTAAATTACAACAATGATCTGAACAAGTTAAAAGATTCTGTCGACAACACACTTGCCCAAGCATCATATTGGTATGGGTCAAAAGGTTATTTCCTAAACGAGGGCAAAAGCTCTTTCAATGATTCCAGTTATGAAACATTCCTGGGGGTGTACTTGCATGACAAACTGTCTTGGAGGGTGATATACAAAATACATTAGTGCTAAGTTATCCAAAGTAATTTACTTATTGAGATGTCTTGTGAAATGTGTACCAATGGACTAAGTTAAAAATCTTACTTTGCATTCTTTCAAAGTATTATGTTATATGGACTTATTCACAGAGGAAACTCAAGTCATGCTAAAAACATATTACTTTTGCAGAAGAAAGCAAACAGAATGATTACAAATTCCCAACATAAAACATAATGTAAGCACTCGTTCTTTGAGTGTAAAATAATGACTATTACAAATTTGTATATATATCCAGTGTTAATCTACATAAAAAAATAATCTACATGAAGTAAAATGTAGACATAATATTCACAGTCACGATACAAAGAAAATAAGTTTATACATATGTCATACCACAGACTATCAAACTCAATTAATAGTACAAAGTAATGGGCCATGAACTATTTAATAAGCTTCCACAGGTGGTACAAGATCTATCAGAGGATATATTTAGGAAAGTTTTAAGTACATGGCATGTTGCAAATCCCTTCTATAAATTAAAAGAGTTTTTTGACTGTGACATGGAATTGTAAGTGAACAACTCACATGCAATACTGTTCTATTTACCAATTAAAGTTTATTGTATTTTGTCTATTGCTGCAGTGGCCTAACGACAATAAAATTATCTTATTCACAATCACACACTGTAATGTGGCTATTTTAGTTAATAACAGACTACAGATTAATGCTTCTTCTAATTGCATTGGCCAGTCTTGCAACTGAGAGTATGTCATGAATATGCAATAATAATTATTATTAAACAAAATATTACCCACAAATCAACACAATTTTCACAATGTCTACTTTATTACGACAGTGCATAATACTGTTACATGGTTAAGGTTGGTAATGAGCATAAAAATTCTGTAGTAGTTCAAAGCCAATCGAATTTCACTGATAAGAAAACAGCCATGTTAAAGTGTGTCATTAGTATCAGTGACATATAGTGGTGGCTCTCTTAATTTATGTGGTACCTCACTATGTTTATTTTGCAGGATCTTGAGCAATAATATAGTATTAAAATGTTCTACATAAATAGTATTCAATATTCAACAGTTTCATTTAACATGGATAACAACAAACACATAAAGCTGTTTTTGCTTTTTACAGTTGTTAATGAATTTTTTTTGCACCCTACGCCTGTTAAGGTGAGTATTCACAAAGAAACCAATTTCACCAATTAAAATATGAAAGTAAAAACAACTGGTAGTTAGTTATGTTCCAATAACAGTTCCAGAGAAATACTAATAATTTGACAAATATAGCAGGCACAAATCTTAAGTAAAAATGAAATAATTTTACATAACTGACTAACTGTATTAACTCTATTCATAATTGTTTGTTACATTCATGGATTATTAACACTTATAGGTTATTAAACACTCTTCAGTTATTGAAGAGTTATTCTCAGTCACTTTCAAGTGTTAACTATGAGTTGCAGTGACTTAACAATACAGTAATAAGGACAGTTTACAACTCACCGCAAAGGCGTGATGACAAGTTGCGACAGGCACATAAAAAGACAGACACACATACAACACTTCAGCTATTGGCCATGGCCTTCATCAGAAAATAGAACATTCACGCAATCACACAGGCACACAACTGTCAGCTACGGCTGCTGCACTTTGAAGTAGTGTCAGAAAAAGTAGGCAATGCTGAAGGAATAAGATTAGATAATGAGACAATAAAAGTCGTAGACGAGTTTTGTTATTTGGGTATCAAAATAACTTCTGATGGCTAAAGTAAAGAAGATATAAAATGCAGACTGGCTATGAGAAGAAAAGTGTTTCTGAAAAAGCAAAATTTGTTGACATCCAATATAAGTTAAATGTTAGGAAGTCCTTTTCAGTTAAGACAAAAAGATGATAGAAGCTTTTGAAATGTGGTGCTACAGATGAATATTGAAGATTAGATTGGTAGATCATGTAACTAATGAGGTGCTCAACAGAACTGGGGATAAAAGGAGTTTCTGGCATATCCTGACTAAGAGAAGGGATAGGTTGGTGGGACACATAGTGAGACATCAATGAATCACCAACTTAGCATTAGAAGGACCTGTTGGGGGTAAAGCTCATATATGGAGACTGAGGAATGACTACAGTAAGCAGATTCAAAGGATGTATGCTGCCATTCCTATTCACAGATGAAGAGGCTTGCACAGGGCAGGGTAGCATGGAGAGCAGTATCAAACCAGTCTGGGGACTGAAGACCACAACAACATCAACAGTACAATGACTAAATTAAGTACCATATGAGAACTCACCTTTTTTCCAATTATTTTCTTCAGAAATTGGTGAGGGTACTATAGGTGCAAACACCACAGATTTAATAGTGGATTACATTTGTACAGGATGGACTACATTTGTTAATAATTTTGTCACAGTTTCCATTGCAAAAGTCCAGGCTGCTCCACAGGCATAATTATTTATTGCAATCTCAACAGCACTTAAGTTAAATGTTACCATCAAGCTAATTCTCCAGTCTCTGTACTCATGTTCATAAAATTAGTACTGCCCAATTTCACAAAAGTAACAAATTTATAAAATTTTGAGATTTTTAAAATTATTGTATTTTAACCTCAAAAATTAAAGGATGGGGGTACTATAGGCGGGGGAGTACTATAGCTGAGTAAATACAGTAAATATGATTTCTAGAGTAAACATGTAGATGTAGATTATGTACACACAGATTTAATCCATATTATTGACAGCTCATTCAACAGCTTCAAGCAGGAGATGGATTGGAACTTTGTCATTGGATACTTGAAAATTGTCAAGTAATTGCATTTTTCCTCTCACTGACGAAGCCAATTTCACTCATAACAGCATCAGTTACACTTGTAATTTATATCATTTCATATAAAATAAACAAGCCATTGTGGATATACAGTTTCAAGTATACTTCTCTGGAAATGTGTGATGTGGTTTGATGGATAATCAGTTGATTAGGTCTGTTATGTTAATGCATCATCTTACATGGCGAAAATGAACTTCCACTGTTATTGGAAGAGAGTACTTCGGCTATAAGGATGCACATGCTCTTCCAGGATTACTGGGCTTCTGCACATTCTAGTCATCAGGTGATACAGCTTCTAAAGCTAACACTTCCCAGAAGATAGAGTGATAAATAAGGGCACATTTCTTAGTTACTAAGGTCTCCGGATCCTACCCCCTTGGATTTTTGCTGTGGCATGGATGAAGGAAAATTCTAGAAATAAACAGTTTACACAAGAGCCAATTTGATTGACCAGATTATGAATAGTGCATCACTCATAAAAGAATGCAAAGACAATCTAAGAAGAGGTACACTTGGTATTACCAAGAAAATTCAAAAGTGCGGTGAAGAAGATGGTGGAATTTTCGAAAATGAACTTCCAACGTCTTCATTTGCTTTTGCTTTAAGATTGTTTACACTGAATACTACCAGCTGTAACTCTGTACTCAATCAAAATTGGACATATGTCATATATCATTGTTTATTGTGATTTGTCTATACTACTGCCTCCTAAAATATTTACTACTCCTCTTGAAATATCCTGATAAGCATAGTGTAAAGGCATTGATAGATGCAGATGTGAGATACAGCTTCAAATACAGTAGAGGTAGGGGATCCTGTACACCTTCCATTTTCAGTGCCCCACCATTTCTAAGGTGCATCTCACATTTGCACTGTGATGTAGCAAGATTGAGTGATGCCACTTGCTATGTTACCCATCTTTCTCCATAGCGAAATTATGTAAATTTGTCATTTGCTTTATCTAAATTACAACAACATTTGTAGTTACAGTACATAAACAAAGGTGAATTTAGGATATATAAGTTGTGATTTACAGTTAATTTACGTTAATCATAATAATCCAGATGATAAGAAAACTCTTCTAAAACTAAGGGTTAATTACTTAAATTATTCATTGACTTAAAAAATCTATTATCCTCAAATTGTAAACAAACATGTTTCTCGATAATTACAAGACATTAGCCCAAAAAGCAGTAGGCCTTTTTATTTAGCATTAATGTTGATAACACAGTCAGTGGTGAACTAAGACTCTTGGAGGCCAAGAGTGGCATCAAAACAAAATGAGGCCCCTCATCCACTTGAAAATACATGTATTACTATAAAAAAAGTAACTTCTGAGATTCGGAGGGCCCCCAGGACGAGAGGCACAGGACATTCTAACAAAAACAGCCTTCGAGATTTGGAGGCGCCAAAACAAGAGGCCAAGGATGCTAAAAAAGAAAAAAAAAAAAAAAAAAAAACACACGTGCTTTCAAGGTATTGGAGGCCCTCCAAGATGAGAGCCCAGGGTGGTCTGCTCCCTCTGCCCCCCCCCTCCCCCAACGCCCTAGTCCACCACCTAGCTTTTTTGCAGATGACATTGTTAGATTCAGTTTTTGTAATATTTCAGCATTATAAAGTATTTTCCCCTGCTGTAATTATTATTGGAAGTTGGCCTATTCAATTTATATGATTTCTTTCAATCATTATCTGTCACTGAGATATTACTTTTCATTATAAGTCAATTACTATTCAACTGTGACAATGTATTCTGAAGTCAGTATTTGTCAAAATATAAGGACTAGGCACCAACCAATCATAGCTCAGTCTACAATGTGTCAGTTGTTTTCTTAATAGTGTTATTAATAACAAAATCAGGAGTGAAGAATGAACATTATTGTTATGGTTGTTGTTGCTGCTGTTGTGGTCTTCAGTCCAGAGACTGGTCTGATGCAGCTCTCCAACCTACTCTATCCTGAGTAAGCCTCTCAATTTCCTCATAAGAACGTTGAGCATCACCCATTTGAATCTACTTACTGTATTTGTCTCTTTGTCTCTCTCTATTTCAATTAAAACAAAATTAATTTTTTTTTAGCAAAAAGAAAAAATATATATGGTCTCCTTTGCAGTATGTGGCCCCCTAATTTTCACTTCCCTTCTAATAAACCTAGGCCGATTTTCATCTTTTATCAAAAGATACTTCCATAAGAAAATCATAAAAATTGCTTCACAAATCTCTAAATTATCACAATTTTTCCATTTTAGACCCCATTTTGGAGAGGCCGTTTCACCCCTTAAATATGTGTGGATGTGATCGTCTTTTCTATGTGCCTGTCTGCAGCTCAGCAACAATGAGTTCCTACCTATAATAAATTATTGTTATTTTATTTAAAATGTGGATGGGTGTCTTTTCCATTCTGATCAGAACGTAAAATATAAAAATTTCCAATTTGATGTGTGTGTTTTGTTATACAGAGATGAATGTTATACCTCTAAGAATAAATTAGAGCACTTAGTAATTAGGTAACTTGATATATATATACATTTTCATTGGGCTAATTGAGACTGTGCTGTCTAATTAATTTTAATCTCAAATGGATTCATGGCAGGAAAAATATACACAACTGTCATATATAATATAGACTTGACCTGACATCATAAATGTATTAAATGCCACTCTGATTATTTGCCACACTAGAGATTGTTAAAAACAGAGGTGGATTGTGTATGTCATATAATGTTATAACCCAAGTGCTATCCTTTATTTTTAGCAAGCTTCTGCTTTGTTTGAATTTTTGGTCTGGTGATCAATCACATTGTCATTTAACTCATTTATAATGACATATTAAAAATGTGACACGTGCAAGTCATATATATTTTTCTGCCTTGAAAATGGTTCACAACTGCAACCAATTGCAATTAAAATTGTCATGCACATGCTGAAATAGGTAACTTGAGTTTGAAATGACATATAATACTTCTGAAAACAAAGCCATGTTGTTTTCATAAAATTGCATGTACCTTTGGCTCGAAATGCTACAATGTTCTTGTCCCAGACCATCATTTCTCCATCAATAATGAAACTTTGAACACCAGGTTGCAGCTGTTTTGACAAAAGTGGCGTAAGAACTCCTGTCATTGCATTGCTACCATAAGTCTCTGTATAGTCATAGCCATTTCTGGAAAAGTTATATGAAATGGAAATTCAGTAAAAAATTGACATAATTTTAACATAGCAGTATCATATCAGTAATGTCCATTTTTTAAACTGATAATGGAAATAAAATGCCTTCCCTTCAGATAAGGAGAATAAAAGATGAAAAATATCATATTTTAATAAAGAGTTGTCACATAACCTGCTAAGCCTATTTAGAGCCTCATGGATCTCATCTCCACTGCAAGATCAATATTGTCACTTATGAGTTTATAGATGATAGATTAAATACAGCTATCTTATGGGAGGCCGATCAGAGGGTGCCAGATGCATTCTTATGGGATTCAGCCAGGAGTGTTGAGGAAGGTATCAATGGTGTTCCCAAAGTTATTAAATTAAGTGCTAGAAATAGTGTTGTCTTTGGTGTGAAAACTGCTTTGAACTAACTCATCTATATATACCTTGATTACAATAGTCATAATGGCAGATTGTTACATGTGTTTCATTTTACATAATTACAGTTGATTTACAAAAATATAGGACAGTGTGTTAAATTCTGAATCAATGCACTTTTCAATGGGTTAACATTATAATTAGTATTATTACTATTACTTTACAGTATTGTGGAATTTATTTAAAATTAACAACAAAATAATTAATTTCACATCTGTTTTTGTATAATTAAGAAATATTTTTGTTGGGTAACATCATTATGTTGTGCTAAAATACCGTATTTTCCTCATTTTATCATATACTTCAATGCTGTCTACTAAGGAGACAGATAGATTCTTCAGTAAATGACACACACTGGTTGTTACATTACTATATGAAGATCCTTTTTTTTGCCTTCTGTTGTGAACATGAATATCTTCATTTTTGAGGAAGTCTGTGGGTTTTTCTTTTGCATTCTGCTTCACGAATACTAAGGATTCCTATACATGCAGTCATGAGAGTGGAAGGATCTGTGGTTTTTCTGAAGAGTGGCTTGCAGGATTGTCTGGATGTGACACCTTCTATGATTCTTATTATTCATTTTTGCACACTGAATAGTTTATGCTGCTTGGAGAAGCTCCTAAGAAAATGACACTATCCTTCACAACTGAGTGGACATTTGTGTAGTACACACATTTTAGCCAGTCTTGTTAGATTTATAAAATCTATGTGGAAATTTAGTAATGTGAATGCCTCGTTAGTTGGAAAGTAGGTGTATCATGAGATGATGTAAACTGAACTTGTTACAACAGTGATTCCTAGTAAAGGAAATAAATAAATGTGCCATCATTTCAAATACTGGCTATTTGTTAGGCAGCCAGGTAGAAAAAAATATACAATTACAATGGAAAATTCAATTTCAGCCAATTACATACACAATTATGTCCCAAGTCACTGTTGTTCATTTAACTTTCATTTTGTTAATTCATTACTGTTGAAATGTTACATTCTCTCTCACTCTCTCTCTCTCTCTCTCTCTCTCTCTCTCTCTCTCTCTCTCTCTCTCTCTCTCTCTCTCACACACACACACACACACACACACACAAATGTTACTAAACATAAAGGGGCCATCACTGGTCATGTCCAATATGGAATAAGTTGCTATGATAACTGTACGTAAAAATTGAGGTCAAGCCATTACACACACTGACCTAAACAGGGTTCACTTATGACATGCTATGTTCACTAGACTGAGAGCACTCATGTGGTGGCAGCTGCTGTAAGCACAAGTGTGAAGCACAGGTTTTAATAAAACACACACACACACACACACACACACACACACACACACACACACACACAACCACCAAATATCCCTTTTTCCAGGAAAAACATATAGAACATCCACTTCATTGTCATTGTCTTGGTAAATACATCAAGCCAACACTAGTGAGCATGGTCGGCTGCAGCAGATGAAGCAGCATCCATGACTAGTGATCATGTAAGAGCTCAGTTGGGCTCTTCTCTCTGATCAATATGAAACAGTAGAAAGCTATGACTCTTTTTAAGGCAATTTTGGGAATGACTGAACCACATATTTCTTAATTTGGATTTAAATGTTCTGATGAATCTGTTTTAAGCAATGTTGGAGACGACAGAATTCTTCATTTGGATTTACATGTTCTGATGAGGGGCTCCACCTCCCTGTTGAACTGGAGGTTAAACAGAGGAGACAACACAGAGTGAATAACCCAATGTGCCCATAAATCAGCAAAATTCTTGAGAAGAAAACTGTGTCCATTATTTGTGACTAACATGACAGGTAAGCTTTTCTGAACCAAAATCAAAGACATGAAAGCAAAATCCACGTGCCCGGTGCCAGCCTTGATAGAGATGCTTGTGATGCAGCCTGGTGGGTAGCACATTTTCGGCTCATGGAGAAGAGCCTAACATCATCCACCCTGAACATGTGGCACTGCTTAACATTTTCAGGTTGGAGAGTGCCAAACAGTCATGTAGAGGGGACAGAGGGGGACCTTACAAAGGAGAGAGGATTGAATTACCATCTGTGGTGCCACATCTGCTGTTGATAACAAGAGAACCATCGTGTCTGACTGAACAGTGGTACTGAAAAGAGGCATAGTTGTGAAAAGAGTCCAAAGCAAAAGCTGGAGGTATCTCCAGCCAACCGTCTGGTACATAAGATACCACCTTCTACAGTATGGAAACAGTGGTGACTACAGTGATCCCAGATGCCTCCAACTCTAAAATTATTATTTCTTGATGTCTCAGAATGTATCCCAGTGTGACGAGACTGCTGACCCTCCCATCTCAATGCTACCGTACGATACCGTCTGCATCGGGCCCGGAATCACGTGATTCAATAGTGATAAGTGCTGCGTGTGAAGTTAAAAACGAAATAGCCAGCCTAGGAATCAGTTTAGGACAGTCTCTTAGCGATACTGTGATTAAAACAAGTGATAGATTTCATTAATTAAGAGATTTGTATAAGACGTATCCAGATAATTCTATAAACAATACTTTTGTCATTGTACATTATTTCAATAAATAGACAGACAAAGGATAAAAACTTTTGTAAAACATAAAGAAATGAAAATAAATAGCATTGTGTATATGTTAGGTTCATAAACAAGTTGTGTTGACCAGCTAATTGTGTTATTTGGACTATTACATTAATTATCAATATTGAATTCTTTGTATATATTGACTGACGTGAGATTTTGAGTATATTTTGTGAATGGCCATGAGATTTGATAGTTCAATATATGTTAGGAACATGTATGATGTACTCATTAACAAATTAATTGACATTTATCATTATTCTTTGTTGTGAAACAAATAGTACCGCGATTTCGTCTTAAAAAGATGTGCCATCTAAAATTATTGTATGCATAGTTTTCATTTTATATTGTGATTATTCTTGTGTACATGAAATGTTTTCTTTGTGTGTTTGTTCATTGTAAATTAGTATATTCAAATGTTATGAACAATGCATAATGTAAGGTCATTATTGCCGATATTATATATTTGCCTGACCGCCTTGCGTGGGGGGGGGGGGGGGGGGGGGGGTTGGAGTTTCAATCGTTTGTCAAGTGCTCTGGAAGCTATGTCAGTCTTTGTTTTGAAATGGAAGTACTACCGTTCTGATGCTTTGTAAATGTTTCGTTGTTAAAATGTTTGGCAGAGAAACAGTTTGATTTCAAATTAAAGAAGAAGTGAAAAATTGTCCATACCAAGTATTTATTTCTACCACGACGCCCCAGGAATAATGTTGCAGCGAGCAGAACCCCCATACATCGTAATGTTTAAAAGATGAGTATCGGTAGAATAGACTGTAATTTACTTAAAATCTATTAAAACATTATATACGGTGGAGCATAGCTGGGACTGCGTCATATACAGTGTCTACAGAGTGTTTGTGTTGCAGGAGAAGTATGTTTGGATGTATATAATCAATGTTGGAAAAACCAATGGGGATGTGAATATGGAACTATACGGCAAAGAAAAACGGAGCATTTAACCTGGAAATTGGATGCTTAGGCCCAGATTGTCGCTTCGCTGGACACTGAATAATAAGATAAGTACAGCAGCGCTTATTAATTTGTATTTGTAGTCTGGGTTGTTTGGCACTGTAAAAGACGATGTCAACTGAGAATAGGAAATCTAGTGTAGACATGTCAGATCAGGATGTGATGGCCAGTACACCTCGTAGCAATGTATCAAATAGTGAAGAAATAATTCTTGCATCACCAGGTCTTATAGAGTTATTAAATCGATTAACAGAACAAATAACTGAACGTATTGACAAGGGAAATCATGATCTGAGCAAAACGATAGATGACGGTTTAGAAAATTTAAAGTCTCAGATAAACGAAACAGAGCAGTTGACGAAATCAGGAAACAAACATGTGATCTTGAAAGGGCAAGGACATGAACAGCTGGACACTCGTGTGACTGTAGCAGAAAGTAAAATCAGTAATGTTGATTCTGACCTTGAAAACAAAATTAGTACTGTAGAAAAGTATTTTGATCAGGAAAATAAACTTAGAAAAACTGAAATTCAGGAAATTAAAGTGTCATTAGAAAATAAAATTAGTGAAAGTATGACAAATTCTGAAGGTATTATTAAGAAGGATGTGTGTAACCTCAGTCAAAGGGTCAGTTTATTGCAAGAAAGTTTAGTAAATAGCAAAATGTCGATCTGTTGTGGCTTTAATTGGGAAATGTAGTAATTAAGACATACCCTGGGGATGGAAAAATTCATCCTAAAGACTTTTTACATCATTGTTCTGACAACTTCACAGTAGAAATGACTGATGTAATGAAAATTAAATTTGTAAAGAGATTTTTGGACAATAAAGCTTATACTTGGGTCAATCAGTTAGATACAGAGGACATGTCATATAGTGAGTTAAAGAGGTGCTTTTTGAATAAATTCTGGTCCAAAATCAAGCAGGGTAGAGTAAAAAGTGCTTTCTTCATGGGGGAAAGTACAGGGAAAGTTATGGCAATATGAGGGACTTTTGTGAGGCTGAAATCAGAAAATTAGTGCATCTTGACTCACCTTTAGATGAAATAACATTGGTGGACACCCTATGTAGAAGATTACCAGGAAGAGTACAGCAAGCATTAGATTGTGGACCTGACAATTCAGTTGAGGACTTCTTAAGATTTGTTGGAAGATTAGACAGAAGTTATGAGAGAGAAAGAGAGAGAAACAGGTACCAAGAAGACCATCATGGAAGAGACAGAAGAGATAATCACCAAGAAGATAGTCGTGAGAGCCGAAGTAGACAGCAAGGTGGGAGTACAGATTATAGGAATAGACAAGGAAGAAACGATGGGAACCAAAGTTACTACAAGTCTAATGGAAACAGGCAGGAAAACTAAATGTCAACCCTATGGAAGCCTGTCAGGTTGGGCTGAGAAATAGGACAAGAAATCAGGCTAACACTAATAGGATCAGATTTGGACACAAATGGGAAAATGAGCAATATAGACAGGGGCAGAAGGTAACACACAGGGTAAATCAGCTCAAGTTTGACAATGAACTATGGGAAGTCATTATGAACCAGGCTTGGAAAGAAGAGGACAAGTGTATAGAATCAGAACAGGTTGTACTAGATCATGATACTGTAGCCAATATGTATAATGCAAGTGAAGATATTTCCATAGAAGAACCCAAAATAAGTGAAGAACAAGATGTGTTTGGACTTTGTAATTTGCTAAATGATAAGGTTGAAGATGCTGAAGACAGACTGAATGTTACTGCTCATGAAACAGTGAAGACTGAGAATCATGAAGATTTTGATGTTTTGTCTAATGTGAGTTCAGAGAAGTCGGAGGATGGCAGTGTTAATGATAGTGAAGAAGATGTGGAAGTCATGGAGTTTGCAGATTTGGGGAAGGAACTTGAGGGGATGATATATGTTGAAGTCAAGGAAGGTTGCATCGTGTCTGATGGCCAGTGTGAGACAGCGTGTGTTGTAGATGATGTCAAGTCTTGTGAGAATCAAGTCATACCAGTGAAATTGAGCAGTACTGAAAGTTGTCGAAGCAGAAACAGACAAGAAGAAGTGGGGAAAGACATCTTGTATTGTGTCATACAGAGCTACATTGATAAGGAAGAGAAACCCAATGTTCTAGATAAGTTACTGTGTAGGTATCATGAGCTAGAAGATAGTGTGCCCAGGTTAGAGCAGTGTGTTACCAATGATAATTGTGTTGCTAATGGAACTATGGCTTGTCAACCTATTGAAAGTAGTGTACCCTGAATCATGTACAAGCTAATGACGATTCCTGTACTATGAAACATGAAGATATTATTGAAGATCTTACTCATGAAGAAGAGAAAGATATACAATATGATGTCACTGGATGCCCATATATTACTGTGTTTATTGATGAAAAAGGCAAGGAAGCATTGTCAAATGTCTGGCTAGGTGTGTTTGCATGTGGATACGTGTGAGTGTGTGTGTATTTATTTACCTTCCTTTTTGTCCCCTAAGGTAAGTTCTTCCACTCCTGAGATTGGAATGGCTCCTTTTCCACTTCCTTAAAGCCCGTATCCTTCCCTTTCTCCTCTCCTTCCTTCCTCTTTTTCTCAAAGAAGCTGCCAGTGGTGGCGAAAGGTCGAATGTTTGTGTGTTTTTGTGTGTGTTTTATGTTTCTGTCGACGAGCCTGTACTTCAGGTAAGTCAAAAATCTTAATTTTTTATATACCAGGCAAAGGAGCACAGGAAGTGATAGTAGCACAAATAAATTAATAAATTCACACACACACACACACGCACGCACACACACACACGCACACGCGCACACACACACACACACACACAAACGGTAGCTTTCGCAGCCTAGCTGCTTCTTCGGGCATGTGCCACCAACCCCTGCAACCATGGGTGCGGAACTGCTTATCAGGGCACTTGGGTCAAAGTTCTCAAAGTAGAGACTTGCCAATCGGAGCCTGAAACATGCAATTATGTAAGTTCAGCGCTGGCTAGCTGCGAGATCATTAGACACAGAAAATCTATCTGTGTGGCCGCTTCTTGACCCAACAGCATGCTCCCCACTCTGCAGCCCCCTGAGCTCATTTTGTTACTTTACACAACATGATGATCATCCCCGTCGTAACAATGGTTTTTCCCCTCAGGCCACAATCACAGAAATTGTACCCCATTTTTTGAAATAGTTCCGTTTTATTACACCACAATACTCATATTTATCAGTCTTGACAAATCCCGTCTGCAAAATGCCTGCAGCCTTTTCCTGCTCATATCATTCCTGTACATATTTTGGTGTCAGAATCATGATAGTCAGATCCATAAAAGTTTTCTGGGGTTTGGGAGTGTCTGTTGGGCAGAGCTATTTGTCATAAATGCAATGTATGCAGCAGCATTGTTTAGTGCACACTGCCTGCCTGCCTGGTCACATGACTATGAGCTCTGCACAGCTGGAGCACTGGTTAGTCAGATGCATGATGACTTGCTACTACCAGCTGGGCAGCTGACTCAGCCGCTACCAGTTTACCTCACCATATCACCCCAAAGGACAGGGACTCAGTGTCCGAGATCGCCATTCATCCATCTGCCTGCAGTCCATCTCGCCATCACCAGAACAATGAATAGTTAAAAGTAAGTGATGTTAGCTGTATTCAAAATCCTCGTTGTAAGGTGTTTTGTAGTCTTTTTCTATTTGGCACTGGCAACAAAGTTTTGATTTGTTAAATAATTTTTGGCACTTAAATTGTAACAATGTTATGTGAAAGGACCTAAAGGGACATACTCACTGAAAATGATAGGGGTAACATTGCAGACTTCTTACCAAAGCAAGTTACCAAGCTTGTGGTGGGGAGAGCAAAGTTTGAAAGGTAGTAGGCCCGAAGCAATTAGCTAAGCAGGAAGCAATAAATGTCAAAGTTCAAGTGGATATTGGGGGAAAGTTCAGTCTTTGTGGCCCCGAGGAAAACTGTAGATTTACAAAGGGGGAAAATTAAACTGTTGTTAGAGAAAAACTATGCCTTGCTGGAAGGCATTACTCATACATGTAGTGCAAGTATTTAAGTGACATGGTTATGAGGTTTCAGTCTCACCTTGTGGTAGACAATATGGAAGCCAGAACCCAAACATGTGAGTATGTTGAAATATGCTACTGCCATCCCCAAATTGCTCTTAAACAGTTGGAAACAAAAAGGTGCATACAACATTACTGTAGGCCTGTGCTGTGATAGTGTCATGCTAAACAACAAAGGATGCAATCCCCATCCATGAAAAACAATACCTCACCATACCACCACCACCTTCGAATGTTACTGTTGGCGGTACACACGCTTGAAGATGATGTTACCGGTATTCACCATACTCACACCCTGCCACCTGATCGCCACATTATGTACAGTGATTCGTCACTCCACACATTTTTCTACTGTTCGATCATCCAATGTTTATGGACCATACACCAAGAGAGGCGTCAGTTGGCATTGACCTGCGTGATGTGTAGCTTATAGGCAGCCCCTCAACCTTGAAATCCAAGTTTTCTCACCTCTCACCTAATTGTCATAGTACTTGGTGGGGATCCTGATGCAAATTGGAATTCCTGTGTGATGGTCTGGCTAAGTGCCTGCCTATTGCACTGTTTGACCCTCTTCAACTGTTAGCAGTCTTTGGTGGCCAACGGATGAGGCCAACCTGTATGATTTCATGCTATAAATATCCCTTCACATTTCCACTTCACTATCACAACAGAAACAGTAGACCTAGGGATGTTTACGAATGTGAAAATCTTGCATACAGGTTTCTGACAAAAGTGACATCCAATGACCTGACCATTTTCAAAGTCTGCCACATTCTACTCTCTCACGATGTCTAATGACTACTGAGGTCACTGATATGGAGTACCTGACAGTAGGTGGCAGCACAGTGCACCTAATATGAGAAACAGATGTTTTTGGAGGTGTCCGAATACTTTTGATCACATAGTGTAGCAAACACAACATGTCACTGCCACATCATCTCACCAAGCGTCAATCTGGTAATCTGGTGCATGAGAAACTTGAAAGGTTTGACTAATACTGAAAACTTTGGATAAAGATGAAATTTCAAACTAAAGGGCTCACTGACACCTATCCTTGTTGGAAGCCAACCTGATGATACATGCCATTGAATCTGCATAATACGTTGAGTGAGTATCTGTGACAAAGTTACATTTAAGACTGAGGCTATGGATTCCCACTGCCCAAGCTCTGTAAGAATGATGTCACTGCTTGTGACAGTGGTAGAAGTCAATACATGGCACAATGACATGTTTTCATTTATGATAAAAAGAGAGACAAACTTCCACATTTACACAAAGAAAAGTGATGCCAGTTCTCACAAAAGGTCTAACTGATAGAGCAACTGGCAAATTCTTACAGAAACCCAGGAAACATGACAATGGCAATGCACCAAAAAAGTGTGGAGAAATCTATTTCTTTTAGGCATCCTAGTTATCAGCTGCTTTGTCATATCGTGGGATGGGGTAAAACGTAACTACTTTAAAATTATTCAGTCCACCAACTCAGTGGTTGTGATGATTACGTCTTAACAGTTCTCCACAACATCGAAGTTCTGAACAGTGTTACCTTAATATCTCGTGAATGTAGAAACTTCTTATAAAACTGCATCTGCATTATTAGCTTACAGGAGTCCTTAGAATTCATTCAGAATACTTTCAGCTGGAGTAATGTTATCCATTTTATGTGTGCGTCAAAATTAAAAATCAGAACTCAGAGCAAACACGGGATATCTGAATAAAAGTGTTTAATTCAACATAACATTTACCCTAGAATACATCAAAACAAAAATACATCAGTGTCCAAACTGGCATCGTGAAGGCTTCAGAAGCTATTATAAGACTGGCGACCTGGAGCTTTTGTGGGGCCTCCTTATATACTTTTGTCAACAATGCCATGCATTGATGATAATATCCAATTTGTAAATTTGATTAAAGATCTGAAATATGCTTAAATATAAAATACAACAATACAGTGGTCATTTATACTAATACCTTGAAAAATAGTGAGACGCAAATGTTCTACCATTTACAGAATGATGAAATGAGTCATTAGTTGTTTTACTAAATACAAGAAGATCAAAATATTTTTTATAGGTTTAGTTTATCTACAATGGTGCCCATGATGGCAAGTTTATATTCACAATATTAATCAGGTATGTGTTTCAAGGCCAGTTCCTACTCAGACATACAATCTATACTAATAATAAATCTGTAAATGTAGGCCTGTCGCTGTTCCCTTCAATCTTCAAAACTACTGGATGAATCTTCACACGGTTTTCACAGGAAACACGAGAAACGTTTGTGTCAACATATAGGCATAATTTTATCAAAATCGCACTATGGAAAAAAAAAAATAGTAATTTTAAGTGTTTTCAGTAACCATCGTCCCTGTTTTTCAAAAAAATGTTCAAATGTTTGTTAAGCTTATGGGACTTAACTACGGGGTCATCAGTCCCTAAACTTACAAACTACTTATCAACTACCTTATACTAAGGACGGCACAAATATCCATGCCCGAGGGGGGGGGGGGGGGGGGTTCGAACCCCCGAGCGTAGTGGCCGTGCAGACCGTGACTGGAGCGCCTCAGTCCCCTCGGCCACCGGCCAAAACTACTTCACGAATTTGCATGGGGTTTTCGCCGGTAACTTGAGCATAACTCTGGACAACATATAGACTTCATTTCATAAAAATCAGATCATGGAAAAAAAAGAATATCGTGATTTGAAATTTTTTATCTACGAGCATCATGTCTGTCTGTCTCTTTGAACACGTTTATCTCCAAAACTACTTGACGAATCTTCATGGGGTTTTCACACAGAACTTTAGCATGTCGTGCGCTTACATAAAGACTTCAATAATTAAAATCGAATCAAAGAAAATAAATATATCATAAATTAATCATCTGTTTTAAAGCCATTGTGTAAGTCTATTTGTTGAAGGCAATCTCCAAAAGTACTAAGCAAACTTTCGTGAGTTTCCACAGGAAAATTGAGAATAGATTGGAGAGTAACATAGGCATCATTTCATCAAAATCGAATCAGAGGAAGGAAAGATATCGTAATTTGAAGTTTTATGTGTATACTATGCTTATAAGTATGGTGTAGTACAGCAAATCTCCGAGAGTACTATATGAACTTTCATGGGATTTAATAGGTCAACTGAGAGTATCTTGAGGCAACATATAAGCTTGATTTCATCCAAATCGCATCGGGGCAAAAAAAGATATCTTAATTTGTAGTTACTGGTGTATGCTATGCTTGATATGCAGCGTAGTACAGCAAAGATCCGACAGAAGCGCTTACTTACAGATGGCAATGAGGCGATTTTTATTCTCATAACTAAGGTGCACCATGTAATACACTGAAGCAAGGGCATGATTTTCCTTACGGCAGCGGTGTAGTGGCAATGAGGTGATTTTTATTCTCATAACTAAGGTGCACCATGTAATACACTGAAGCAAGGGCATGATTTTCCTTACGGCAGCAGTGTAGTGTATTGATATTGGCGAAGGCCATTGAATCCTTTTTGAAAAATCACGTACAATGAAGGGAATAATTCTTTGGCGAAGGCCATTGAATCCTTTTTGAAAAATCACGTACAATGAAGGGAATAATTCTTTGCATTGCAGCGTAGTAAAGCAAAGACCTGACAGAGGCGCTGAATTATAGATGACGATGCTGCGTTTTTTATTCTCATAACTTAACATGTAATACAATGAAACAAGGGCTACGATTTTCCTTACAACAGCAGTGTAGTGTATTGATGTTGGCAACGGTTGTTGAATCCTTTTTGAAAAATCACGTACAATGAAGGGAATAATTCTGATTGTTGATAATGAAATAAATAATTAATGTTGTTCCGATCAGTAAATTAATGATTCCTAAAGCGAATATTTCGTTGCCACCATTAACATACTGGACTGCTGCCACTGCAAGTGAAATTTAACCCAGGTGTGTGTGTGTGTGTGTGTGTGTGTGTGTGTGTGTGTGTGTGTGTGTGTGTCTATATATATATATATATATATATATATATATATATATATATATATTTGCTTTCTACAGTATGTCTGCCTAGGTGTACTTGTGTCTGTGTGAATGTGTGGGCATGTGTGCATTTGTTTACCCTCCATTTTTTCCCCCAAGGTAAGTCTTTCCTCTCCCGGGATTGGAATGGCTCCTTACCCCCTTCCTTAAAACCCTCATCATTTCCTTTTCCCTCTCCTTCCCTACTGCCTGAAGACGCAACTGGGTTGCGATAGCTTGCGATTGTGTGTGTGTGTGTGTGTATTCATTTATTTATTTGTGATGCTGTCACACCTGTGCTCCTTCGCCTGGTGAGTAATCTTCGTCTATTTTTTATATATATATATAAGTACACTTACCAGGCGAAGGGGCACAGGCAGTAATAGCAACAAATAAACACACAGACACACACACACACAAAAATGCTAGCTTTCGCAGCCTAGCTGCTTCATCAGGCAGAAGGGAAGGAGAGGGAAAAGGAAATGATGAGGGTTTTAAGGAAGGAGGTAAGGAGCCATTCCAATCCCGGGACAGGAAAGACTTACCTTTGGGGAAAAAATGGAATGTAAATAAATGCACATACACCCACACATTTACACAGACACAAGTACACTTAGGCAGACATACTGTGTATGTATATATATATATATATATATATATATATATATATATATATATATATATATATATAACAAATAAACACACAGACACACACACACTCAAAAATGCTAGCTTTCGCAGCCTAGCTGCTTCATCAGGCAGAAGGGAAGGAGAGGGAAAAGGAAATGATGAGGGATTTAAGGAAGGGGGTAAGGAGCCATTCCAATCCCGGGACAGGAAAGACTTACCTTGGGGGAAAAAATGGAAGGTAAATAAATGCACATACACCCACACATTTACACAGACACAAGTACACTTAGGCAGACATACTGTAGAACTGTAGAAAGCAAAGCTTTTCATTTTGTGTTACTATCGGCGATATATATATATATATATATATATATATATATATATATATATATCGCCGATAGTAACACAAAATGAAAAAACAGAAAAAAAGGGACAAAAGCTTTCGGAACAGAGTTCCTTCATCAGGTGGGAGAGAAGGGAAGAATAAAGGATGGGAATAGAAGGGAAAGGTGGTTCACGACCTAGGTCATGAAGGTGGTGTTTCGGAAGTGTGGGCGTCAGAGATACTGCATGTATGTACTGAGCCAAGCCAGAGAGGATAAATATAACTAAAAAGGAAAGATCAAGTAGTAAAGAGAAGAGAAGAGAGTGAAATTAATGATGCTGAGGGGTGCATCATTCTTATTACTCAGCATTGGCGTCTGTTAGGTCGCGTCTTTAGTGCACCAAAGACCTAACAGACGCCAATGCTGAGTAATAAGAATGGCGTAGCACAGCAAGGAACCGTGCGTCTGTGACCAGACGATTTTTCATGGAGTTTCAGAGGCAACTTGAAAACCTATGGGTTTCATGCCATTGAAATCAGACCATGGAAGAAAAAAAAAACCATAATATAAAAAAAAAACCATAATATAAACTATTAGGGTGATTTGAAGTGTGGCAGTCGGAGGTGATGGTTGTGTGACTGTGTTGTGTGCCTGTGTGATTGCGTGAGTGCTCTATTTCTGAGGAAGGCCATGGCCGATAGCTGAATGTGTTGTATGTGTGTGTCTTTTGTATGTGCCTGTCGCATCTCGTCGCCACGTCTTTGCGGTGAGTTGTAACTGTCCTCACTATATTATTTATTCCAACCTGGACTTTCCATTATTCTATTAGGGAGTTCAGCTTATTAGTTACTGACATTAGATTTTGTTGTATTGCCACTGTTTACAAAATGTATAATTAGAGAAATTTCATGATGTGCCTGTGATTGCATTACAAACAATGGAAGAGTGCTACTCTGACACCAGAGACAATATACAGACGATGTGCTCACAGACATTGTGGGTGTGCTACACTGCCACCATTAAACTCTATACAGTCTGAATGTTGGGCTTCTGCTGTCAGACCATGCAAGCCATAGATGTTCATATTTCATTTCTTTACTAAATGCAACATGGGTGCTACAAAATATTGATAGAAAACGAATAGAAAATATGTGTGAAAATCATTCCCATATGTGCCTATTACATGGAATAATGGCATAATATTATAAACAAAAAGCACATAAGCATTTAATTCTGACGTAAAGACTGTAAAAAATTCGTGTGACTAATTACAACATTGCGGAGAATGCGAATCACATGAATTTGCAGCCATGCTGCAGTTCTATGGTCAGAGACCTGTGTTATACATCCAGGATAATACAGACAGCACTTTCAGGCACTGTCACTGTCTGTCACCATAGAATAGAAATATCTGTGGAGTGAGCATTGCGTTCTGCGCATCTTCTCAATATTAAGCACCAATTACCACGTGATATTGAGACAAATCCACTCTTTCCACACATTTCTTTGCTCTTATGGTTGGTTTGTACCACATTGGCTTCAAAGAAGCCCCACCTCCTTTTCGCCGAGCAACAACATAACATGAAATAATATGTAAATAAATGTGTCACAGAAGCAACAAGAAAGTTGAGGAAGCGTCGCTAAAAGGGCCACTTACACATAGTCATTCATCTTAACCAAACAGAAAAGGACCAAGATAAAGTTAGCTATTAGTAGATATTTATCAAAATCATGTGACATTTCCACTTTTATGTTGAGGACACAAAATCTGTTCTGTGCATCTGAATCTTCGAAGATCTTAATGCTCGCTGCAGAGATATTTCTGTTCTGTGCCTACCACTAGAGATAACATACACACGCGATCGACAAACTCATCAGTAACCTCTTTGCTTTCATAATTGTTCGGTACGATATTGTAATTAAAATTTCTAATTACTTAGTTTTGGTGCGGACTACATTAAGATAGAAAAAGACATCATTTGCAGAGACAAAGGTCGATTTCAACTTCGTGCTTTACGGAGTAATCACTGAAGGATGTGGGGAAATGTATTAACTGAAAGAGTGGCCGATGATGCTAGCAAAGTCAAGACAATTCACTGGAAATACTATATTTAATGCAAAGTTCTTTACAGCCGATCAACTAATGCCATACGTTCAACGATTACCCAGACTTACTTTTATCACACAATGATACCACTGTGACGTTTTATTTAAACACACATGAACTGCTCTGTTGATTGAATTACCAAACTTTCAGCTTTCATCGAGTTTTCGATAATAGGGAGCACTGCATACAGAATAACTACATTGTCCCCAGTGCAACACTGTAACATACTAATACTTCAGCATACACTTACTGTGAGAGATGAACAGTTTAGTACTCCACCACAGAACCAATAGACTACATGGCTCTGTTATTATTATTACTACTTCTCATCTCAATGATAGTATGTTTTCAGAAGAGTACACCAAACAGACAATTACACACATGAACATAACCTAATAACCTAATTTACATTGTTCTGGAGTACGGACTTAGTTTTCACTTTTTCAATGAAAATCTTTATAAACATTCACCCCTTCAACAATGACTTCTACTTAAATTTGACATCTTGGCTAGGAGAACTGAGTTTTTTTGACAGAGCAATCCATCAAGGATTTTATTTTTGCTGACCTAGATCCGGAACCCTAAAAAACCATGTATATGCAAGTTCCTATCTAACAACCATTGCAAAGCACGGGCATTTAAGCTAGTATAACATATATCTAAACAGACTACTTTTGTTTATGGTTTCATAAAGTGCATATTAGGAGGTGTTAGTTTCGTGGCCATGTGCTCTTGCTTATTTTCATATTTTATAATGAAATACTATTTGTTTCATATTCCTAGCAATGTATGGGTCTTCTGTTTTAAATCACTTTATTTAGAAATCATGTATCTTATTCTACCATACACAGAAGTTTCAAACTGGCATTTAACAGTTGAGGTTCTTTCCAAATAATTTGTTTAGCTTGCTATTTGGATGATAAAACAGTAAACATTTAGCTCTGTAGCACCCCCATCATGTACCTATTTCCTAAGATTCACAAACCCTAACTTCCAGGCTGCCCAATTATGGCCGGTTACCAAGCCACCCAGAACGAAGCTCTGCCTACATAGACCAACACCTTCAACCCATATGTGCAGGCTCCCATCCTTCATCAAACACACCAACCACTTTCTCAGTCACCTGAAATCCTTACCTAGCCTGTTACCTCCAGAAATCATCCTTGTAACCATTGATGCCACTTCCTTATATACAAATTGTTGTAATCACGGACAGCAATACTCTCACAACCACTACACAAAACACTAGCATGCACTGGCTGTACGAGTACCCGTGAAGTGAGCTCGTACCTGGTAAACAACACACTGGGCACAGAGCACTACTCTGCACTGTTTATGTCATTGACTCGCCCGTGGTGTGCTCTGGCGTTTGCCGCATTTTCCCGCAGCGCACTCTCGTGGCCGACTCCTGACATATGTTATCGGCTGTGTCTGTGCCTTACAGCATTCCTTTCCCCTTGGGGAAGCTCAGATGCGAGCAATGTCCATGACGTCGTCATCTGTTGGGCTCTGACTGAGGGTGCGGAAGGGCACCGTTGCATAGGGTCACAAGTACTTGGGGCGCGGGCAGCGTCGGAGCCCTTCCCCCGACAACCCATATGGCAGGACCGGTGATCGTGGCTTGATCTCATCTCCACCTTGGGCCCCAGACCTGGTGATGGTGATGGTGGACCCAAAGGGAGCAATGCATCAGGAGGAGATGAATCCAGCGTGGGTGGTCGCTGTACCCGCAAAGTTATAGGTCCCTGAGGGGAGGGACCTGGGTCAGTCCCTGGCTATGGCAGACAACTTGCAGGTAATGGCAGGAACCTCTCTTTGGCCTGTGCGCTGGTTAGTGGAGCAGACTGGTGCCGGAGCATCAGCCGAGTGATGGGGGGTCCCCGATCTTCCAAATGTAGGTGCAGCTGGTCGTGGTGACGTGCAGTGATGCCGTCTTCTGTGTGTATGTTGCAGAGACGGTGGCCGCGATATCTGGTGATGATGGCAGGAATCCATTTTGGTTGACGTCCGAACCCACGTGCCCAGACAGCCATCCCTGGTCTGAAGTGAGAAGATGGAGACATGGATGCACGTCCCGGGCTCGGATGCAGGAGATGAAGCAGAGTCCGGGGCTGCCAGACATGGATAAGTTCCGCAGGACTCTTGTCACCAAACGGGGTGAACCGAAATGATGAGAGAAATTGATGGAGGGCAACATCCGAATGGTACCAAGCCACATACTTTTTCAACTGGGTCTTACAGGTGCGAACAAATCTTTCAGCCTCCCCATTTGGCTACAGATGGAAGGGTGGGGGCAAGGACATGATGGATACCCCGGGTGTTGCAGAAGGAGGCAAACTCACGTGATACAAACTGAGGACCATTGTCTGACACCACCGTAGTGGGGAGGCCTTCAATCGAGAAAATGCGTGACAAGGCTGCAACCATGGCCGTGGCTGAGGTTGAAAGGCAACGGACCACGTACAGGAACTTAGAGAAGGCATCAATAACCAGCAACCAATAGGCATTAAGGAAGGGGCCCGCAAAATCAATGTGCAGGCGATACCAGGCCTGCAAAAGTTGAGGCCACGGGGCGAATGTTGTCCGAGGGGAGGCTTGATGTTGCGCACAGAGCGAGCATGACGTAACCATACGAGACACGTCGCTGGCCAGACCCGGCCAAAACACATGACGGCGGGCCAGTGCCTTAGTACGAGATACCCCCCAATGATCGGCGTGTAGCAGCTTGAGGACCTCTCACCTTGGCACCTGTGATCGAAAAACCAGCCACTGCTTGCTGAGTGGTTAAGTCAACATGAAAGCACAGCAATTCTTCCTGATCAAAGTCTGGGTCTGGTCCAGCCGGAAGCAGGGATAGCACATCCGCATTTGCATGTTTGGATGTAGAGCAGAAGTGTACCGCATAGTTATATCGAGATAGGAACAGCGCTCAACGCTGAAGACGGTGAGCGGCCTTCTTGGGTAGTGATGCCGAAGGGTGAAAAAGAGAAACCAGCAGTTTGTGATCAGTTATGAGATGAAATTTTACGCCATACAGAAAGACATGAAATTTCTTCAGAGCGTAGACAATAGCAAGAGCCTCCTTCTCAATTTGCGAATATCTGGTTTGGGCCGGAGTGAGCGTCTTAGAGGGGAAAGCGATAGGTCGCTCAGATCCGTCCGGATATTTATGAGCGAGCACTGCCCCAATTCCATGTTGGGGGGGGGGGGGGTGTCCGTTGCTAAGACAAGGGGGAGCCCCGGTTGATAGGTGAGGAGGCAGGGGGCCGATTGTAGCAGTTCCTTTAATGTGCAAAATGCTTTGTCACAGGCCGATGACCAATGGAAGGAAGTCCCCTTTGTGCAGCAGGTCATGCAGGAGTTTGGCAATAGATGAAGCCCCTGGCAAGAATTTATGATAATAAGCGACCTTTCCTAAAAACACTTGCAGGTCCTTGACTGCTGTCGGTCGAGGGAGGGCCAACACAGGGGACACATTCTGACAGAGGGGCTTGCTGCCCTCACTAAAAACCTCAAACCCCAAAAAAGTGATAGAAGGCTGAAAAAAGTGGCATTTCTCCAGGTTGCATGACAACCCCGCCTCCTGTAGTACTGTGAACAGCGCACGTAAGTTGCATAAATGTTCATCGGCTACTATATCGTCGAGAAAATTGACACACCGGGCACCAGCAGTGTGTGTTGTTCAAGGAAATACTGAAAAATTGCTGGAGCGCTGGCCACCCCCGAAGGGCAACCTCAAGTATTGGTACAAACCAAGGGGCGTGTTCAGGACCAAGAAATGTTGAGAGTCAGCATCGAGAGGAATTTGAAAATATGCCTCAGAGAGATCTATCTTGGAGAAATACTGTCCACCCGCTAATTTCACAAGATGCTCGTCTGGGCGCGGCAATGGGTAAGTGTCGATGATAGATTGGGCGTTCACAGAACATTTGAAATCACCACAAAGGCGCAACTGCCCCATCAGTTTTTTTACAATGACCATGGGAGTCGCCCATTCACTAGACGGAATGCGTTTTACCACCCCAGCGTCCTCCAGGTGGTCGAGCTCCGCTCTGACGTGGTCACGGAGTGCAATCGGAACCAGCCGAGCGCGGAAAAACCGGGGCTGGCGAAGGGCTTCAAGGTGATATGGGCTTGGAAATTATTAGCACAGCCCAACCACGCCGAAAACAGCACCAAAAATTTGGCGCATAAAGAGTCTAGTTGCGGAAAAGGCACCTGGTCAGAGACAATGTTGACTTCGTCAGAAATAGTGAACCCAAACCCCTTAAAGGCGTCAAGACCAAACAAGTTGTCCATGTGAGCATTGTTTACAACAAGAAAAGTTAGCCTACGAGTGACAGATTTGTATGTAACAGGGGCTGAGAACTGTCACAGGATCGGAATATTTTGTTAATTGTAACTGACTAATTTCCGTGACACCGGTAAGAGAGAGGGAGAACCCAGATCCAAATACGTCTTTAAGTTTAATAAGGTGACGGCTGCGCCTGTGTCCACTTGCATACGCAAGTGTTTGTGGAAAACCGTGACGTCTATAAAGAGCTTGTTGGGTGCAACCAAAATCACTGAGACGCAATTTACGTCCATCTCGGTGTCAGTATGTTGGATTTTGGAGGCACAAACAGAAGCAATGTGACCTTTCTTGTGGCACTGATGACACGTGGAGCACCGCTTGGGGCAGTCAGGTCTATCATGATCGACAAAACAGGAGGGACACGAAGGAAGCATTTTCCGGTTCCGTGACTGCACGCCACCTGGCCCGAGTTTCCGCTGCTGTGCAATGGGCCGATCACGCCGGCGCCAAGTCAGCACGCGGACTGCCACGACCACATTATGCCTTTGCGACCCTGATTGTAACGGGGAAGAAGTGGGTTGGATTTCCGCCACACCAAGCTTCAATTTGGTTGCCCGCCACCCGCGATACCTCGAAAGACTGCGCAATGTTAAACACCTCTGAAAGAGGAGGATTTTCGCACAGGAGAGCACGTTCGCGAACCTCGCGATCGGGGCAAGCCGAATAATAGCGTCACGGACCAGTTGATCGGCATAAGATTCTTTATGCACATCCGTAACAAAATGACAACGATGGCTTAAACCGTGGAGGTCCGCAGCCCATGCCCTATAAGACTGTTGTGGCTGCTTCCTGCAGCGGTAAAACTCAACAAGGGCCACTATCACATGAGTCCATTTGTGGTAATATTGTGAAAAAATGCCGCACATTTGATTGAAAGACAGCGGCGAAGGATCCTGTAAGGGGGCGAGTTGGTAAAGGAGCTGATACAGATGAGGTGACAGCCACAACAGGAATAACGCACGACAACGTGCCATCAGACCAGCCAAAAGCCTGACAAAGTTGTCTTAACCATTTTTCATAAGCGTCCCACTCTTCGACGGACTCGTCGTACGCCATAAAGGGTGGCGGATATGACAGAGGGGGCGCAGGGGGCGAAACAATCTGTGCGATGGACGGCTTTTGGGACCCACTAGACAAGGCTGTAGCAAGAGATTGTAATAGCTGGTTTTGAGCATGAATCGCCGTTGCAAAAACCTCTTGTTGTTTGATGAGGTAACGCAGAATCTCATCGGAAGAACCAGTAGACATTGTGAAGACAAACAACCACTTCAGACGGAAAACGCGGGGAGAAAAAAATACCGCACTCGTCACCAAATGTTGTAATCATGGACAACAACACTCTCACAACCACTACACAGAACACTGGTGTACACTGGCTGTACGAATACCCGCGAAGTGAGCTCGTACATGGTAAACAACACATTGGGTGCAGAGCACAACTTCGCACTGTTTATGTCATTGACTCGCCCATGGCGTGCTCTGGCGTTTGCCACATTTTCCCGCAGTGCACTCTCGCGGCCGACTCCCGACATATGTTATCGGCTGTGTCTGTGCCTTACAGCACAAATATCCCACACGCCCAGGGCCTGGCTGCAATGGAGTATATCCTTTCATGCTGATCACCTGCAACCCTACTTAACTCTTTCCTCATTACCCTAGCCAGTTACATCCTAACCCACAACTTCTTCACCTTTGAGGGCCATACATACCAACAACTAAAGGGAACAGCCTTGGGAACCAAGATGGCCCCCTCGTATGCAAACTTATTTATGGGATGCTTAGAGGAGGTCTTCCTGGATACCCAATCCTGTCAAACCAAAGTTTGGTATAGATTTATTGATGACATCTTCATGATCTGGACTCACGGTGACGAACAACTCCAGAATTTCCTCTTCAACCTCAACTCCTTTGGTTCCATCAGATTTACCTGGTCCTATTATAAATCCCATGCCACTTTCCTCGATGTCAACCTTCATCTGTCCAATACCCAGCTTCACACATCCATCTATATCAAACCCACTAACAACATTACCTCCATTATGACAGCTGCCATCCATTCCATATCAAACAGTCCCTTCCCTACAGCTTAGGTCTTCGTGGCAAACAAGTCTGCTCCAGTACACCAATAACCTGATGACATCTTTCACATCCCACAGCTAGCCTTCTGATCTGGTACAGAAGCAAATTGCCCAAAACCCTCCACAGAGGGACCCTAAAAGTGCCCCTCGTCACTGGATACTTTCCGAGATTGGAGCGGACTCTTGAAGGTTGCTCTCCAGCAAGGATATGACTTCCATAAATCCACAAAATGAGATCCATCCATCCTTCATGACATCATTTTGCACTCCATCAAGAGTGTCTCTCCGCCGCCTACCTAACTTTGGTAACCTCCTAGTTCATCCCTATGAAATCCCTAAACCACCTTCCCTACCTTCCAGCTCCTACCCATGTAACTGCCTCCAGTGTAAAAATTGCCCTATGCACCCTTCCACCACCACTAATTCCAGTCCTGTAAGCCAGAATTTGTACACAATTAAGGACAGAGCCACCTGAGATAGCACCCATGTGATTTAACAACTGATATGCCTACACTGTGAAGCATTCTATGTGAGAATGACCAGCAACAAACTGTCCATTCTCATGAATGGACACAGGCAGACAGTGTTTGTTGGTAATGAGGATCACCCTATGGCTAAGTATGCATTGTTGCACGATCAGCACATCTTGGCAGTGTTACACCATCCAGGTTATCTGGATAGTTCCCACAGACACCAACCTTTCAGATCTCCGGAGATGGGAACTTGCCCTTCAGCATATTTTCTCTTCCCATTGCCCACCTGGTCTCAACCTCCGTTAATTTCAAATTCCCGCCCACCATTCAACAACACCTTTGCCGCTGATCTCTGGACAGAGGCTCTGCCTCAACTGGAAATCTCTGACCAATTTCTTTACTTTTTACATATGTCTGCCTTAGTGCGTGTGCGTGTGTGTGTGTGTGTGTGTGTGTGTGTGTGCGTGTGTTTACCTGTCCTTTCTTCCCCTAAGGTAAGTCCATCCACTCCCGGGATTGGAATGACTCCTCATCCACTCCCTTGAAACCCGCATCCTTCCCTTTTTTCTCCTCCTGTCAACGAGTCTGTGCTTTTGGTAAGTTGAACCATCTCTATTTTATGAATAATGTGTTTTTGTCTCACAATGTAACCTGTCATTTAGTTGGTTAGTGACATATTTTAATAAGGTCTAGCCTTATTCTCTTTTATTTATGACTTCATCTACAAAATGTTATCAGCATTAATATGATCATATGTAAATACCACTTGATTATGTGGTTAGAATTAGCTGGTCATAATATTAAAACATTTTGTTCAAGTTACAGACAGCCTCAATGCAACAATGATATCTTTTAATTAATGTCTCTTGACCTAGTATTGTTTATAAACTTTAAAATTCATTACCAATAAAAAGTAAATGCTGCACTCTCTTTCTCAACCCCTCCTCCAAAATAAATAAATAAAAACAAAAAAGAAATCCCTTTACTCAGATTTAATGGAAAAAACTCCAGCCTGGCACAGGAAACTGTGGTTTCTAACTTTTACTTGTAAAACTTTTTTATCGCATACCATACAAATAGAATTAAAAGAAAATGCTGAAATATTTAATCTTTATTTTACCTTGAAAAATATTTGAATGTGCCAGTCTTAAAATGGATCTGAAACCTCTCTCCATCATGCTTAGTCTCTATATAATAAAAGGCACTGTTCTTCATGCAGCTTTCTACCTTCTGAACATCACACTGCTCGGATAGCATTGGTCGAATAGGAGAGAAAATAGATATTTCCACCTCATGCAGCCGTCTGTCAGGATTATGTAGGAGGGTACACACCTGCAAATTACTTTCCATTTCAAAATTTTAAACTAAATGATTGTCATTTATGAAGTTATCCTAGGACCAATAAATTAAACAGAGAATTATGGTAATTATGATCATGGTGAAAAAGAGCTTTAAAATAGAAAAATTCTATAGACTTACTCATTCAAAAAATACTATAGTTCTTTTTCTTTTTTATGATTCTAAAATTGCTTGCATAATCACTAGATGTTGATACGTATATATATATTATAGAGAAAAAAATTCCTAGCAGGAAAACTACATATAAAAAATAGATGTGGTTTACTTCCCAGGCGAAAGAGCACAGGGGCACAGACAGAAACATAAATAAAAACACACACACATAAACACACAAATGCTGAGCTTTCTCAATCCTGAGTTGCTTCTTCAGAAAGGAGAGGGGAAAAGGACAGGATGCGGATTTAAAGGAGCAGGTAAGGAGTCACTCCAATCCCGGGAGAGGAAAGACTTACCTTGGGGGAGAAAGGATAAGTAAACACACACACACACACACACACATACACACACACGCACACATAGCAAGGCAGACATATGTAAAAAGCAAAGAAGTCAGACAGAGATGCCAGTTGAGGCAGAGGCTCTGTTCAGAGATCAGGGGCAAAGATGTTGTTGAATGGTGGGCGGGAATTTGAAATTACTGGAGGTTGAGACCAGGTGGCCAACAGGAAGAGAGAATATGCTGAAGAGCAAGTTCCCATCTCTGGAGTCCTGAAAGGTTGGTGTCTGTGGGAACCCGGATGATGTAACGCTGCCATGGTGAGCTGGCTGTGCACCAAGGCATGCTTAGCCACAGGGTGATTCTCTTTATCAACACCTACGTGATTTACCAACTAACATGCCTGCATTGTGAAGCATTCTATGTGGGAATGACCAGCAACAAACTGTCCATTTGCATGAATGGACACAAGACAGAGTGTGTTGGTTAGTTATGAGGATCACCCTGTAGCTAAACATCTCTTGGTGCACGGCCAGCACATCTTAGCAGTGTTACATCATCCGGGTTATCTGGATACTTCCCACAGACACCAACCTTTCAGAACTCCAGAGATAGGAACTTGCTCTTCAGCATATTCTCTGTTCCCGTTGCCCACCTGGTCTCAACCTCCAGTAATTTAAAATACCCACCCACCATTCAACATCTTTGCCCTTGATCTCTGGACAGAGCCTCTGCCTCAACTGGCATCTCTGTCTAACTTCTTCACTTTTTAAATATGTCTGCCTTGCTTTGTGTGCATGTGTATGGGTGTGTGAGTGTGTGTGTGTGTGTGTGTGTGTGTGTGTGTTTACATATCCTTTCTCCCCCATTGTAAGTCTTTCCTCTCCCAGTCTAATGTTGTCACCTCTTTTGGGAATGACTATGGTTGATACCAGATTTTTTTCCTAAACCAAGGAAAGTTTTATTAGTTCACAACCTCTCTGACGAAGTCATTCCACTGTAGGTGCAGATGAAATAAATAAAGAACTTATCTTATATTCTGGCTGAAGTCCACTGCATTGTGAGCTGTCTTCGGCATTCACTAAGATATTGATGTTTCAGGATAGTTTCATAAATCATAAACATGATGTCAGTTCCATTTAAATAAAAATTAAACCAGATTCATAGATGCACATGACAAAAAAAATCTTGCAGTGATACCAGAGATGTTTACAAGTTTGTAACCATGAACAGAGTAACAAAACATGGCTTCTCTCAAACATCTTTCCGCGTAACAGCGTAATAAGACTAATGACAATTTTTTGTATTTCTCAATTAAACAATATTCTTTTACTTTAAGTATGCCAAAATACATAAAATTAAAATATTACATTTAGGCTTTAACTATTTCTCTCAATGCATGTTTGTGTTCTATATAGATTGTATTTAATAGTATAAGCAAATTAAAAGTAATGTTTTGATTCAGTTTAAACTTGCTCAAATTATTTACATTATTTTGTGTTTATAAAGTGCACATTTATTTGTTTTGCCAATATTATGTAGGTGTACTATTATTGAGGCATGTGATTTTAATTTATTTCAATTTGTGATCTAATTTTTTAAAATACGGATTTGTATAAAGTCATCATAGTTTTGTCTATATCGAAGCTAGTTCCTTAGTACCAAATGGATTATTAATTTTAGAATGTGAAAAATGACCAGTATTTAATTTAGGATCCAGTGGTATATAAAACTTGGTCTGCTGTAATTTATTTAAACAAAAGGTATATATTTAATAACGTTGTGCAATAGTTATAAGATGTATTATTGTTTTTATACAAATTAGTATCTTTATATGCTCAGCCTATTCCGTAACTAAGTGTAATGCATATTTAGTGTTTGTAGCTATTATTTACGAAAGAATAAAAATTGAAAATTACGTAAAAAGGGCAGTCAAAGTTATGTTTAAATCAACATACTATTTCTTAAACATGTTCTACTAATAGTGTTAATCATATTTCAAACTGAACGCGAAAATCTGATATTTTACATGTCCGGTAGCGAAGTTTTATCTAGATGTCCGATATTTCGTGTTTGTGATGTTGTTAATGGATTTTGTAAGAAGCGTGCAACATAGCAGAAACGTTACACCGCTCCTTTAAACACGCATCCTTTCCTTTTCCCTCTCCTTTCTGAAGAAGCAACCCAGGATGGCGAAAGCACAGCATTTGTGTGTGTGTGTGTGTGTGTGTGTTTTTATTTACGTTTCTGTCTGCATACCTGTGCTCTTTCACCTGGTAAGTAAACCGCACCTATATAAACCCACATCCTTTCCGTTTTCCCTTCCCTCCTTCCTATTTCCTGATGAAGCAGCTAACAGTTGCGAAAGCTTAATTTTTTTTTTTTTTTTTTTTTTTTTTTTTTTTTTTTTTTTTTTTCTATCAACGAGCCTGTGCTTTGGGTAAGTTACTCGATCTCTATTTTTTATACATATTTATCCCACCAGGAAAATTTCCATAAAGTAGATTAAGTTTACTTATCCGGTGAAGGAGCACAGGTATGCGACGGCAAAATAAATAAAACACAGACACATACGAAAGCAAGGTTTCACAACCATTTGTTGCTTCCTCAGGCAAAGAGCAGGGAAGGAGAGGGAAAAGGAAAGGATGTGGGTTTAAAGGAGCGGGTAAGGAGTCATTCCAATCCCGGGAGAGGAAAGACTTACCTTTGGGGAAGAAGGATAGGTAAACAAACACACACACACCCACACACATATACACGTGCACACACACAAAGACAGACAGTGTTTTTTTTTTTTTTTTTTTTTTTTTTTTTTTTTTTTTTTTTTTTTTTTTTTTTAAGAAGACTAAATGGCTGGGTTATCAGTCCCCTGTTCCCAGCAAAGAGATCACATCATGTGATATGCAGTTGAAGACGAAACATTCCACAGCCAGTACACAAGAAGTACAGGAAGGTGGTGTGTGCTAAAAATGACAATAAAAGGAGAAGGGACACCACAAAATCAGTGGACCAAATAGTCAACTGTGCTAAAGAATCACAGCAGAAGAGAGTGGCTGGCTTATCACTAGGATAATAATGGATGTGCCAGTCATCCTGTACACACTAGAGCTGCCAGTTGGAAATAGGACTGGCAAGACAAAAGGAACAGAAGATTAAAACTGTTTAAGTGGTGGGTGCCCGAGAGATCAGGCTTAGGTATCAACCATTATATCATATGATAAAATCCAGTTGCGCGAATAAAACCTAAAACACTGTCAATCAAAGGGGTGTAGTCAGCTAAAAGCAAAGGGAGCACAGAAGGCAGGTTAAATGACTGCCGCAAAGCAGCTAAAAGTGGACAGTCCACCAAGATGTGGACCACAGTCAACAGAGTGCCACAATGGCAGTTTGGCGGGTCCTCTCGATGTAAGAGGTGGCCGTGCGTGAGCCATGTATGGCCTATATGCAGGCGACAGAGGATGATCGAGTCCATTCGAGAAGGCCTAAGAGAAGTCTTCCAAGCTGCTGTCAAAGATTTGATTGCACGGAGCTCAGTGTCAACCATTCTGAGTTCCAGGCCATGGATATCTTGTGGTGCACACCCAAGTGGATGTCCCTTTCTAGGGTACCAATATCCAGACACTGGGAGGCGATGGCCTGCTTGGCCAGCTGATCAGCTCGTTCATTCCCTGGAATGCCTATGTGGTCCGGGGTCCAAATGAAAGCCACAGAATGGCCAGACACGCTAACATTGAACACAAGAGTCTTGGATGGATTGCACCAGATGGTGTTTGGGAAAACATTGGTCAACAGCTTGCAAGCCACTCAGGGAGTCACTGCAGATGACGTAGACGTAGACTTCCAGGGGCATGTACAGAGGTGATCGAGAGCACGAATTATGGCTATCAGTTCTGCAGTAAAGACGATACAGCCAGGAAGCAGGGAGCGTTGTTCAATGTGGTTGCCATGAACATAGGCATAACCCATTCTGCCTTCTACCTGGGAGCCATCGGTGTATATGACTTCTGCATCACAGAATGTACCAAGGATGTCCAGAAACTGTTGATGAAGTGTATGTGGTGAAACCGACGCCTTTGGATCGCAGAACAATTGCAGGTGGAGCTGTAGGCAAGGGATGGACCAAGGAGGGATATGAGATTGGCAGGAGAATGTGGAAGGTAGAGGTAAGGGCTCGAATGAGGAAAGGAGAGTACATACCCGAACCGTGATTAGAAGACCTGATCTGGGTCAACGTTCTGGAGAGGGAAGGGCGGTGTTTGGAAACAAAAGCCTGTGATTAAGATGATGAGGCGTAGTGTGAACATGGGCAGCATATGATGCCAATAACTGTTGCCGGCGAAACCTCAGGGGACAGATGCCAGCTTCAGCGAGGCGGCTTGGCACAGGGCCGCTGAGGAAAGTCCCTGTTGCAAGATGAACACCACCATGAAGAATGGGAACCAAGATCTGCAATGCTGAAGGTGACACAGAGTCATACACCTGGCTCCCATAATCCAGGCGTGATAATAGTTTGGCCAAGACAGCACAAAATATTTAGATGCCGCCAGCATTTTTGCTTGAACTGACGCAGGTGTGGCCCCCAAGTCAGTCGGTTGTCGAACAGCATGCCGAGAACCCAATGTGTTTCTGCGACATTAAGCTGTTCATCAGCAAGGTAGAGTTCTGGGTCAGAATGAACGACCCAACGACGACAAAAGTGCATCACTCCGGTTTTGGATGCTGAGAATGTGCAGCCGTGCGCTGAGGCATATGATTGTGCCTTTTGAATGGCTCCTTGCAGGCACCTTTCAATGACACCAATGTTAGCAGAACTGTAATATAGACAGAAGTTGTGGTGTCGCACAAGTCCAAAGTGCGCGCCACCTACTTTCGCCGCGCGCCGCCATGCACGCACGGCACGGCGTTCTTACGACGACAGCCACGAGCGCCCTCTGCTGCAACGCCGCTCGTGGCCACCAGTGAACGACATCATTCACTTCGGACTGAGATAGCAACCAGTTAGGACCTTCGTAATCAGATAGGCACCACTGAAGACTTGGCTATCGTACAGGCACTAGGCAGGCCTCTAAGAACTATGTATCAGCATTCTGCAGTACTGATCTCTGTAAAAGTTAAGTATTGTATAAATTCTGTTCAATATATATCTCGTTCTAATTTACTGTGTTTCCAGTTTCTGGTTGCTCCCCTCCGTACCTGCACCAGCGTGCTATCTTTATTCCTGTGTCGGTCACATTCCACTCGGCCACCGACACCTACAACGGAACGAGACACAAAAGTGGCGACGAGGCTGGGACACAAAAGTGGCAACGAGGAGTGATAGACGAACCTTGGATCAGCAGCCAGACAGCAGCAGTCGGAGCAACTGCTCCGGCCCACCCACCCTTATAATAAGAATTTTGGGGGAAGATATATTGTTACGTGTTTTGTGGACTTTTTTGTTGCAGAGCGTCCTCTTTCATATTGCATTTGTGTTTGGTTGTAATTTACTTGTATGCGCGGCGCCTAATCGGTCAGCATGGCCACTACCCCGAACCCAAACTTAATGGAAATTATTCAGTTACAGACGGCGCAAATAACACAACTCCTGCAGGCTGTGGCCCAGCTCACAGCGCAAGCAGCTAACCAACAACAACAGCCGCCGCTTCAGCAGCCCACACCTGCCGCCGCAACGCTTCCTACGTTTCGCCAGTACAACGAACGTGAGGAAGAATGGAGCGACTACTTTGCACAGTTTCAAGAACTCGACGCGGCTCATCAAATTACAGGTCAGAAAGTGAAGCATCTGCTATTATCTGTGGTGGGTACCAACACCTTCGTGTTACTGAAAAAACTTTTCCCCGACGTATCTCCTCGTGATGTAGACTTTGAACAAATAGTAGAGGAGCTAAATGCTCATTATGAGAGAAAAGTTCTCGTAGCTGCGGCACGGTACCGATTTTTCAGACTTAAAAAATTACCGCAGCAGTCACACCAAGAGTGGATTACGGAATTGAAGGGCTTAACCCGCAAATGTAAATTTACTTGCTCTTGTGGACTTTCGTATAGTGACGTGATGTTGAGGGATGCGAATACGCAGAATATTCAGGACCCCAGAATTAGGGCAGCAATTCTAAAACAGTCAGACCCTTCATTAGACAGTGTACTGCAGCTTATAGAAGCGCATGATACTTTTGACTTAGCAGATGTAGAAATGCAAAGCCACAGTGTAAATTCATTACACCGCAACGGACGTTTTCCTAGCCGTAGTTCTCAGTGTAGCACTAGTGATTCTTACAATAGTACAGGCCGTGCTGAATAGACAGTAAACAGTAGCCAGTGTAAAAGTGCGACACAAAGGTCGCCCCGTCGTGTTAGGAACAGTGATTTGAATAACGGGCGCCAACGCTCATTTTAGAAAAATGTACGTAAATCTTGCCCCCAGTGTGTGTCTCGCCACAAGCGTGCTCATTGCCCTAGTCGCAACGCAATCTGTTATCAATGTGGCAAATCGGGACATGTGCAGTCTGTGTGTATGCAAATTAAAAACTCAAAGAACAGTAACGTTAGAAACAGTGCTTCGCAAAGTGCAAAGCGCAAAGCGCCGACGAGCGTGTAAAACAGTGCAACGGAAAAGGGTTCGGGACAAGCAAAATGACTATGTACAGTGCAATCCTGTAGTGAACCTAGTGCCTTCTACAACTTTTCCTTGTGATAGTGCCCAGTACTGTGTAGCTAGTGACTGTAGACTTGATGTAGCTACTCAAAAGTTTAGTGCAGTAGTTAGTGAATCTGTAGTAACCTCGCAATGCGCGGACGCCGATCCGGCGGTAGTGCCATCTAGTGACAGTGTTGTTAATCCGCTGCGTGCCGAGTCTGCGCCGCTTACTTCACCACGCGGCCCGCGCATGCGCAGCAAACAAACCGTAGCAGACGTTGCCCACATTCGCGCACCTGTCGAGCGCCGCAAGCAAAAACTTTTTGTGACTCTTTACATTGACAGTAAGACTGTGCAATTTCAGCTTGATACTGGTTCCGCTGTCACATTAATAAATAAAGATACTTATGAACTTCTGGGTTCGCCAAAATTGTCGCCGTCACAGCAAATGTTAACAGCTTATACAGGTCAACATATTCCCGTGCTAGGAACGTGTAGCCTGCCCGCCTCTTTTCAAGGTGTAACAAAAACATTTCACTCCATTCCATGATGGTGGTGATGGTGGCTGGTGCAGCAACAGTGTTGAATATTAAAAAATGCTCAGTCTCTGTTGCAGTATTTTATTTACCAATTACGCGTTTCGCGCTGTTAGCGCATCGTCAGACTGGAAAAAGACAAATATTTTATTACCGTCCGTGTACCTGGTGCGCAGCGAACCTAATGTGGCTAAGGTGAGTAAATTTGGAAATTCGGACTTACTTGGGCGGAGATGGAGTCGCAGAAGTATCTATTGCTGTCTAGGAGGTATCTTAACAATTTGTGTTATTGGGGCCTGCAAAGAGGTAAACGTACAAAGTGCGTAAGGGTTATTTGAGCTATAATAATTAGGGACTAAAGGGGTGTGGTATGGAAATTAATAAAACGCTTTATATGATAAAACTCACCATAGCAGCAGAGGAGTCGCTGTCGCGGCAGGTCCACGTTTACAACTGGTAGTATTCTTAATAACTACGGAACATGAATGCGACCGTTAAACAGAGCGGTATGGGCAGAGTTACACCTGCGAGAATGAGCGGCTAGAGATGTTTGTGACGTGAGGGAATAAATCTTGTGAAATGATACATGTTGGTATGAAATAATAATAGATGAATGAAAACGAAATTATTAGAGGCCTGAGGGTGGGGTGGGAGAAAGATGTTGTGAATTGTCAGAAGGGGGGTCATTTTGGAAAAAGATAGATAACATGATGTCGTAAAAAGTTTGATTTTTTGTGATGAGCTGTTCGTTGAGACTGTGTTCTGGGGACCGTTTTACAAACTTAGTGATTTCTAATTCTTCAAGAAGTGAGAGTTTTTTACCTTTGGGGGCGATGTGAAGAACTTGTAATTTGTCAAGGGGGGGCTGAATGTGTTTGCTTCTTTTGAGGTGCTCGGAAAAGGCCGAATTATTTTTGGCAGCGCCTTTCTTAGTTAAAAGATGTTCTTGGAACCTAGTTTTGAAGGCTCGTCCAGTTTGGCCAATGTAAGATAAGGGGCACTGCAAACATTGTATTTTGTAGACGCCTGACTGGCTAAAAGAGTCTTTAACTAGCCGTTCACTGTGGTGAAAGCGATACTGGATCTTGTCATTGATCGTGAAGGCTACTTTTATGTGGGTGGTTTTAAGAAGTGCGGCGAGTCTGTAAGAAAGATTTCCTATGAATGGTAAGGAGACGTAGATGGATTCAGTAGTGATGGTGCTAGGGAGGAGGGAGGTGTTATTTTTAGAGATTTTTCTGCTGTACAATCGGTCGACCAGGCTCGCCTGGTATCCGTTGGTTCCAGCAATGTGCCGCAGGTTAGCTAGTTCTTGCTCAACTGTTTCACTGTTTAAAGGGAGGTCGCATAAGCGGTCGATCATTGACGAGAAAAAGCTGACTTTATGACTGTGCGGGTGACAGGATGTTGAGTGGATGACAGCGTCACTGGTTGTGGGCTTCCTGTAAATCGCAAATGTGATGTGATTGTTGGATAAGGTGAGAGTTAGGTCCAAGTAGTTGATGGAGCAGTCGGCTGACATGATCTGATGGGTGAAAATCATTTTTGGATGCAGACTGCAAAATTCGTTCGAAAGGGATGGTACTTCAGCTGTGGCTGCATTGATTATGATGAGAATGTCATCCACGTATCTGCAATAGAAGAGTATTTTTTTGCACATAGAGGAGGCTTGCGTGAAATAACGGTTTTTAAGGGTGTTCACAAATATATCAGCTAAAAATCCCGCGATGCAGTTTCCCATTGCAAGGCCGTCTGTTTGTTTATAAAGGTTGTTATTGAAGGAGAAATAATTGTACGACGTAATGAGGCGGAGGAGAGAGATGAGCTCGTCAATTTCGTCTGGATTTAGTTTACCATATCTGGATAGGTTGTCAAATATGATGTCTATTGTCTCTTGGACGGGAACATTGGTGTATAGATTCTTTATGTCGAGAGAAACCAAACAGGCAGAGGACGGGAAAGATTTGCCTTGTAATTGTTGAATTAAAGTTTGTCGGTTGGGAATAGAGTAGGTAGCTTCGAAGGTGAAAAATTCCTTGAGCATTTTTAACGTGAATTTCGAAATAGGTTCAATAGGGCTGCCTCTATAGTTTACAATTGGTCGAATCGGGAAGAGTTTTTTGTGAGTCTTAATTTGGGAGCGGAGGGTTGGGATTCTTGGATTCATGACTTTGTATTTGTAATGATTATCAGGGCAAATTATATTTGTGCAGTTAAGAATGCAGGCTATTTCGAAATTCACGTTAAAAATGCTCAAGGAATTTTTCACCTACAGATCTGATTATATTAGCAAAACTCTTAGTTTTTTTAATGAAAATGGCATCCAACAGCTAGACCATGATCCAACACAGACTTATGTCAAAGAGTTACAAGCCTGCATTCTTAACTGCACAAATATAATTTGCCCTGATAATCATTACAAATACCTCTTTGCAGGCCCCAATAACACAAATTGTTAAGATACCTCCTAGACAGCAATAGATACTTCTGCGACTCCATCTCCGCCCAAGTAAGTCCGAATTTCCAAATTTACTCACCTTAGCCACATTAGGTTCGCTGCGCACCAGGTACACGGACGGTAATAAAATATTTGTCTTTTTCCAGTCTGACGATGCGCTAACAGCGCGAAACGCGTAATTGGTAAATAAAATACTGCAACAGAGACTGAGCATTTTTTAATGTAACAAAAACAGTTGCTTTTGTAGTTCTTCAGGCCAAATCGACACAGAACATTTTTGAACTAGATGCTTTTGACTTGTTTGGTTTATCAATTCAAAGAGATGTGCTTCAAATTTCGTCAATAGTGCCTCAGGATAAAATCAATGCATTGTGTGACAAATATAGTGACTTGTTTTCGCCGGAACTAGGTTGTGCAAAATACTTCGTGGCACATGTAACTTTAAAAGAATCTGCAGTTCCAAAATTTCGTAAGGCTAGACTAGTGCCTATCACAATGCGTGATACAGTTGCCGATGAACTTAAACGTTGGCAAGATAGTGGTGTGATTTCTCCTGTTTCTGCGAGTCAGTGGGCGTCGCCTATAGTAATTATACCCAAGACGTCAGGAAAACTTCGTCTCTGTGCGGACTTTAAATCAACAGTGAACAGTCAAACAATTGTGGACACTTATCCCCTGCCCAGACCTGAGGAACTGATGGACAAATTAGGACAGTCTCGCTTCTTTTCAAAGATTGATTTAGCAGAGGCATACTTACAGATTCTACTTGATGACGAGTCAAAAAAGTTTTTCTTCATTAATACTCACATGGGCCTTTCTCAATTTCAACGCCTACCCTTTGGCAGTTCTTCCGCCCCCGCTATTTTTCAGTGCTTTTTGGAACAGCTGACAGTTTCGGTACCTTGTTGCTCGAACTATTTAGATGACATTGTGGTATCCGTACGTACAGTTGAAGAACATTTAGCAAACCTGGAGTGCCTTTCCAAAGTTTTGACTGCAGCAGGTCTACGTTGTAATAAAGCAAAGTGTTCGTTTTTTCAAACTGAACTAGAGTACCTAGGCCATGTGATTAATGCCCAAGGAATTCATCCCTTACAGTCACATCTTCGAGCAATCAAAGACTTGCCTCCTCCTAAGAATGTGCATGAATTGCAAGCAGTAATGGGAAAGCTTAACTATTATTTCAGATTTATTCCCAATGCCTCTCAGATTGCTGCTCCACTGCATCACTTACGCACGAAAAATGTTCCTTTTGTATGGTCTACAGATTGCCAGGTTGCCTTTGACAAATTAAAGTCTGCACTACTCAGTGATGCATGTTTCATTCCCTTTGACCTACAGAAGCCTGTAGTGTTAGCAGTTGATGCCTCGTCGTACGGTATGGGTGCAGTTTTGTCGCATCGTATTGGATGTCACGATCGTCCTATTGCCTTTGCATCCAAGCTGCTGACGCCAATGCAACAGAATTACAGTGAGATAGAAAAGGAGGCCTTAGCAATCATTTACGGCGTCACAAAGTTTCATCATTATCTCTATGGCAGAAAATTCTATTTGTTGACAGATCACAAGCCTCTCACGTCGTTGTTCTCACCCACAAAGCCAATTCCGCCACGAACGGCACAAAAGCTTCAGAGATGGTCCTTGATATTGTCTAATTATCAGTATTAGATTTTGTACCGACCTACCACTAAACACGCCAACGCGGACACACTTTCCCGACTTCCGGTTGGCCAGGATGTGTCATTTGATTCTTCAGAAATGGCATGTTGTCAGATAGACTCCAGAGATGCTTCCGCTGTCGCAGACTTTCCTTTAAACTCTCGTCGGGTTGCACAGGAAACAGCTGCGGATGCAGACCTAAGTGTGGTAGCACGTTTTGTTCGCTCAGGGTGGCCTGCCAGAGCCAAAGACATTGATCGGCCTCTGGTTAGACGTTATTTTGCACAACGTCATGCATTATCTTTAAGTCAGGGTGTTCTGTTGTTACATACGGACAACGACCAAACAAGAGTGATTGTTCCTCGTTTCCTGCAACGTGAAGTGTTACGCCTCCTGCATCAAGGACATTGGGGTATTGTTACGACAAAGCAACTGGCCAGACGTCATTGTACCTGGGTTGGTATGGACGCTCAGATAGAGAGCATGACATCACAGTGTACAGTTTGTGCGGAGCATCAGGCGGCTCCTCCACAGCGTTTCTCAGACTGGCCACGCCCCAAGGGACCATGGCAACGTTTACATATTGATTTTGCCGGACCTTTCTGGAATACGCGCTGGTTAATTGTTGTAGACGCTTTCAGCAAGTTTCCTTTCGTGATTGCCATGAACTCAACGACGGCGTCTAGTACAATCAGTGCCTTAACATCAGTGTTTTGCATCGAAGGTTTGCCTGAAAGTATCGTCAGTGACAATGGACCTCAGTTTGTTAGTGCGGAATTTCAACAGTTTTGTTGTGTGAATGGCATTCAGCATATTACCACTGCACCTTTTCACCCTCAGTCCAATGGTGAAGCAGAACGTTTCGTTCGAACATTCAAGTCTCACATGGAGAAGATGAAAGGTCAGCACTCCAGGCAGCAAGCTCTTCAAATTTTCCTGTCTACGTATCGGTGCATGCCATGTGACGGCCCGTCTCCTGCCGAGCTGCTACACGGCCGCCGTCACCGCACTCTCCTTCACCTGCTGCAGCCTCCCACGCACCGAGTCGGTTCATATGGCGCTACGCGTTTTCAGGTTTCCACGCCGGTGCTGTACAGGGTGTTTGCTGGCAACAAGAAGACATGGTTGCCAGGCATCATTCAGCGCGTGCTCGTATGTATGTTGTACATTCTTCCACAGGGTCGGAGCTGCGGCGCCACGCAAACAAATTGCGCCTGCACAGGCCGCGCGATCCTGTCTCGGGTTTCTTGATTCCAGACCCAGTTCACCGCCAGGGAGCACAGCCACATCGCTCGCCGCCGGGCCCAGCTTCCCCAGGTTACGAGATCCCAATGGATGTCGACGCGCCTCCTACGCAGTCGGCCCCTCCGCCTCCGTCGCCGCCTCAGCGGACAGCGTTACCGAGAGGGACTCCGGGACCGTGCGGGGCCCCCCCAGCTTGGGCCACGCACCTCAGAAGAAGATGACCGGCTCCCTCTGGGCGGGGGTGTGCGCCCTTCCTCAGGTTTCGCCGGGTTTCCTGGAGGATCGCAAGGCGGATGCCGGGGCGCGGATGGCATTTCGATCCCAGCCTCAGCTACGACGCCCGTCCCACCAGTAACGCCCCCGCCCAGGCCCTCCTCACAGTGCCGTCGCCGTGGCCCTCAGCCCTACGCCACGACGGCGGGGTGGTTTGGGGGGGAGGGGTGTGGTGTCGCACAAGTCCAAAGTGCGCGCCACCTACTTTCGCCGCGCGCCGCCATGCACGCACGGCGCGGCGTTCTTACGACGACAGCCACGAGCGCCCTCTGCTGCAACGCCGCTCGTGGCCACCAGTGAACGACATCGTTCACTTCGGACTGAGATAGCAACCAGTTAGGATGTTTGTAATCAGATAGGCACCACTGAAGACTTTGCTATCGTACAGGCACTAGGCAGGCCTCTAACAACTATGTATCAGCATTCTGCAGTACTGATCTCTGTAAAAGTTAAGTATTGTATAAATTCTGTTCAATATATATCTCGTTCTAATTTACTCTAGTGTTTCCAGTTTCTGGCTGCTCCCCTCCGTACCTGCACCAGCGTGCTATCTTTATTCCTGTGTCGGTCACATTCCACTCGGCCACCGACACCTACAACGGAACGAGACACAAAAGCGGCGACGAGGCTGGGACACAAAAGAAGTCATCGGCAAACAAGGATGGACAGACCGATGACTCTACAGCCGCCATAAGGCTATATTATGGGAACTAAAAATAGAGGTACACTGAGAACAGAGCCCTGGCGAACGCCATTCTCTTGGATGTGACGATTACTGAGAGAGGTACCGACCCTAACTCGAAAAGTACGGAGTGAGAGGAAGTTCTTTATGAATGTCGGTAGGGGACCACGTAAGCCCCAGTCATACAGCATAGCCAGTATATGGTGGTGCCAGGTGGTATCGTACGCATGGCGAAGATCGAAGAAGACCGCTACCATGTGCTCACGCCTGGTGAAATCTGTGCGGATGGCCAACTCCAACGACACTAGATTATCTATTGCAGAGCGGCCGTGGCGGAAGCCCCCTTGTTGGGGGGCAAAGAGTCCCCGGTCTTCAAGAGCCCACATGAGCCGCCAACTCACCATACGTTCGAAGATCTTGCACAGAATGTTAGTGAGGCTTATGGGGTGGTAGCTTTTGGCCACCTGCGAATCAGCACCAGGTTTCATCACCAGGATAATGATGCTATCCCGCCATTGGGATGGGAAAGAACCTTTCACCCAGAGATGGTTGGAGAGGGCAAGAAGTCATCGTTGAAAAGCAGCAGGGAGGCGACTTACGAACTGGCTGTGAACACTGTCTGGACCTGGGGAGGTGTCAGGACATGCAGATAGGGCACTCTCAAACTCCCACTCACTGAATGGCGCACTGTATGTTTCCTGGCAACATGTGTGGAAAGAAAGCTGCCACTGTTCAACACACTCTTTGAGAGTGCGGACGTCTGCAGTGTAAGATGCAGATGCTGAGCTATGAGCATAATGTTCTGCCATGTACTGTGCAATAGCAGCTAGGTCTGTGGACAGGGTACCCCAAATGTGGAGACTGGGGATTCCTGCCAGTGGACAATGCCCGAAAAGGCACCTAATCTGCTTCCACACTTCAGTTGGGGAGGTCCAAGAGCCGATAGTGGCTACATACCTCTCCCAGCTATCTCTTTGCTTTGTTTTATCAGTCACCAAGTTTGAGCACGGAGCCGTTTGAAAGCAATATGATTCAATGCTCCGATGAATGATGGTGGCGATAGCGCTGGAGCGCTCGACAACGCTCCCTGATGGCCTCAGCAATTTCCGGTGTCCATCAGGGCACCAACTTACGACGGAGCAAACCCAAAGGATTTCAGGACTGTAGCTTCAGCAGTGAAAACAATGGCCCTAGTGAAATCATCAACAGCCAAATCAACATCATCTGGAAGCAGAGATGTTACTGTAACAGCCGAGGTGTAAGCCGGCCAGTTTGCCCAACTGAGTGACCATCAGGGCAGACAGCCTGCAGGTGATGATTGTGGGAGCGGCAGGATGATAGGCAAACGGGCGCTTCCACAAAGGTCATCATGGACCCTCCAAGTAAGTTGTGGAAGTAGGCTGGGACTGCAAAGTGACAGATCAATGGCTGAGTAGGTGCCATGGGCCAAGCTGAAGTAGGTTGAAGCTCCGTGATTAAGAAGGCAAATATTTAGCTGTCCCAGAAGGTACTCCACATCTCTACCACGGTCTGTAACCTCAGTTCCATCCCACAAGGGGTTGTGGGCATTAAAGTCTCCCAGCAAGAGGTACGGCGGGCGAAGTTGAGCAACCAAGGCAGCTACTTCCCCATAAGACACTGCCTTGCCTGGAGGAAGGTACAGAGTGCAGATAGTGATATCCTGTCCTGCCCAAATCCTCACAGCCACTACCTCGAGTGCAGTGTGTAGTGGCACTGGTGCACTGGGGACATTGGCGAGAACAAAGATGCAAACACTTCCGGAAACCCTGTTGTAGGCTACATGATTTTTATAATAGCCCCGGTAACCACAAAGGGCAGGGGTCTGCTGAACAGGAAACCAAGTTTTCTGGAGGGCTATACATAACACAGGGAGGTAGCACAATAAATGGCGCAATTGAGCTAGACAGTGGAAATAATCACCGCAGTTCCACTGGAGGATATTGCTGTTGCCATACTGAGATGCCATGAGCATCATTGCATCCTCCCGCCACCACTTACTCCAGTCCTGTAACCCTGATGGTGTACACAATTAAGGCCAGAGCCACTTGTGACAGGACGCATGTGGTTTATCAACTGACATGCTTTCACTGTGAAGCGTTCTATGTGGGAATGACCAGCAACAAACTCTCCATTTGCAAGAACGGTCACAGGCAGACAGTGTTTGTTGGTAATGAGGATCACCCTGTGGCTAAGCATGCCTTGGTGCACTGCCAGCACATCTTGGCACAGTGTTACACTGTCCGGGTTATATTGATACTTCCCACTGACAGCAACCTTTCAGAACTCCAGAGATGGGAACTTGCACTTCAACATATTCTCTCTTCCCATTGCCCACCTGCTCTTAACCTTCATTAGTTTTAAGTTCCCGCCCACCATTCTACAACATCTTTGCCTCCAATCTCTGGGCAGAGCCTCTACCTCGACTGGCATCTCTGTCCAACTTCTTTGCATTTTGCATATATCTGACTTTGTGTGTGCGTGTATATGTGTGTGAGTGTGAGTGTTTGTTTACCTATCCTTCTTCCCCAAAGGTAAGTCTTTCCTCTCCCACGATGGGAATGACTCCTCGCCCACTCCTTTAAACCCAAATCCTTTCCTTTTCCCTTTCCTTCCCTTCTCTGCCTGCTGAAGCAGCAACAAGGTTGTGAAACCTTGCTTTTGTGTGTGTTTGTGTTTGTTTTATTTATGTTTGCTGTCACATACCTGTGCTCCTTCGCCTGGTAAGTAAACTTCATCTACTTTATATTATGATTTTATTTGTTTCTCTCGACGAGCCAGTCCTTTTGGTAAGTCATCTCTTTTTTTTAAAATATATTCTTATTATATATCTTCGGGAAAAAGAGGGAGGAAGGAGAGGAGAAAGGGAAGGATACGGGTTTTAAGGAAGTGGAAAAGGAGCCATTCCAATCCCAGGAGTGGAAGGACTTACCTTAGGGGACAAAAAGGAAGGTAAACAAATACACACACTCACACATATCCACATCCACATCCAAACACATCCATGTGTGTTTGGATGTGGATATGTGTGAGTGTGTGTGTATTTGTTTACCTTCCTTTTTGTCCCCTAAGGTAAGTCCTTCCACTCCTGGGATTGGAATGGTTCCTTTTCCACTTCCTTAAAACCCGTATCCTTCCCTTTCTCCTCTCCTTCCTCCCTCTTTTTCCTGAAGAAGCCACCACTGGTGGCGAAAGCTAGAATGGTTGTGTGTTTTTGTGTGTGTTTGGTGTTCCTATCGACGAGCCTGTACTTTAGGTAAGTCAAAAATCTTTATTTTATACCATTTTCCCACCTGGAAGGTCTCCTGTGTGTGTGTGTGTGTGTGTGTGTGTGTGTGTGTGTGTGTGTTGTTGGGGAAGTTTTCTGCTGAAAACTAATCTGTGTGATTATGATTGCTTTTCACTGTGCCTAACTCATGCTCAACATGACATATTTATGGTGAGTAGCAATCTAATCTCTTTGTAATATTGTTGATAATACCCAATTGTTATAATCTATATTTTACAACAAAAATATTCCAATATTTTTCTCACAATTTCTGTAGTTGCATAATGAATGGCAGCATCCTATGTCATTTATTATGAGAGGGAGACTTAAATATTATAGACCTCTTTGTTATATTGATTTATTTCACTTAACATAAAGTAAAACCTGAAATTACTATTTTCTCTCTCTAATTTTACAGCCATTTTAATTTGGTAAACAACAGTGTTGAGTTAGAGTTACCTTGCTTAGATCATTTGATACATCATACAGTGCTGATGCATCTGGATGAAATGCATTTAAAATACCAATGTGTCCAACACCAAGCTTCATATCCTTCAGTATCATCCTGATTAGCCACTTCTGTTCCATTTCTGACATTCCAGTCAACAACATTGTTAGCTCACTATCCATTCCTCCTGCAACAGATATGTTAATGTAATATTATTAATTCGAACCTGGACTTTCCATTATTAGATATGTTAACTAGTTATCTTAAATACTGCATGATAACATTTAAAAAGAATACTCATTACCCAAATAAATGTACAGGCTGTGAGATGTGTCAATCAATAGCAGTTATTTCATTGAAATGGTTGATAGAGAAAGGAACTATGTAATTGTTTGTTACCTTTCAGAAGAGACAAAAAACTGTTTTACCTTTAAATTTATTTAACAGATTGCATTGAAAATTTCAACATTTGTTACACACTAATCACACATACTGTGAATGAAAATAATTTCTATATATTCTAACATTTTAAAAAAATATAACATAGTTCCTTCCTTTAGTGGCGGCTGAACAGTATCACAAAGAAAGATGTCTACCCATTGCCGCGTATTGATGACACCTTAGACTGCTTGAAAGGAGCTACATACTTCTCAACTATGGACATGCAGACAGGTTACTGGCAAATCGAGGTTGATGAAGCTGACAGGGAGAAGACGGCTTTTATTACACCTGACGGTCTCTATGAATTTAAAGTAATGCCATTTGGATTATGTAATGCTCCAGCCACATTCGAACGCATGATGGACAACTTGCTTCGACACCTTAAGTGGACGACGTGTATCTGCTATTTAGATGACATTGTCGTTTTCTCAAAAACATTTGAAGAACATCTGAGTCGCCTGTCAACTGTGTTGAAGTGTGTTCAGGCTGCAGGTCTCCGCCTCAATACAAAGAAGTGCCTCTTCGTCACCACAGAGATAAAAATCCTGGGGCACCTAGTCAATGGAGATGGTGTCCGTCCTGATCCAGATAAAGTAAGGGCAATCACAGAATTTCCAACTCCTCAGCACATTCGTGATGTGAGAAGTTTTCTCGGGCTGTGCTCATACTACCGACGTTTCATAAAAGGATTTTGTAACAAGGCACGTCCATTACAAGAACTTCTGCAAGGAGACGCCAAATTTTACTGGGATGAGACTAAAGAAATAGCTTTCCGAGCACTTAAGGAGGCTCTAACTTCCGCACCAGTGCTAGCCTTGTACAACGAGAATGCAGAAACGGAACTTCACACAGACGCCAGTGGCTATGGGATTGGTGCAGTGCTTGTACAAGTTCAGGAAGGTGCCGAAAAAGTGATAGCCTATGCGTCAAGAGTACTCTCAAAGTCCGAGATTAACTACTCTACAACTGAAAAAGAATGTCTCGCGGTTATCTGGGCTATCAACAAGTTCCGGCCGTATTTATTCGGCAAACCATTCACCATCGTGACAGACCACCATTCTTTGTGTTGGCTGACTAGCTTGAAGGATCCATCAGGTCGACTAGCAAGATGGGCACTAAGACTCCAAGAGTACGATGTCACAGTGGTATCAAGAACAGGTGCAAACATAAGGATGCCGACTGCCTTTCGAGGAATGCATTAGTGGAACACAACAGCATTAATGAAATTTCAGCTCTCACTGAATTAGATGACGCTACAGCTGAACAGAGGGAAGATCCAACACTATTAAAAATGATAGAGGCCTTGGAGAAAGGAGAACCAACCAATGGAGAGTTCCAACTTGTAAACGGAACATTGTACAAGAGCAACTACGATCCACTGGGCCCCAAATGGCTACTTGTCGTTCCAGCTCATCTCCAGCCAGCTATTCTCAAATACTTCCATGATGCTCCAATATCCGGTCATCTGGGATTCGTGAAGACCCTAGACAGAATCAGACGCAGGTATTACTGGAAAGGTCTCTACCGATCTGTCAAGCACTATGTGAGTCACTGTAAAGAGTGCCAGCGAAAGAAGCATGTGCCGCAATTACCTCCAGGACATCTCGTACCAATTTCGCCGGCAGCAGCTCCATTCCACCGAGTTGGGATCGATCTTTTAGGGAGGTTCCCGAAGTCGACAACCGGTAACCGTTGTATAATAGTCTGCACTGACTACCTCACACGCTACGCTGTCACCAAACCTGTGCCGGCTGCAGAAGCTCCAGAGATCGCAAAATTCCTTGTAGAAGACATTATTTTGAAGCATGAAGCACCATGTGTCATGATATCTGATCGTAGAAAAGTATTCCAGTCAAAACTAGTATCAGAGGTAATGTCACGGTGCAACATTGTCCACAGAATGACAACTGCATACCATCCTCAGACAAATGGTCTTACGGAATGTTTCAACAAGACTTTAGCCGACATGCTGTCGATGTACGTTGATGTTGAGCAGAAGGATTGGGATACAATTCTGCCAGTCGTGACATTTGCTTACAATACTGCAAGAAAAGACACTACAGGATTCACTCCGTTTTTCCTGCTCCATGGCCGTGAAGCTGAGACGACAATGGATACGCTGTTTCCGTTCCAACCGGACGACACTCAGGATGACTATGTTAAACAGCTCATCACCAGGGTCAAAGAAGCAAGACAGCTGGCTCGCATATGGACACTGGACGCCCAGGAGAAGGACCGTCAGAGGTATAACGACAAGCACCGACCTGTTGTGTACAGCCCAGGATATCTGGTATGTATTTTTACCCCTGTACGGAAGGTTGGACTGTCAGAAAAGTTACTGAAACGATACTTTGGTCCGTATCGTGTCATACGCCGCCTGTCAGACGTCACATACGAGGTTGAGGATTATGAGCCGTCGTCGAGACGTCAAAAACGAAGAGACATTGTTCACGTCCTGCGCATGAAGCCTTACTACGATCCTGAAGAGCAGGTAGACGACAATGGCCTCTTGTTCAAGGACTTTCAGGACGATAATGTTCCTGATGAAGCCACGACAGGAACGTCTGTCGTCGATAATAGCGGAGAAGGAAAGGATTCTCTTGAACTGTCATACAGAGGACCCATGACACGGTCACGATCCAGGACATTGCAGCTGGAAACACGGAGATCATAACAGCGGGTCGCTGTTTCTCCAGGAGTTGGGAGCAATGCCGCGAGAGACCACGAACACCAACTGCTGGCGTGGCGCAGGGGATAGCGTCACGGACTGCGGAGCAGAAGGTCGCCGGTTCAATCCCGCCCACCGGCGAAAATTTATTTCTTTGTAATTGACAATTCCAAAAGGTTCTACATATTTCTTATGTTCGCTTGTAAATTCTACTTGTTTCTTATGTTAACTGTTCTTCTAATTTCTGGTAATTTCTGTCTGTGTATAAATAGCAGAGAACTCTGCCTGAGAGGCAGTCAGTGCTGCGTGTATGTTGAGTTCGTAATAAAAGTGCTTTCAGTATAAGTGATGTGTTTAGTTGCTTTCGAAGTCAAGCCTACTTCCATTGCAACGTGACAATATTATTTAACATTAAACTACATGTGTGTCATTGAAGGTTTTATCCAATTATAAATTTTTGTAACCGTAAATAAATAAAACAATGATACATACTGGGGTCATGAGATGCATGTTTCTGAGCCAGTGCATCAAGATGGGAATTCACATCTTCTACAGTAAATTTTTTTCCTTCTCTGCAACGGTTTTTCAGGATAAAATATGCCACTTCTGCAAAATCTCCAGTCTGACTTGCACCAGGTTTTGGGGCTCTACAAGAAACACAAATGCAAGCAAGATTAAAATAGTTCCTGATAGAAACAGCCACAAACTGTTACAAACAACTATGAATAGCAAACAGTAAAGTATCCAATAACTCAAAGTTTAATGGAACACAAAGCTACTTCAGATAAAGAGAATAAGGTGAAAGATTGATTTTAAATTTGTGCAATGGCCGGGATTCAAATCTGAGTCACCTGATTATTATATTATACTATTATTCTCATCTCATTATCTGAGATAAAATAGATCTGTAGCACTAAAATGCCAGTAAGGGTGGAGAAGGAAAGTTATACATTGCATGATGGATTGTAAAGGTTCCGATAGGTGCAAATGTGAGATGCAGCATTAAAGGGAGGGAGCGAGAGAGGATAAAAGGAAGGTGTCAAGGTGTGTGTGGAAGGAGGGGAGATTTGAAATGATTAAACTGAAAATAAATAAAAAAAAGATAAAAATATGCAAAAAAGGAATTAATTAAGGGGATACTGTAAGGGGCAACACACAGTTGCAAGGAAGACGTGAATTTGGGTGGTGGGGGAGATAGTTCCTGATGCCCAATTGTGACTGGTTACTGTGCTCCTACTGAAAGAATTTCAGCCATTGATAACTATCACCTCCAACCAATTGTTCAAAACTTAGCCTCCCACATCCAAGACACCAACCAATTCCTTCACTAACTTACCATCATCACCACCCCCTTACTTACAAAGTCCTTACTGGTCGCTGCTGATGCCACTAGCTTAAACACCAATATCCCACATGGCCATGGTCTTTCTGTTCTCCAACACTACATTTCTCAGTGTCTTTCAGACTCTAAGCCCAATTCCTCATTCCATAACCCTCACATTCCAACGAACTATTACTTTTCCTTTGAAAGAAAAGTAGACAATCAAATCTATGGCACTGCCATGGGCACCCACATGGCATCCTCCTATGCCAACCAATTTATGGGCCATCTAGAGGAAACCTTCCCAGCCTCACACCCAAAACCGCTGGTCTCGTTCAGGTTCATTGATGATATTTTCATGATTTGGACTTGGGGCCAGGAAGCCTTATCCTTGTTCCTTCACAACCTTAACTCTTTCTCTCTCCCATTAGTTTCACTTGGTTCTTCTCAACCCAGCATGTCATCTTCAAGGATGTTAACCTCCACCTGACTGACGGCTCCATCCACACCTTCATCCACATCAAACCTACTAATTATTAACAGTACCTGCACTTTGACAGCTGCCATCCATTCCACAACAAGAAATCCCTCCCATACAGCCAATTTTCCGAAGGCCTCACAAAGGCCTTTGCAGACAATCACTACCCTCCTTCCCTAGTCTGCAAAGATGCCATATCCCCACACACCTCCAATCCTCCCTTCACTCCCAATAACAAGTCATGAAGGAGTGTCCTTGTCACTAAATACCACTTCTGACCTGAACAATTAAAACACAGCCTTCATCCCAGCTTTAATTATCTGACATTATGCCCTGAAATGAGAGACATCCTAATCAAGATTCTTCCAACCCCACCTTAAGTAGTTTTCTGTCACCCACCCAAAAACAACATCCTAGTCCATCCCTATGCCACTCCCAATCCCATCATATCCCTGTGGAAGACTCCAATGAAAAACCTACCTAAACAACCAAACCAGCACTTCTTATTCCAGTCTTGCAAAGGGTTATCCTACCCCATCAGAGGTTGGGCCACATGTAGAAGCAGCCATGTGATTTAACAACTCCACTGCAATAACTGCAGAGTGTTTTACATTTGTATGACAACAAACCACTGTCCATCAGGATGAATGGCTACTGCAAACTGCGGCAAAAAGCAAAATGGACCACATATGTCACAGCCTCCTGCTTTACTACCCACACCATTTGGCTCTTCCCTTCCACCACAAACTCTTCTGAACTGCTCAGATGGGAGCTGTCCCATCAACACACTTTATAGTTCTGCAAATGCCCTAACCTCAACCTAAGATAACTTGCCATCTGTACACCTATGCCTAACATTCCCCTCCCCCTCTTCCCAGCTATCCAAGTGCATTATTCTGTATCCTCCAATTCATGACTTCCTTTGAACTGTGTATTGCCCCTTAAAATATTCCCTTAATTAATTCCTTTTTTGTATATTTTTGCACCCCCATGAACCACAGAATTGCTGAAATGGGGTGGCTTGCATGCCTTCATGATAAAGATAGCCGGACTGTAAGTGCAAAAAAAATAAACATGTGGTTTCTGAAGAGGTGCAGCAGCAGCCTTTTCAGCAGTTGCAGGGGCAACAGTCTGGATGATTGACTGAGCAGGCCCTGTAACATCAGCTAATGTGGCTTTGCCACACAGTTACTACAAACAGTTGAAAGCAAGGGGAAATTACAGCCATTACTATTCCCTAGGAAATGCAGATCTACTGTATGAAAATATAATGATGGCATCCTCTCGGGTAAATATTCTGGAAGTAATATTGTCCCCATTTGGATCAGGAAAAACAACACTGGTATTCTATGGATCAGAGTGTGGAATGTTAGATACCTTAATTGGGTGGAGAAGTTAGAAAATTTAAAAAGGGAAATGGACAGGTTGAAGTTAGATATAGTGGGTATCATTGAAGTTCAGTGAAAATATAAACAGAATTTTTGGTAAAGGTGATTACAGGGTTATAAATACAAAATTGGTTAGGGATATTACAGGAGTAGGTATAATAATGAATGAGAAAATAGGAATACATGTAAATTAATATGAGGAGCATAGTGATTGCATTTTCACAGTCAAGATAGATATGAAGCCAACACTGACTGCAGTAGTTCAAGCTTATATGCCAATTAGCTCTGTCGTGTCGATGAAGAGGACATCAAAGAACAGTAAAAGAAAGTAAAAGAAATTATTCAGACATTTAAGGGAGAGGAAACTTAATTGTGATGGGTGACTGTAATTCAGTAATAGGGAAAGGGAGGGAAGCGAAAGTAGTAGGTGAATATTGAGTGGGAAAAAGGAATGAAAGAGGAAGCCACCTGATAAAATTTTGCATGGAATATAATTTTATCATAATGAATACTTGGTTTAAGAGCCAAGAATGACGTGTACATACCTGGAAGAGAACAGGAGACACCATAAGATACCAGATAGATTTTACACTGGAACCAGGTTTTAAACAGCAGGACTCCTGAGGCAGATATAGACTCTGACCATATCTTATTGGTTATGAACTGTAGACTGAAACTAAAGAAACTGCAGAAATGTGGGAAAATAAGGAGATGGGACCTGGATAAATTGAAGGAAGATGAGGTTCATGAAAAAAATCAGAGGGATCTTTAAGCAACAATTGACAGAAAGCAGAGGGGGTGGGGTGGAGGAAGTAACACAGTAAAAGCTGTATAGGTAGCTTTGAGGGATGAAAAAGTCACGACAGCAAAGGTCCAAATAGGTAGAAAGACAAGACCTATAAAACTGCTTGTATATCACAGGAATTTGGGTATATTATATTCTTATTTTAAATACTTACTTTAGAAATAATTTATCCTTCTAATATTATATCATGACAGTTGTGGTCTGAAGATGGTTATGTAAGTGAACAAAACTGGTTACCAGGCAAATAAACAGAGGAATTTCATCCTAGACTGCCTTATACATGAATTCATAATTAAGATTGCCATTAATCCATAATGTTCTCAAAAATATTGAATTTAACTGAAGAAAGGAGAAGATATAAAAATGCTGCATATGAAGCAGGTAAAATGCAGTACAGATGACTAAAGAAAGAGATTAATTCTGCCTCATGTTCCCTGTGAAATGCGTATCAAATTGCCAGGGCTCTCCTATATTGGAATAGCACCCCAGCAAAGAATGTGAATGGGAACAACCCCACCTTGTTCCTCAACCATTTATCAACGAAACAGAAAACTGTGCGCCCATAATATTGTTTGCAGGGTGCAAGAAAATGTTAAAAGAAGAATCCAAGTGATGACTTTGGAAACGGAAGCGACACTCAGTGAATAACGGTGCGCCGCTTAAGAATAATTAAGACGCTGCAAGAGAAATGATGTAATCCTTTTTACATTGTTTTTTTGTTTTATCGATACTGAGGAACATACCGTGAAAGTCATATGGAAACCAGTTCCGAACTTTAATTACTCATTATGCATTCAACATTGTAAGAAAGAATTAATGTTATAATACACGGTCTTAGAAGAAATGAAGTCCTGTGCATTTGAATGGATAGAGGAAATCGACTACCGGGTCCCTCAAATCATACAATTATCCGAAGGCGACCGTGTCATATGGAAGACTATACGAGTGGTATTTTGAGTGACAAATAGAGGAGTACGAGCCAGGTCGGCTATCGATAGATGTTATATCGACTATTTATAAATGCTTTGTACTCCACTCATAAAAGTATTTTGTCACACCACGAGAAGTATGTCACAGTGCAGACTTCATTTTGCTCTCTCTTTCACCTCCACAAGTGTCTGGATCGAGACCTTCGATCCACCTGCTGATTTTACACACAACTAGAATTTTTCCAGGTTCTCAGCAAGATCTTTTCCTAAGGTATGACAGTGGTTTTTATTGTATGCTTCAAGCCTTGCTCTACTGATAGAGGTAGGAATCTCCACTAACTTTTGTTTGATTTCATTTGGTTGACCCAAGAGTGCAACTGTCTTTGCTTCCCTAACATTTTATTAAACCAATTATGAAGAAAGCAAGTGCAGACAAATGTGAAAATTACAGAACTATCAGTGTAACATGTCATGGTCTCAAAATACTAACACATATTATTTACAGGCGAATGGAAAAACTGGTGGAATCCAACCTTGGGGAAGATCAGTTTGGATTTAAGAGAAATGTAGGAACATGCGAGGCAATAATCACATTACAACTTATCTTATAAGAGAGGTTACAGAAAGGGAAACACACATTTTTAGCATTTGTGGATCTGGAAAAAGCTTATGACAATGTTGAGTGGAATACACTCTTCCATATTCTAAAGGTAGCAGGGGTAAAATGTAGGGACAAAAGAGTTATATTCAAATTGTACAAAAACCAGACAGCAGTTATTAGAGTCAAAGGGCATGAAATGGTCACAGTAGTTGGGAAGGGAGTAAGGGTTTCTGTACATTGAGCAAGCTGTGAAGGAATGCAAGAAAAAGTTTGGAGAGGGAATAAAAAACTTACAGTTTGCTGATGACATAATAATTCTGTCATACACAGCAAAGGACCTGGAAGAGCAATTAAATGGAATGGACAGTGTCTTGAGAGGAGGATATAAGATGATTACATACAAGAGTAAAACGAGGGAAATAGAATGTAGTGTCGGTAAATCAGGTGATGCTGAAAGAATTAGATTAAGCAATTAGACAATAAAATTAGTAGATGAGTTTTGTTATTTAGGTAGCAAAATAACATCTGATGACCCTGGTAAATAAGATATACAATGCAGAATGGCTATGGGAAAAAAAGTGTTGCTGAAGAAGCGAAATTTCTTGACATCCAATATTAGTTTAAGTAGGAAGTCCATTCTGAAAACATTTGTGTGGGATGTAGCCTTGTATGGGAGTGAAATGTGGATGATGAGGAATTCGGACAAGAAGATGGTAAAAGCTTTCAAAATGTGGTGCTATAGATGAATGATGAAGGTTAGATGGGTAGACCACATAACTAATGAATAGGTGCTCAATAGAATTGGAAAGAAAAGGTGTTTCTGGCATATCCTAGGAGAATGGATAAGTTGGTGGAACACATTCTGAAATCAAAGAAACGTATGAGGAGGTAAAGGAAATTATTCAGACAGTTAAGGGAGAGATAAACTTGATTGCAATGGGGGACTGGAACTTGGTAGTAGGAAATGGAAGAGAAGGAAATGTACGTAAATATGAATGAATTTGGTGCAGAGCACAATTTAATGATCACCAACACTTGGTTTAATCTTCCTGAAAGAAGGCTGTATATGTGGAGGAGACCAGGAGACACCAGAAGGTGGAAGGTACCAGATTGACTTTATAATGATAAGAAATTGATTTAGAAACCAAGTTTTAAACTTTAAGACATATCCAGGGGGAGATATAGACTCTGACCATAATTTATTGGTTATGAACTGCAGATTAAAACTTAAAGAGAAAATAGAAAAGTTAGGAGATGGAACCTGGACAAACTGAAGGATCCAGAGGTCATTGAGAGTTTCGGGGGGAACATTAGGCAAGGATTGGCTGAAACGGGAAAAAGCAATACAGTAGAAGAAGAATGGGTAGCTCTGAGAGATAAGGTAGTGAAGGCTGCAGAGGATCATATAGGCAGAAGGACAAGGCCTAATAGAAATCCCTAGATAACACAGGATATACTGAATGAGATGAGATGAGCAAATATAAAAATGCATCAAGTGAAGCAAGCAAAAGAGAGTACAAACGTCTGAAAAATGAGACTGACAGAAAGTGGAGACTGACTAAGCAAGAGGGCTAGAGGACAAATGCAGAACCGCAGAAGAATGCATAACTAGGGGAAAGAAAGACGCCGCCTACAGGAAGATAAAGGAGATATTAGGAGACAAGAGTAGCAGCTGTATGAATATCAAGAACTCAGACGGAATACCATTACTAAGCAAAGAGGGGAAAGCTGAAGTGTGGAAGGAATATATAGAGGGCCTATACAAAGGAAATAAACTTGAAAGCAGCATTATAGAAATGGAAGACAAAGTGGAGGAAGACAAGATATGAGATATGATACTGTGAGAAGTATTTGACAGAGCACTGAAAGATCTGAGTCAAAACAAAAGATGATATTCCGTCTAAACTGCTGACATCAGACTTCAAGAAGAATATTGCAATCCCAATCCCAAAGAAAGCAAGTGGAGACAAATGTGAAAATTACAGAACTATCAGTTTAATAAGTCATGGTTGCAAAATACTAACAAATTATTTACAGATTAATGGAAAAACTGGTTGAACCCAACATTGGGGAAGATCAGTCCAGATTTAGGAGAAATGTAGGAACACGGGAGGCCAATACTCACATTACAACTTATCTTAAACGTTAGATTAAGAAAATGGAAAATTACATTTTTATCATTCGTAGATTTGGAGAAAGCTTTTGACAATGTCAACTGGAACACACTCTTTCAAATTCTGGAGGTAGCAGGGGTAAAATATAGGGAGCAAAGAGTTATATTCAACTTGTACAAAAACCAGACAGCAATTATTAGAGTCAAAGGGCATGAAAGGGTCACAGTAGTTGGGAAGGGAGTAAGTCAGGGTTGTAGTCTTTCCCCAATCACCCGTTAGGTGGGTGATGGAGCCCTTAAAGAGATGGCTGCCAAGGAGGGGAAGAAGGCCAATGTGCACTCCATGTGCATACTGGGTGGAGTCATTCCAGATGTGGAACGAGTCCTCCCGGATGCCATGAAGGGTACGGGGTGCAGCCAACTGCAGGTGGTAGCTCACGTCGGTACCAATGATGTGTGTAGTTTCGGATCTGAAGAGATCCTCTCAGGTTTCAAGCGGCTAACTGAAGTGGTAAAGACTGCCAGTCTTGCTTGCAAGATGAAAGCAGAGCTCACCATCTGCAGCATAGTTGACAAGACCGACTGTGGACCTCTGGTACAGAGCCGAGTGGAGGGTCTGAATCAAAGGCTCAGCCGGTTCTGCGACCGTGTAGGCTGCAAATTCCATGACTTGTGCCATCGGGTGGTGGGTTTCCGGGTTCCGCTGAATAGGTCCACTATACGCAGGAAGCGGCTACACAGGTAGCGGGGGCTGTGTGGCGTGGACTGGGAGGTTTTTTAGGATAAAGAGCTTCAGGGAAAAACAAAATGGGCAATTTCAAAGCGTGCAGGTGGATCACAGGAGAAATGTAGATCCGGAAACTATCGGTATAACAGTTGTAAATTGTCGTAGCTGAGTCGGGAAAGTACCAGAACTCCAAGCGTTAATAGAAAGCACCAAAACACACATCATTATAGGCAGCGAAAGTTGGCTCAAGCCGGAAATAAGTTCAGAAGAAGTATTTGCAAAAGATCTAACGGTATTCAGGAAGGAGAGATTAAACATAATAAGTGGGGGCGTGTTTGTCGCCGTCAAAAGTAGTATTTCATGTACCGAAGTTGAAGTTGATAGTTCCTGCGAGCTATTATGGGTAGAGGTTGTACCCGAAAATCATAAGACGTTAATAATCAGTTCCTTTTACCGGCCTCCCGACTCTGACGATACAATAGCAGAAAGGTTCAAAGAAAGCCTGAGTCAAATTACAAAAACGTACCCGACTCTGACGATACAATAGCAGAAAGGTTCATCACATGATAATAGTAGGTGGTGATTTTAATTTACCCTCGATCTGTTGGTGAAATTATATTTTCAAATCAGCAGGTAGGCATAAAACATCGTTCGAAATTGTACTCAACACATTCTCTGAGAATTACTTTGAACAATTAGTTCATGAGCCAACTAGAACTGTAAATGGATGTGAAAACACACTTGATCTCTTAGCGACAAATAATCCTGAGCTCATAACGAGCATCAAAACAGATACAGGTATTAGTGAACACACAGCTGTCGTAGCGAAATTGAATATCGAAAGTCCCAAAGTTACCAAAAATAAACGCAAAGTATACTTGTTCAGGAAAGCAGATAGAAATAAAATACATTGCTTCTTGAAAGACAGCTTCCACTCGTTTCTAACGCTAAACGTAGGTGTAGACCAGATGTGGCTCAAATTCAAAGAAGTGGTATCGACAGTAATTGACAATTTTATACCAAATAAATTAATAAAAGAAGGAGGCGATCCCCCTTGGTACACAAAAAAGGTCAGGACACTGCTGCAAAAGCAAAGGAAAAGGCATACTAAATTTAAACGAACACATAATCCCCAGGATTCGCAATCGTACTCAGAAGCTCGAAATTTAGCGAGGATTTCAATGCAAAATGCCTACAATATTTATCACAACGAAACTCTTTCTCGAAATTTGACTGAAAACCCAAAGAGATTTTGGTCATATGTTAAATATACTCGCGGCAAATCACAAAGAATACCTTCACTACGTGATAGTAATGGCGATCCTGCCGATGACAGCGCTACTAAAGCAGAGTTACTAAACATAGCTTTTAGAAACTCATTCACCAGAGAAGACGAAACCAATATTGCAGATTTCGAATTACGAACAGATGCCGTAATGAGTAACGTAGAAGTAGATATCATCGGAGTAGTGCAGCAACTAAAATCACTTAACAAGAACAAGTCTTCTGGTCCGGATTGTATACCAATTAGATTTCTATCTGATTATGCTGAAGCAATAGCTCCCTCCATAACCGTCATATACAACTGCTCTCTCATAGAAGGATCTGTACCAAAAGATTGGAAAGTTGCCCAGGTCACACCTATATTCAAAAAGGCAGTAGGAGTAACCCACTAAACTACAGGCCTATTTCACTGACGTCAATTTGCAGCAGGGTTTTGGAACATATCCTGTATTCAAATATTATGAATTATCTCGAACAGAACGATCTATTGACCCAAGGTCAACACGGATTTAGAAAATATCGTTCATGCGAAACATAACTAGCTCTTTATTCACACGAAGTGATGGGTGCTATCGACAAGGGTTCGCAAATCAATTCCGTATTTCTTGATTTTCAGAAAGCTTTTGACACCGCATCTCACAAACGGCTTTTAATCAATCAAATTGCGTGGTTATGGTATATCGCCCCAAATTTGCGATTGGATAGGGGTTTTCTTGTCAGAGAGGACACAGTTCGTAGTAATCGATGGTAAGGCATCGACTAAAACAGAGGTGATATCGGGGGTTCCACAGGGTAGTGTTATTGGTCCTCTGCTGTTCCTTATTTATATAAACAATTTAGGGGAAAATCTAAGTAGCTCTCTTAGGTTGTTTGCAGATGAAGCCGTCATTTACTGTCTAGTAAAATCATCTGAAGATCAAAACCAACTGCAGAATGATCTGAATAAGATATCAGTATGGTGTAAAAATTGGCAATTGACTCTAAATACTGAGAACTGTGAAGTCATCCACATGAGTACGAAAAAAAAAAAACCATTAAACTTTGTTTACAGGATAAATCAATCAAATGTGAAGGCCGTAACACAAAATACCTAGGAATTACTATTACTCCAGACTTAAATTGGAAAGGCAAACCAGAGACTGTGTTTTATTGGCAGAACCCTTAAAACATGCAACAGAACTACCAAAGAAAATGCATACACTACACTTGTCCGTCCATTTTTGGAGTATTGCAGTCCAGTGTGGGATCCTTGTCAGGTGGGTTTGACGGAGGACATCGAAAGAGTCCAAAGAATGGCAGCTCGTTTCGTATTGTCACGATACAGGGAGACAGCGTTACAGAAATGATACAGGATCTATGATGGGAATCATTACAACAACGGCGCTTATCGCTGCGGCGTGGGCTACTTGCGAAACTCCAATCGCCAACATTCTCCTCCGAATGCAAAAATATATTGTTGACTTCCACTTACATAGGTAGAAATGATCATCAGAATAAAATACGAGAAATCAGAGCTCGAACAGAGAGATTCAGGTGTTCATTCTTCCCATGCGCTATTCGAGAATGGAATGGGAGATAAATAGTATAATTGTGGTTCGATGAACCCTCTGCCAGGCACTTAAATGTGATTTGCAGAGTATCCCATGTAGATGTATATGTAGAATCTGTACATTGAGCAAGCAGTGAAGGAATGCCAGGAGAAATTAGGAGAGGGAATTAAAGTTCAGGGAGAAGAAATAAAAACTTTGTGGTTTGCCAATGACATAGTAATTCTGTCAGACACAGCAAAGGACCTGGAAGAGCAATTAAATGGAATGGACGGTGTATTGAAAGGAGGGTATAAGATGAACATTAACAAGATTAACACGAGGGTAATAGAATGTAGTGTCAGAAAATCAGGCAATGCTAAGAAATTAGAATAGTTAATGAGACAACAAAAGTAGTAGATGAGTTTTGGTTTTTGGGTAGCAAAATTACTTCTGATGGCCAAAGTAGAGAATATATAAAATGCAGAATGGCTATGGAAAGAAAAGCATATCTGAAGAAGCAAAACTTGTTAACATCCAATATTAGTTTAAATGTTAGGAAGTCAAGCATTTGTCTGGAGCGTGGCACTGTATGGGAGTGAAAGGTGGACAATAAAGGGTTCAGACAAAAAGATGATAGAAGCTTTTCAAATTTGGTCCTAAAGACGAATGATGAAAATTAAATGGGTACATCTTGCAACTAATGATTAGGTGCTTAACTGAATTGGGGAATAAAGGAGTTTCTGTTATACCCTGACTAAGAGAAGGGATAGATTGGTGGGACACATTCTGAGACAACAGTGAAACATCAACTTAGCATTAGAAGGAAGTTCGTGTGGTAAAAATCATAGAGGGAGTCTGAGGGACGAATACAGTAAGCAGATTCAAAAGGATGTAGGATGCTGTTCATATTCTCAGGTGACACAGGACAGGGCAACATGGAGAGCTGCATCAAACCAATCTGAAGACTGAAGACCACAACACAACACATGTAAATAGTCTTATCAATGGAATATTTCCTGGGTGGTTGAAATATACCGAAGTAAAATTCCTTTATTAGAAAGGAAAAGAAATTCCACCAAAGTTCCATCTAATTTAACTTTTGTCCGCATTCTCAAAATAATAACATAATAAACAAGAAGTTTCTCTTCACAACTGAAGACATTCAAAACCAAAACTGGGATCAAATAAAAGAGACCCTAATAACTGAAGCTAAACAATTAGCCACAGTAGAAAAAAAACGGACAGAATGTGACAGACTTATTGAACAAAGAAGAAGAGCATGGCACTAACTGAAAAATGAATGCAAGAGGAAAAATTTCTTAAACAAGAAAGTTAGTAAGCAAAACTCTCGAAAGAACATATAAAAATGCCAAAGAAGACCATCTCCTGTTTCAGACCAACCAAGACTTCATCAGAAACAACACAATGAACTTTTATAAAAAATTAAAAAAAGAAAATAACCAAATGCAGCCCACCAACCCTAAACTCCAAGACAAAAATGAGGTTGATGTTTCAGGATTGTGGAAGTCAGAGATTTTTTACATTACCACTTAGCCATGGCGAATAATATATATAACAAAAGAATAAGCAGTAAAGAGAAGTGAACCAAATAATGCTGAGTGGTGGGATGGGGGAGTGGGGTTATCTAAAACGTTTTTGATTAACATGGAAAGATATAGGGAAGGGGGTGAGAAATGAGTAATGAATTGAGGATAGCAGAGGGGGAGAGGTTAGTGTAGATTTAGGCCAGAAGGGTGGCAGGAGGAGAGGATATGTTGGAGGGCAAGTTCCCATCTTCGTAGCTCTGAGGGACTGGTGTTTGGTGGTAATATCCAAATGGTACCTGTGGTGTAACATGTGCCAAGGTCTCTGGAATCATGCTAGAGGGCATGTTATGCCACAGTATATTGGGTGTCTCACAGGTGAACAATCCATCTGTGCGTTTAGCCATTTTTTTGTTGGTCATACCAACATAAAAGGCTGTGTAGCAGATACATGTAAGTTAGTAAATGACATTTTGTTTCGCATGTGGCCCTGCCTTGAATGGGTTAGGTTTTCCCTGTGGTGGGGCTGAAGTTTGTGGCTGTGGTAGGATGCATTGGACAGGTTGTGCGGCAGGATTGCACATAGGTAGGAAGGTAGGAAGGGTGGTTGATAAACATAAAAAAACTACCACAACATCTTAAAGTTGGAGGACAAAAAAGAAAAATAAATAAAAAGAAAAAAGAGACTGTCAAAGAATTCAAATATTTTGGAGAATGGATTAGCTGGAATGCCTTGAGGAAAGGCAATGAAATCTAGAAGAAGCAATGTTGAACTGGCATTCCCACTCACCAAAAACACATAAGAAAAAAATTCCCTCTTATGGAAAGCAGATATAAGGCATTGTAACACAGTAATCAAACTGGAAGCCCTCTATGCAGCTAAAACACTGACCATTACCAAGCATGGCCTATTTGAAAGAATGGAAATCAAAAAAAGGAATACTGTATATTAAGAAAAATCCAAAGTTCCAAAACAATGAACTAATCCACATTAGAAGTGAAATCCTTTACCATGTTGGGTTAAACTGCAACACTTATTTGCCAACATTTACACGAATGATACAAAGACAACTGTTATCGTGAGAAAATAAAACATAGCAACAAAGAACAACTGAAAGTACCAAAGATACACAACTAATCATTACAATATATTATCTCTGAACATGTCTGTTGCGAGAGTTTTTTACTGTTTATGCTGCCACTACACTAATCCCTCCAAAGTGTCAATGATATTGTCGGTTGAAACGCATGTGACACCCTGTCCGTGTAATCACTTTCTTTCTTGTGACCGAAGCATCATCACCATCATCACTAGTAGCTTGTGGTTGTGATGCACCTGTGCTATGGTGTGGAGCAGGGTATGAGGCTGATGTACCTGTGCTGGGTTCAGGTGTTTTGTCCCCTTTGTCGGAGCTGGTGCAGTAAGCAGGCTTTAATCTGTCAACTGATAATGTAGTCAGAATTCCTCCAATGTCAAGCTTAAACATTATTTCACTTAATGCTGAGAACATTGTAGGGTCCATCATATGGTGGCTGTAGAGGTTTATACTGCATCATGTCAAACGAAGACCTGCTTGCACTTTGATAGTTCACTGAAGACAAAAGTACGCTGAAAATATACTCTCGTTGTCACCGGGCATAACTGTCTGCCGTGTGTCCACAGCTTAGAAACAAAGTCTGATGCTTCAATAATGTCACTTGTCATGTTGCCCAAAAATTCACCTGGCAAGTGAATTGGTTGACCATATACCATCTCGGCTACTGTGGTTCCTAAATCTTCTTTTATAGATGCATGGATTCCCAGTAGAATGAAGGGCAGCGCTTCAGTCCAGCACTGCAAATTGTGACATCGTATTGCCGCTTTCAACTCCCGATGTAGTCGCTCCATCACTCCATTTGCCTTTGGGTGACAGACTGTTGTTCTAATTCTTTTCGTACCCAACAGGGTGGTGAGAGCCTTGAATAGGAATGAGTCAAATTATTTACCCTGATCAGTGGCGATGCATAGAGGAATTCCAAAACAAGTGACCAAACCACGTATAAAGGTGGTAGCTACCGTCTCTACTGTGATGTCTGACATATGGAAAACTTCCGGCCAGTGTGTAAACCTGTCAACGGCTGTGAGGCAGTAAGTAAACCCTTCAAATGGTGGCAGAAGTCCTATTATATCCAGATAAACACAATCAAAGCCTTGATTAGGTGGCAAAAATGTACCTTGTAGTGAGCGTACATGTCTAGTAATTTTGTTTCGTTGACAAGCAGTGCTCTGACTCATGTAAGTCTTGCAGTCCGCACTGAAACTCAGCCACACAAAGGCTCGTTTGACCAGTTTTGAAGTTCCTCGGATTCCTGGGTGTGACAGTTGATGTAATGTCGCAATGGCTTGCTGTCAGAATTCAGTTGTTAGGAAAGGTCTTACTCTTGGTGTTGATACATTACAATATATCCACATGTTTGCTGTCAATAGCTGGATATGGCGTAGCTGTAGCCCAGAATTTGTGACAAAATCTTCTGCAATTCTGGATCAGGCTGTTGTGCTGCTGCCAGGGCATCATAATTCACAGTGTTGCTGATCTCTTCGATGCAAGATAGTGTGTCTGCCATCACGTTTTTCTCTGCGTCAACATGTACTATTTTGATTGTAAATTGACTTATATAACCCAATTGACGTAGCTGCCATGGCGAAGCTTTGTCAGGCCTTTGTTGAAAAGCACATGTATGAGGCTTGTGATCTGTGACCAGAGTGAAAAGTTGCCCTTCTACCATGTGCTGAAACTTTTTAATGGTGGCATATGCAACATACAACTCCCAATTGTAGGTTCCTTTGTGATAGAGAAAGTTTTTAGCTAAAAATTGCTAGTGGCTGCCAGAGCTGATGCACTTGTTGAAGTACTGCACCCACTGATGTTGCAAACGCATCAACCATAAGTGCCAGAGGTGCCTGCGGTACTGGATGAGCTAACAATGCGGCATCTGCAATGGCCATTTTCAAATTAGCCAAACCCGATAGCATTTCATCAGTCCACTCTACTTTGTCACTAGATTTGTGTGTTCCTCACAAGGACTCGTTTAATGGTGCTCCTAATATTGCATAATTCTGAACAAAGCGGCAATAATAGTTTGTAGCTCTGAGGAAACGACGCAGTTTGCGTACTGTTGTCAGTTTTGGGTAATTAACAATTGCATTAACCCTCTCTTGTGAAGGCCATATTCCTTCGGCGTTAATAGTGTGGCCCAGGAACTGTACTTCAGTTGCTCCAAAAATGCACTTTTCTGGATTAATGAGTAAACCATGTGCACAAAGACAATCGGAAAATTGACGCAAATGTTCCAGATGTTCTGCTTCTGAACTGGATGCTACCAATAAATCATCAATGTACACGAAAGAGAACTCAAGAAGTCAAGAGTAACTTCATCCATAAATCTTTGAAAAGTTTGTGCGGCATTACATAAACCAAATGGCATCTTGGCAAATTAAAATACTGTATATTTCCGCAGATAAGACGACCTTCAGATAAGACAAGGTACAAATTTTCATCAAAATTTTATAGTTTAAGCATATATCTGGCCTATAAGATGACCCCCAAGTTACCATAATTATCCGAATGCATGCCACACTTTTTTTTCCAGTTTTCAGGATCTAAATGCAGTGTTTACGGTCTGCTTTTGAACTTTTTGTGCATGTAAGTGCTACGTTGCATCAGATCGTGAGAAGCATAATTTTTTTTTTTTTTTTTTTTTTTTTTTTTTTTTTTTTTTTTTTTTACATCGCGATATGACATTTAATCGCGCTGATGCACATATGCGGGTGAAAACACTCGAAATTGCCCGAGAACAGAAGATAGAGGATTTCTAAGGAAGCTGCAATTGTTGCATATAGCTCCGAAATATTTTAACCCTTTCATGGCTCCTTGCGTAAATATACTCTAATTGTTTCAGTGCGACTCTGAATATATTGAGAAATTATTTTTGACAAGCAACATTGCAAAATCAAGCTGCATAGTAAATAATAATTCTGTTCCCACTTTATGGAATATAGGTTATCGTTTGTACCCTTGTCCACTAAGTAAATTAATAAAGCTCGAAAAGCATTTTTTTTTTTTTTTTTTTTTTTTTTTTTTTTTTAAATGTGCAAAACTTCCATTTTTCTCCGTGATGTAAATTTCATCAGGGTAATATCGCAGATGTGCTGCAAAGTGCAGCTATAGCGAGGCTTGGACCTTCAAACGATATATATTGAAACAATACGTTTCAATGTGATATGTATGGAATATGCATTTGTTTCTCAGCCTGAGATTCATGCGCTACGTGCCCAAATGTAGTAATAAAAACCTGACTTTCACTTTCAAAAAAATTATCTGAAGTGTAGCCTTAAGAAGGTTAGGTGTAGGCTAAACAAGTCTTTTTAAGTACATGAGGGCATGTAGCATCCGAATGTACGGTTCAGAAACACTAAATCAATTTACAGTTGTATGTTCTATATATATAATTTTCGGCCAAGTTACTTCGAGTGTAAATTAACCAGAAAGCTGTACTCTTCAGTTCCTGCCTAACCACATCCATAATATGCACTTAGTAAGTGTATTGTGGAGAAAATATGTTTACCACGCACATTATGGGAAACCCCCAGTGCCTGTGTGGCACTGGGTTGCGGTTAGGTATCATCCGACTATTAAGTTGCCGATAATCGCCTTCTTTGGCACAACATGGTGTGGTGAGGCCCAGCTACTACTACACAGTCAACAGATTCCTTGTAACAACATGAACATAAATTCTTCCTTAGCAGCTTTGAAGTTCTCTGGTTTCATGCGGTGCAATCGTGTGTGAATCGGCGGACCTGGCATTGTCAGTATGCGATGAACTGTGTTGTGCTTCACTGGTGACTGTTGTGTACTTTCTGGAAACTGTTTTAGCAGTGCAACGTACGGAGAATCCTCTGTTATTGTTCGAATTCCAGCACAGTCACTGTGACGAACTTGACCCTGGCTGTTATGTTTGTCATCGTGTCCAGTAGGCAGCAATGGCGGAGATCTGGGAGCAGCCCAAAAAATGTGCTCCCATTATTGGGTGGACCACATCGGCAACTATGAAAAGCCATTCAAATTTGCGTCTAAGTCCCAGGTTGAGGATTGAAGTTACCCGTGCATACATCTGGATGGTGGAACCGTTGGCAGCAAACAGATGGTAATAATCATGTCTATGACGGAATAAATGGCTGGCCAGGTGAATAGATACGTCTGCTCCTGTGTCCACCAAGAAAGGTTGTTTTGTGTACTGCTTGGTAACAAACAGCTGACAGCCCTTACCCGTAGAGTCAGTTACCGTCATTACTGACCTCCCGCGGCAATCCTTAAGCACACAGTGGTTTGCACATTTTTGCCTCCCTACCAAATCGTCTGTGGTACCAGCAAAGTTTTGAAGCTGATGATGAGCAGCTCCTCATTGAACAAGAATATCTTCTTCTGCCGTTATTCCACTTCACGTCACGCGGCACAGTTGATATTTATGATCATGTTGTGTGTCCCAATAAATGTTGGGTTAAACTGCAACATATTTATTTGCCAACATTTACACGAATGATACAGAGGCAACTGTTATCACTAGAGAACAAAACATAGCAACAAAGAACAATTAAAAGTAGCAAAGATACACAACTAATCATTACAATATATTATCTCTGAACGTTTCTGTTGCGATAGTTTTTTACTGTTTATGCTGCTGCTACAACCACAAGTCTGAAAAAATGTGAGACATAAACGAAGAATTTATTTTTATGGATACATACTCAGAATGAACAGAACTAGATTAATCAATGAATTTTTGGTTACTTTCACAACAAAAAAGCAAACCAAGCTGGTATAACGAAATGGAGAAGGATTTAAAAGAACTCCTGTAAATTATGCTGACTGATAATACTGTAAACCAAAGAAAAGGAAGAGAGGTTTCAAGCCAAAGTCAAAACCAAAAGACTGAGCAAGGTGGTGCAGTAGTAACACACTGGATTCATATTCGGGAGGATCGTGATTCAAATCCAACTCCGGCCATCCAGATTTAGGTTTTCCATGATTCCCCTAAATCACTCCAGGTAAATGCCAGAATGGTTCCTTTCAAAAGACACGGCTGATTTCCTTCCCCCATCCTTACCCTAAAATCCGAGCGTAAGCTCCCTCTCTAATGACCACGCTGTCGACGGGACGTTAAACCCTAAGATTCCTTCCTTCCTTCAAAACCAAAAGAACTATTTAAATCTCTGAAGAAGAAAGGAAAGCAAGATCAGAAAGAGTGAAACAATAATGGGCTAATAAAAAGGCACAGGACAGTAAGAAATGGTTGACCTAATGTATCCCAATGTTGAGTGAAACAAAAGAAGAAAGTTCAGTTTGATAAGAATGTAATGGATATTTTGTTGGCCAACTCATTCTATTTCAATGATGAATTTCTCAGCAGAAAGTGATCGTGTGTATGTTATTGTATACAACATTCACAAATGTGAATATTGTGTTCAGTCTGACTTCAGTACTAATCTCGTGCAACATCATGTCATTATAAATAATTGTTGTAAAAATAATAAGATAAAAGCCTAAGAATTATCACATGAACCTAGTATATTCAAGATTTAGAATCTAGTAACAAGTTTTATGCCCTTTAAAATACAAACATTCTTAAGATTTCATTTCTCTGACCAATTCCACATCCACAAGGCCAAATACCTTTGGGATCTGTGGAAGATAAGTTAACACTTATCATGTTGTGAGCATATATCGTGTATCTTGTTTTCGGACATGTCATCCAAGAGGATGTCCTCAGTTTGGATCACCTGTAACAAAAAGTAGATCTAATCTAATAAGTTTTCTGTTTAGTGCATACCTAAAATTTAGCAGTTTTAATGCATCCATCCCATCTTTAGGCAGACAAAGTATGCGTATATAAATCTTAGCCAGTGCATGTTCTTTAACACCATATGCTGATCTTTCCCTGTCAAACTTTGGAATCAACAATCTTAGCACTGGATAGAAGCTGATGTCCTGAGAACAATGAAAGAACATGATAACTGCAGTTATTTAAAGCTAACAGACTTTATTCTATATGAGTGACATGAAAAAAAGAAAGAAGTAGTTCACTGAAAAAAACTAATTTAGGAAACCAACTAATGAGTTATGTCATAGTGACATAAAACACGCTGAAAAATAGTTTACGCCAACAGAACCAAAATGAAGGGCAAGTTAAGCGAGATTCAAAGTTACCAAACAGAAAACAAACATATTAAAAGAAAAGCAACTAAATGTTACAGCACCAAACAAGCATAAAGCAAATTGTTATCACAAAATAAATGTAATGCTAACAGTAACATGAATGTTTCATAATTGTAGAAAGTATCAAATGACACCAGTAACATAAATACAACCATCACTGCCTATAATGAAACAAATAGTGAACTTGGTATCCATCACTGTGGTCAAGGGCACAAACTTAGCATTTCATTATCAGTCAGAAGAATGTGAGAACATGAAATGAATACTGATAAGCAGCAAGCATAGCCAAACCTGTCGGTCATGGAATCTCTGAACTACTTCACTGCTTATTATTAAATGTCCTTTTACATGTTTCCAGTAGTTTTGTACCTTCAATTTTCCTTGTCTCCCTCTTGTTGTACTAATTAATGTCAGAAATTAGCCTACTAAAGTGTAAAAAATGGAAAGTATTTACAAGTAACTTACTGTTACCTACCAGAGAGAAAAATAATATTGACAGATATCATAAAAACTACACTCTACCAATGGAAAGTCCAGAAAGGATAACAACAGCATTTTGAAAGCTTAGAATGCTACTTCTAAGACATCATGTCTGTGGCTCATTGTGATGTCTCTGTGGTGAGTAGCAATCTATCCTTTTCAAAATATTGTCAAAAACAATACACTCTAAGGAATTTGTAAGTGCCTATTATAAAATAGTATAGCTTGCACAGTTGCTAATTAATAAAATGTAGTTTTCAGTTATTTTGAGTTTTTCTTCATAAGAAATTGTACTCCTTGTCCTTCAGTAAGCCCTCTTCTGTACAATTAATACATGAATACCCCTCCTACCATCATCATCATCATCATCATCAATTTGGACAGTTTCCAGCCTCTGGCTGGGTCTGCTTCGAACATAAGCCTCTCCATCGTCTTCTGTCTTCCCACTATCTCTCCATCATCACCTTGGTCCAGTCTTCTCCTTTCTTCTTTACACCTTCCTCCACTCCTTTCAGCCATCTGTCTCTCGGTCTCTTTCCTTCCAGTTTCATCTCGTGCATCCTCCTGGGTATCCTCTCCTCCATTCGCTTAATATGCCCAGCCTTGATTTCTCTATTTCCTCTTGTAATGGTTCCACCTTCATTAATTCTCTGGTCCTCTCATTTCTTAAACTGTCTATCTTTGTCACTCCAATACTGTTCCTCAAGAATTTCATCTCACTAGCTTGTAATTTGCTTTTCTCTCTTCCTTTCATAAGCCAGGTTTCAGATGCATATGTCAGGATCGGGACATAGCATGACCATTATATAACTTTTTTTACTTCTTAGGGGTACATCGTTGTTCCATATCAGGCTTCTGACACTCTTCTGAAATGCTTCTGCTTTTTTCCCTCACTCTTTTATTTCTCTGTTGTTTTTCCCATCTTCCTGTATCAGGCTTCCTAGGTACTTGAAACTCTACACTCTCCTCAATCGTTCCCCATGGACTGTTACTCCAGTTGTTCCTCTCTCTTTTGCTATTGATGTGATAATCATCTCATTCTTGCTTATACTAAATTTCATGCCATATTCTTGTACTTGTTGTTCCCATACATCCAATTGCTCTTGCACTTCTTCCTCCTTATTCCCCCAAACCATCAGATCAACCGCAAACACCATAGCTTTCATCTTTCCTTCACCAATTACTTGTGCTACTGTACTCATTATATCATCCATCACTACAATAAAAAAATAATGGTGGAAGTGCACTTCCCTGCCTCAATCCAAGCTGATCTCTCCCCTCCCACTTTCACACAGCTCACACAGCCATGAGACGTTTCCCTTGTCCTCCAAATAGTCTGTTTTGCTATCCCTCTCTTCTCTAAGGCTTTCCACACTTATCATATGCTTTTTTCAATGTTCAGGAAGGTCATTATTAGATCTTTTCCATATTCATAGTGTTGTTACTGCAGTTGCCTTACAGCAAAAATTAGATCCACCGTGGACCCTCCTGTTCTGAAGCCATGTTGTTGTTTTCTCATCCCTCCTTCTAATTTTGTCCAAATTCGTGCTTCAAAAATTTTCTCAAAAATCTTTGCACAATGACTCATTAGTGTTATCCCACGATAGTTCTTGCACTCTTTCCTATTTCCCTTCTTAAAGATTGGTACAATTATTCCCTTCTTCCAGTCTTCTGCCTCCATACAGTTTTCATTACTCAATAGAGCCATTGTATCCCCACCTCTCCTGCTACTCTCACCATCTCGACACTTATCTCATCCAAACCAGGTGACTTCGCCATACACATATAAAATACTTCAGATAATGGATACATTCTTGTTTAAGAAACATAAGTAGTGATTATTTACAATTCTGAAGTTATTGTTATGTACTGTATTCTTCCAAAGGTTCCTTAAAATCACAGTCTTAGCAGAATGATATTTTCTCTGCAGCGGAGTGTGCCTTGATTTGAAACTTTCTGGCAGATTAAAGATGTATGCCAGAACCAGAATTTGAAACTGGGAACTTTGCCTTTCACAAGCGAGCACTTTTGCAACTGAGTTATCCCGGCACACTTCATGATCAATCTTCACAGCTTTACTTTCACCAGTACCTAACCACCTACTTTCCAAACTTCACAGAAGTTCTCCTGTGAACCTTGCAGGACTAGCACTCCTTGAAGAAAGGATAAGGTGGCTTAGCCATAGTCTAGGGGATGTTTCTGTAATGATATTTTCACTCTGCGGCAGCTTGCTCATGAAAGGTCCCATACTGTTCAGATCCCGGTTCCGGCACACAGTTTTAATCTGCAAGTAAGTTTCATATCAGGAGAATCTATGCTGCAGAGTGAAAATATCATTCAGCTAAGACAGTCATTTTAAGAAACTTTGAAAGTATACAAGACAAAATAATAACTTCTTGTGTGAGTTAAACAAGAAAGTAACCATTATCTGAAGTATTTTATCTGTGTATGGGAGGAAGGGGTTTTCATGTATAGCTCAGTTGATAGAGTACTTGCCTTAAAAATTCAGAGGTCCCATGTTTGACTCCCAGGCCTGGCACATAGTTTTAATCTGCCAGGAAGTTTCATGACACTCTTAGTTTCATTTGATGAAAATCATCTGCCCTATTTATATGCAATGATCTGTCAATGGATAACTTAAGAATGTCAAGTATGTAAATTGAATAATAAGCTTCTGAATAACAATACAACACCAGATAATGCTCCAAATTTTTTCATGAATAGAAAACTGCAGTGAGAAATACTATAAACCTACAGTTAGGTTATGATTTAAAGGGAAGGGAAAAAATGTAAGTATTGAACAGAAGGTTTGGTAAATTTCATGATTTACTTTTTTTTTAAAAACATTAGTGTCTGTTGTGATTACAGAATAGTATGGTCTCCTTAGTATCTAAATATGCATGCCCTGTAAACAGTCAGTATGTCACTTTGATCTTTTAGTAGAACTGTCCCTTAAACTCTAAGCACAACTAACATGAGTAATAAAAATAAAAGAGCGTAAGAAGGTGTGACCAGAAGCATTTAAGGTGTAACTATAATTATCTTCAGGTTCCACACAAAAATACAAAAATAATGAATTTATGTAATAATTTTATGACATTAAGGCCAATACTGTGGGCCATAATGATCCATCCAAACACTCACTCGCTTTGATTTAGAGGCAACAAAGAACAGCAAGAGATTTGGGTCACACTGGCATCAAATTAAAATCTCATATCTTAATCTTCTTCAACATCTACATTTACAGGGCCCTGAAAAAGCACTGAATATTTTCAGAGATGGTAGTATGAATCAAAATAAGGAAAATAATCCAATCACGGGCTCTCAAAACACTAAGAGTTGTAAGCAATACTTCGAGCAGAGGAGATTCATTTCACAGTAATAACTTTTTTCCCCTCCCCTTGTTCTGATCCATACTACCACCTCTCAAAATAGTCAGCACTTTTATTTTATATGTAATATTCCTGAATGTTTACTGACGAAGGTCTACCTTATGGTGTGTTGGGGGTGGGCACACTGAGTATCTCAGTCCTTACATATTTACTACTCCAGTCTTGAATCTTCGGGGTGAGCTGTTATTCTTTAGATTTTCTGCATTTCCTCTATCAAGTAATTTGGAATGGTTAACTAATTATCGCTATTAAAATTGATTGATTGGGGCCACCTTTCTTATAACAACATTTATACAAGTTAACAGCAATTTTTACTCACTTACACAGAATTGTAAGAATTTGGCAGCAAATCATGAGGAAATATAATCATTATGGAAGGGAAAAACCAATATTTAATACAAAGCTCCAATATACGACAACACTTTGGCAAACACATAATAAGGAAACAATTAATATGGTCTTTTGGTTCAGCTTTTCAGTGGTGGAATTACTTTGATTGAAACTGATTTAATTCACATTTAAAAAACAAAAATGAGTTTGTCTCTGAATAATAATCTTAACTAAAACAGTTACAGAGGCTTTATGAACAATTACTTTAAGCTACACATTTTGAATAAATGAAACAAACTGGCACTCTTGTTAGTATTTCGATAATACTCTCTTGATGTTTAAAACAATTTTTTTAGGACACTGCAGATTGCAAATTCCTCTCATACTAGACAGTGTCATCATAGCAGAGTCAATATAAATAATAAAGTGCAACTGATTGCCTCTAGTATTGTGGAAGATGTGAGTGATGTGTTACAGAACATGAATATGCAACCAAAGTCACATGAGGCAGAACTCGCAGTACCACATCAGCACAGCGTACAGTTCCACTTTGGCAGTTGTGACAAAAAGAAGCACATCAAAAGTGAGGTAAACAACAGATGACTGAGTAACAGTAATATGCACACAGTCCTGGAGTACTTATGGAAAAATGACTAAATATCCCTCAAAGAGTTGATTGATAACCTCATACAATCTATGGAGTAGAGGTGTGAAACTGTACTGACTGCCCAAGGTGATCACATACAAATTAGAAGACAACTAGAATGACTTTTTCACTATTAGTAAACACCATGTACACCTTAAGTAAAGAGTTGAGTCAACATAATATGGACTGTATCACACACAAATTACAATTGTAATAAATATCTGAATAAAATATATTACCATATGTATATTCTTATTTTAACAATGGAAAATCCGATCGGAATATCAATAAGGGAGGATAGGTAACTGTAAAGAGGCTCGCAGAGCTGCTGACATACACGAAAATAGATATTCATATTCACACAACTTAAATTTTTGGCCATGGCCTTTGTCAAAAAAAGAAGCACATACATTCATGAAATCTCTCAGATAACTATACACACACAACTATCATGTTTGGCCACTCCAGAAACACAAGCTAGACAGTGAGTGAGGTGGGAAGTGGAGGGGGAAGGATGCTGGGTAAAGGTGGGGATGGAAAGTTCCGCATTGCATGATGGAATTTAAAAGCTCTGATAGGCGGGAATTTGAATTGCGGCAATGAATACAGTGAAGGGAAGGGGGTGGCAATAAAAGGAAAGTGTAGAGGAGTGTGGGGAGGGAGTGGGCGGATATGAAATAATAATAATAAAGAAAAAGAAAAATAGGGAAAAAAGGAAAAATAAAGTTAGGAAAAAAAGGAAAAAAATTAGGAAAAAAAGGAAAAAAAATTAGGAAAAATAGGAAAAAACTAAAATGAAAGTAATAAATTAAGGGACTATTGTAAGTGCTGATAAACAGTTGTAAGGAATACATGGATACAGGATAATGGGTGGGGAAGGAAGAGGAGGAGGGGGGGGGGGGGGAGATGTTAGGCATAGGGTGCTGGAAGTTATCTTAGGTTGAGGCCAGGATGGTTGCAGGACTGTATAATGTGTTGAAGGGACAACTCCCATCTGTGCAGATCAGATGAGCTGGTGGTGGAGGGAAGAGTCCAGATGGCTCGGGTAGTGAAGTATATTATGTATGATATTTCACCTGACCCCCTAATTGTTTTGAGTATTACCCACAATTTCCATCCATGTCACCATTCCATTAAGAAATACTAACAATAAGGACTACATAAAAATACAGATGACAATGATGATGATGATGATGATGATGATGATAATGATGATAATAAATACTTACTGCCTGTTGATCCTCTGTTTTCAGAGTCTCACCTAGTTTTCTATACTCAGTGATGAATTTCCTCAGAATCATACATGCTTTGTCTTTGGGATTCTTCTGAATTTTCTCACACACTTCACACAAGTCACAGAATTGTATCTTTGATGCAATTTTCAGTACCATTTTACCGAAGTCACCTAAAGGAGGGAGAATAAAATTCAGCACAATCCTCAAGCAGGAAGATATATCTCATTTAAGACTTAAGTGTCTAATAATACAAAGTCACTTAAAGAGAAGCCAGAAAAACAATACAATAACAAAAATTTGTTACCATGTAGTAGCAAAATGACATATGCATTCAAGCACAAAAGGTCTAAAAGTTGATGAGTCACATACTTTTCATACATATTTATTACTCTGGCACCAACTATGATTTCCCCCCCCCCCCCCCAAATCTCAAGTTGGTTGCAGAAATGGAAACTCATTTATTGATTAGTGACAAAATAAAATGGGCATGGCAACTAAATTAAAAGAAAGCTGTGATCTCTGACAGTGAAAGCATTAACTCTCTCTGTCTGCAACTCCCTGAAATGAGCAGGAAAAATGAGATCAACACAGTAGGGACCATTGATAAAAATAGCACCAAAGAGGGGATAGGATTTGGAGCATATAAGGGTTACAGAAAAGGGATGGAATGAGGGTGGGGGGGGGGCAAAATTTGTGAGGATATTACGAAATTCTCATTAAAAGAGTATAGAGGATTGAGCTTTAGAAGGAAAGAAACCAGTGATTTTAAATATTATAAAAATGAAAACTGCCAGTTTTGGTGAGGGTCTCTTTCAATCCTAAACTGTTTACCCATCGTACTATGTATACGGTTAAATAAGCACTTTGACATTATTCAGTTCATATGAGTGGATCAATATTTAGTGGGTACATTTCCTTATATAAAGCTACAAAGCAGTGATTGCGGCAAAATGGATAACATAGTTGGTACTATAAGTGGTTATACCTCTCATCGTATAAGAAATTCAATAACAAGAATGTATTTTACAAAAGTAACTGCTTTCAGTAATTGTACTGCAATTGTGTAGTCATAGAGTAAACCAATGTTTCTTTCTATGTATGCACAACACTTTACATCTGTTTATGTTAAGAGTTAATTGCCACTCCCTACAATTTTGTCTTAATTAGAAGATTGTACATATATCATGAGAGAGCATGGTACAGTAGATAGGTTTTTGTACCACACAAGATCAATATAGTAGCTGCTGTTGAAGGTCTTGGTGATTATAATATTTTCTCAGAAAATTTCTGCTGAGGCTAGTCTATGTTACATATAGTTATCTAAACTGTAATGAGTCTATTAATAATATATGGTAATACAGAAAACCTAAAACAGGGAGTTTTCATTCTATTCCTTTTACAACCAATTTATAGGCTGTAGTAGAATTAGCTATTATAGATGTTAGTTTTGTAGCAAACTGTGCATGTTGTGTGCAAGTGCCTCAGTGAGTAAGAGTTTTATAAAATTGGAAGGCAGTGCAGATTGGTTCCACTATGTTTCTTTCAAAATACTTTTCAAATCATTAATTCATTAAAATTGAATTCAAACTGCAACATTTAATGTAACGAGCCACACCACAAGATAGAAACAGAATCCAGCCAATACGTTCAAGTTCTGTCAGAGGTGTTCCCTGTGTGTTGATGTATTTCTTCGCATGATATGTGACATTGCCAGCCACGTGACAAAATGCATCTACAGTGCAATCAGGACCCTCTTTGACAGCATATTCTACTTGTACACGTTGAAGAGGAAAGTAAGTGTCCTGTAGCTCCCTTTCACCATCAACCATTTCAAGTGCTTTGCTCATGTTGGGTAAAATTCCTCTGAACAAATGTGACATAATGGGTGCCCCCTGGCTTGGATAAAACGCACAGAAAAAGATGGAGAAATAAAGTTTTATTATTGTACAATACAAAATATAATTATTCGCGCATACGCTTTGGTGCAAATTACTACCTATATAGAAATCTGTGGCACCTAGTTTGTCAAAAATTGTTCATTACCTTTGCAATGAATGCATTGTCCTGTTTTGCCCTTCTTCTGTGAACATTAAGCATGCACAGATCATTTAGCTTCACTTCGCCCATTGTAAACCAATTCCACATCTCGACATGTCATAGAGTATTAAATGTACGCTGTAGGTTACATGTCGTCACTGGAATAGTTAGGCCAATCTTTATTGCCTTGCTCACAGTTAGATAGAATGGTGTGGCTTGTACAATCAAATCTGCATACTCGATTCACTTTAAGTTTAAATTACTCACATCATTTGAGTTATACAGTTCATAACAGGTCATAGCTTCAGCAACAAAATTTTGTAAGAAACTTCCATAAATGTTATATATATCTTATTCTTAAATTTTCAGGATGCAAATGCATAATCAAATATGCTTTTTGGTGGGTAGATGAAAATCTGACTCTCAGGGAATAGGTTATACAGTCTAAGTATGGGATGGAGATAGATATTCTGAAGAAGTCTTCCACACTTTCAAATGGCAGATTTTAGCTGTAGATAATTTGTAACTTTTTCAAAGATGTTTGTAAACTCGGTTGAGGCATTATGATGGTCAGATTGAGTTGTATTTGTTAATTTATTTAAGTGATCATGTACTGCCTTAATGTTTGTATTTACTTGTTGCAGATGGTTGCACACAGGTTCTAGTTTAGCAGAATACTCAGCAGTTATTAAGTATTTCATAACATACATTGGCTTTGTTGCAGTCATGTAAGGCTGATTCGCTGTGGTTTTAGTTTTAGAGTTTGGTATATTGTGCAAAAGTTCTTCCAAAGCTTGTACATTATTAATATAGTTCTCAGCAAATATTCTGATATTATTGTACCTTGCTGTCCAACATGTTTCACAGAACCGAGGGATATTTAGGACTTAATGCCAGCACAATGTGCTTACTCTAAAAAAAAAATAAAAAAAGTAAACGTTTCTGTACTACACTTTTATGTCATCTCATTACTTTTGTCCTTAATTTCTAATTTAAAAGATAAACGGAAACAGAAAATTTCAATATTTTGTTGGCACTAAGCAAGATAACAGACATTATTGCCTTCTCCTGGTACACTCTTCACTGACAAGAGTCTTAAATATTTATAATGTTATATACTTGAGGAGAAAATATAATGCTTTACTCTCACATGATAGCTTTCCGATTAGTTGGAATTGTCTACAGCTTAATAAATATAAAAATGCTTTAAGAATATAAAAAAAGGCAGTCCAGCCGCAGCAGCCAGAGACGGACGTTGGGTTTTGTGTGTGTGTGTGTGTGTGTGTGTGTGTGTGTGTGTGTGTGTGTGTGTGTTCTCTGTGGCAGATGAAGGCTTAACAGCCGAAAGCTTCAGTTTTGTTTATTCTTTTATGTGTGCCTTTTTGCGACTTGTCGGACAACTCTGTGGTGAGTAGCAACCTATCCTTTTCAAAAATATTTGTGAATCCTTTAAGATACTTCCATTGTTTGATTTTGTTACTACATTATTTTAATTTGCAATCATAAGTTATTTTACATAAATGCTGTTCAGCAATGTCCAAGCTTTTCAAATATTATGAGCAACAACTAGCTTGCCACCAGAGATCCAAAATATTATACAGCAAATTCTAGCCAAACTGACCCTGATTCGCTACCACTAAACAGTAGTTTTTCCTATGAAATAAATTACATCTTCTCACACTCTGCTCAAAATCCACCATATTTATATGTCCATTCCCCCCTCTCCCAGGAATCAAGACTTAGTGACTCCTATGGTATTGCAGGTAAAGAAGTACCCCCTTGGAATGAAACCTGGCAGCACCTATGTGCAATGTCAAGTATCTGTCACTTTCATCTCTGTATATCAAAGTTTCATTTGATAAAAGAATATTATGAGCATTGTGTGCACTGATATCCCTTAGGCAGTGGCTAATCCATGTCTCCACCATATCCTCTCTTCTAGAGAAAGCGCGGCGCGCGCTCACACACACACACACACACACACACACACACACACACACACACACACACACACGGGATTGGAATGGCTCCTTATACACTCCCTTAAAACCCTAATCCTTTTCTTTTCCCTCTCTTTCCCTGTTCTTTCTGAAGAAGCTACCCAAGGTCGCGAAAGCTCAGCATGTGTGTGTGTGTGTGTGTGTGTGTGTGTGTGTGTGTGTGTGTGTGTGTGTGTGTGTGTGTTTCTGTCTGCGTACCAGTGCTCATTCGCCTGGTAAGTAAACCACGTCTATTTTTATATTTATTTTCCTGCTAGGAATTATTTCCTGTATAATATACATGTGTGTATAAATAGCATGCTTTTTCCCTAGCCAGATTAAGGTCACACATTTTATTTACTCTGCCTTTAACATTTGGCATCACCCCCAAGTGCCTCACACTGTAAGTTCCCATCTCTGGCTGTAACCCATCCTTCCATCCTGCCTTATACCAATTCCAAACAGAACAATCCACAGCTCTCACCCACCTGATCCTTAACCTATATACCAACTCCGCCAATGAACAGACCTGGCAATTCCTATCCCTAAGCAAAATCCTCAACCTTTCCACTCCCACATCCACACCTACAGTTCAGAACATCCTTTTACAGGCTAGCCACAAATTTGAACAGCATGCCAACCCTCCACTCAAAAACTATCCAAACTCCTGGTCACCCACCTCCAGAAAGGCAATACACTCTCCCTCGAAAACCTCTCCAATAAACCTCAAGCTCCTCTTATTGCACAGAAACCCAGTCTCTCCCATCTACTCAATCTCCCACTTCCAGCTTCACTCCCCCCCCCTCCCAAACATCTAAATCCTAATCCACACGATCCTGAACTGCAGCATCCCAATTCAGTAGTCAACCTCTCTTCTAAACCTCTCCCCCAATCTGAAACCTTCGTCCTATCCAAAGGCCTCACCTTTAGCCTACTCCTAAATTCAACCAAACAGCCCTTGTCAAAGATTTACTATCCTATACTCGTAGTCTTTGCTGGAGATATCACTTTGCCATAAAGAAAAATAATCCTACTCCTAATGATCCAGCTCCCCAAGACATCATTCAAATTGAACCCTGCCTGGAACAGTTCCGTCCTCCGTCACAGCGAGACCCACCTGCTCTTCCTCTAAATCATCCACTTCAAACCTTCCAGGAATTCCTTACTTCCAACCTTGCCTCAGTCTTTCCTGAGACAGCTTAATCCTACTCCCAACATTACCGCAGCTGAATCCCGAGCTATCCGTGATCTGAAGGCTGACCATTCCATCGTCATTCTCCCAACCGACAAGGGATCCACGACCATGTTACTTGATCGGCGGGAGTATGTGGCTGAGGGACTGCGTCAGCTCTCAGATAGCACCACATATAAAGTTTGTCAAGGCAATCCCATTCCCGATGTCCAAGCAGAGCTTCAAGGAATCCTCAAAACCTTAGGCCCCCTACAAAACCTTTCATCTGACTCCATTAACCTCATGACCACACCGACACCCCGCACCCTACTTCCAAAGATTCACAAACCCAATCACCCCAGCCGCGCCATTGTGGCCGGTTACAAAGCCCCTACAGAATGAATCTCTGCGTACATAGACCAACACCTTCAACACATCATGTGCGGTCTCCCATCCTTCATCAAAGATAACAATCACTTCCTCGATCGCCTGAAATTCTCACCCAGCCTGTTACCTCCTGAAACCATCCTTGTAGCCATTGATGCCACTACTTTATACACAAATATCTCACATGCCCAGGGCCTCGCTGCAATAGAGTCCACAATGCGCTAAGATGTGCTGTCTGTGCACCAAGCCACGTTTAGCCACAGGGTGATCTTCATTACCAACAAAAACTGTCTGCCTGTGACTGTTCATGTGAATGGACAGTTTTTTGCTGGTCATTCCCACATAGAACGCTTCACAGTGCAGGCATGTCAGTTGGGAAATCACGTGGGTGCTATCGCAAGTGGCTCTGCCCTTGATCGTGTACACCTTTCGGGTTACTGGACTGGAGTAAGTGGTGGTGGAAGGGTGCATAGGGCAGGTATTACAAAGGGGGCGGTTGCATGGGTAGGAGCCAGAGGGTAGGGAAGGTGGTTTGGGGATTTCATAGGGATGGACTAGGAGGTTACGAAGGTTAGGCGGGTGGCAGAAAGACACTTTTGGTGGAATGAGAAGGATGTCATTAAGGATGGATCTCATTTTGGGGCAGGATTTAAGGAACTCATATCCTTGCTGGATAGCCATATTCAGAGTCCGCTCCAGTCACAGAAAGTATCCAGTGACAAAAGGGGCACTTCTGGGGTTCTTTGGTGGAAGGTTCTGGATTTGGGGGGATGAGGAGGTGGCTCTGGTAATTTGCTTCTGAACCGGATCAGGATAGCCGTGGGATGTGAAATCTGTTATTAGGTTATTGGTGTACTGGTTTAGGGTTTCGGGACTGGAGCAGACTCTTGCCACGAAGACCTAAGCTGTAGGGAAGGGAACGTTTGATATGGAATGGATGGCAGCTGTCATAATGGAGGTACTGTTGTTTGTTGGTTGGTTTGGTGTGGACGGATGTGTGAAGTTGGCTGTTGGACAGATGGAGGTCGGCATCGAGGAAAGTGGCATGGGATTTGGAATAGGACCAGCTGAATTTGATAGGCCCAAAGGTGTTGAGGTTAGAGAGGAAATTCTGGAGTTGTTCTTCACTGTTAGTCCAGATCATGAAGATGTCATCAATGAATCTGTACCAAACTTTGGGTTGACAGGCTTGGGTATCCAGGAAGGCTTCCTCTAAGCGTCCCATAAATAAGTTTGTATACGAGGGGGCCATCCTGGTTCCCATGGCTGTTCCCTTTATTTGTTGGAATGTCTGGCCCTCAAAGGTGAAGTAGTTGTGGGTTAGGATGAAGCTGGCTAGGATATTAAGGAAAGAGGTTTTAGGTAGGGAAGTGGGTGGTCGGCGTGAAAGGAAATACTCCATCGAAGCAAGGGCCTGGGCATGTGAGATATTTGCGTATAACGAAGTGGCATCAATGGTTACAAGGATGGTTTCTAGAGGTAACAGGCTGGGTAAGGATTTCAGGCGATCAAGGAAGTGGTTGGTGTCTTTGATGAAGGATGGGAGACTGCACATAATTTGTTGAAGGTGTTGGTCTATGTAGGCAGAGGTTCATTCTGTGGTGGGGGCTTGGTAACCGGCCACAATCGGCCGGCCTGGATGATTAGGTTTGTGAATCTTAGGAAGTAGGTAGAAGGCAGGGGTGCGGGGTGTCGGTGGGGTCACGAGTTTGATGGACTCAGGTGAAAGGTTTTGTAGGGGGCCTAAGGATCTGAGAATTCCCTGAAGCTCTGCCTGGACATCAGGAATGGGGTCGTCTTGACAGACTTTGTATGTAGTGTTGTCCGAAAGCTGACGCAGTCCCTCAGCCACATACTGCCGCCAATCAAGTATGACGGTCGTGGATCCCTTGTTGGCAGGGAGAATGATGATGGAATGGTCAGCTTTCAGATCACAGATAGCTCGAGATTCAGCTGCGGTAATGTTGGGAGTAGGATTAAAGTTTTTCAGGAAGGACTAAGAGGCGAGGTTGGAAGTAAGGAATTCCTGGAAGGTTTGAAGGGGGTGATTTTGAGGAAGAGCGGGTGGGTCTCGCTGTGATGGAGGATGGAACTGTTCCAGGCATGGTTCAATTTAAATGATGTCTTGGGGAACTGGATCATCAGGAGTAGGATCATTTTTCCTGGTGGTAAAGTGATATCTCCAGCCAAGGCTACGGGTATAGGATAGTAAGTCTTTGAATTTTTTCTTTCATGTCTGCCTTGGTGTGTGTGTGTGTGTGTGTGTGTGTGTGTGTGAGTGTGAGTGTTTGATTACATATCCTTTTTCCTGAAAGGTAAGTCTTTCCTCTCCTGGGATTGGAATAAACCCTCACCCACTCCTTTAAACTTGTATCCCTTCCTTTTCCCTCTCCTACCCTGCTCTTTGTATGAAGAAGCAACAAATGGTTGGGAAAGCTTAACATTTGTGTGTCTGTTTTTTATTTGTGTTTCTGTCACATAACTGTGCTCCTCCGCCTGCTGCACTACAGGATAGCCCATATTGCTCTTGGCCAAAGTCTGACGGTGACCATTCATCCTGATGGAGAGCCAGTTAGTTATTCCAATGTAGAATGCAGAGCAGTGATTGCAGCAGAGTTTGTATATTATGTGGCTGCTTTTACAGGCAGCTCGGGCTCTGATGGGATAGCAGCCACGTAATATACAAACTCTGCTGCAATCACTGCTCTGCATTCTATATTGGAATGAAAACTAACCGGCTCTCCATCAGGACGAATGGCCACCGTCAAACTGTGGCCAAGAGCAATATGGACTATCCTGTGGCACAACATGCAGTGGAGCACACCACCTTTAACTTTAACAGCTGCTTCACCACCCGAGTCATCTGGATCCTCCCCTCCTCCAAAAGCTTTTCTGAACTGCAGAGATGAGAGTTATCCCTAGAGCACATCCTGTTGTCCCACAACCATCCTGGCCTGAACCTCAAATAACCTAACATCCTACATTCCATGCCCCACAGTCTCCCTCTCCCCCACATCCTACATTTTCTTCCAATTCATGCCCCTTTAACTACTGTGCGCTTCCTGTTATATATTTTTTAATAAAACCCGTTTTTCATACTGCACCTCATTTTCTGCCTGGCATCACCTCTGCTTATTGTATCCCCCCTTATCTTCCCTCTCCACTTCCCCCCGTCCTCCAGTCCTTCCCGCTCCCATCCCTTTCACATGCCATGTAGTCAACTCTATTGGGCTGCCAGAGAAGGCTGACGTGTGGATGATTGTTCCCGAGTGGAGTGTGGATGAGTGTTCTCTTTCTGAGGAAGACCGCAGCTGAAAATTTGAAATGCGTGTGTTTTTGTCTGTTTTATTTGTGTCTGTCAGCGGCTCAACATTCATCTTTACGGAGAGTTGTTCCCTATCTTCGTATTATTATTAACATTCCTTACTGGACCTCCCAGAGTTACTTTATTATCTATTTGTGCTGCACTTTTTAACATGGTATTCTGTCAAGAGTTCATTAGTTCTACCTCAGGTGGATTGAACTCCTTATCACCTGGAGATTCAATATAAAATATTTGACTCACCTGAAGTCGGAGATACCGCCCATCGGCTTTCACCCGTGATGTCGGCGCGTTGTTGTGTGTGACATCATCACGGCGCAGTAGTTTTGAGGTGTGTTTTGACAGGCGACGTGCGTAATTATGCTGTGGCACTATCTTCTGGTATAATTAGATTTGTTGTTGTCACGGGGTGTACCATTAGTTTAGTATCAAGGTTTGTATTGATCATGCTGTCAGTAATACATTTTGTATGTTTTGTTGTAGCTAGGAAGTAAGTGTGTATGGCTTTGTTCGTGGATTACTTGTGCAAATATTCTGGTTAATTTATTCATTTCTTACTGTTAATGTTTTGTTTTGTTAGGATGGATTTGACAAGAAATTTGGATTGAAGGAAGCAATGGGAGAAACCATGGGTGACATAATCAAGTTTCTGCAGGTGTTTGGCCTTTTAGCTGAGGTTGTCAAGTGTTCATCACGCAAGCAACCAACGAAGATGGTCAGTGTCTCACCTTCTCAAACCAGGGACCTATTTATTTCGCAATGTCGTCGTGATAACATTTGGAGGTCTATTAGAAGGGGAACCTGGTTCGAGAAATCAAGGTTGGCCCTTAGGGAGATGGTTTACATTACGTATCATTTTTGTTATCGTTTGTCAGTGGAGTTTTGTGCGCATGAGACTGGTGTTAGTGAGAGGATGATTATTGATCGGTTTTCATTTTGCCATGAGGTGTGTTCAGAGTTTGTTTTGTATCAGGGTAGTTTGGGGGCGGGGTCCAGGGATAGTGGTTGAGAGTGACGAGTCGTTTTTTCGGAAGAGGAAATATGGAAGGGATGGGCCACATGTTGGGCTGTGGGTGTAGGGTGTGATAGTTTAGGGGTGGGGGGTACTGAAGTTTTGCTGAGGTTTGTGCTGAGGTCAAAGGAGGTATTGGTGGGGTTAACTGAACAGTTTGTTGAGGTGTGGTCAATGGTCATGTCTGATGGGTTTTCTTCACATGGGGGTTGGGGAGGAGAGGTTTCAATCATTTAGTAGTCAATCATAGTTTAGAGTTAAAAAATTATGAAACTGGGGCCTGTACGAATATCATAGAGGGGTTTGGGGGGCTGTTAAATCTGATGTGGGGAGGGGGAAGCGGCACTCTTTTAGTCTGCACGCTCATCTTGACGAGTACTGTTGGCAGAAGAGCGTCCCTGACAATTTTTGTTATTTCAGTGTTTTTTGAAGGGTGTGGGGAAGATGTATCATCCGAAGAAGTAGAGATAGTTTTTCTTTTTATTGGGGGGGGGGGGGGTGTCTGGGTTATTTTGGGTGGGGGAGAGGAGTAAGGTTTTTGGAGGGGATACTTTGTGGGTTTTTGCTTTCTTCCTAATTTTGTGAGTGTGAGTGATGTGTGTTGTTTTATGTTTTAATCTGGGTGTGTGTGGGATGGGGGGAGGGGGGGGGGGGACCTTGGTGGAAACAGGTGAGACACTCTTTGTGAGTAAGTAGTTTTGATATTGTTATTAGTTTTTTGTGTTGTTGAGAGAGTACATTAATCTAGGCATTCCATTATGCTCCTTTGTAATATTTTTGGAAGCAGTTTAACTTGTCAAATTTATGATTTAATAGGTAAAATGATGACATTATTAAAACTGGCTGAAGTCCGATTAGTGACATGGGGAGTGTCGTGGCGCATCCATAGCAGCGTTAGGTTGGCAATGTAGTACATTTTGAGTAGCCAATGGTATGTATGAAACTGAAATCAAGAGATTTGAAATCTTCATTTTTACATGGCCAATTACTAGCATGAGTTTTTTATTTTATGGTCTGTATGAAACTGATCATTTAAGTGAGTTAGGTTTTGTATAGGTTAAACAAGAAGTCGTCTTCTTTAGTCTGAATCTCCGGTTCAGAAATACTCAATCGATTTATTTCTTTTATGATCTGTATGGAAAAGTGGTCATTTTAAGTGAGTTAGGTTAGGTATAGGTTAAACAATAAGTATTTTGTTAGTATGTGAGGGCACGTAGCACCGAAATCTCCATTTGAGAAACACTCAATTGATCTACAGATTCATTTATTTATGACCTATACGAAACTGATCAAGTGATTTTAAATATTCATTTCATGCCACTTTCATTTATATATATATATATATATATATATATATATATATATATATATATATATATATTACTCACCAGGCGAAGGAGCACAGGTGGTGATAGTAGCACAAAAACACACACACACACACACACACACACACACACACACAAACGCAGCCCTTCGCAATCCAGTTGCTTCTTCAGGCACAACACGTTCATGCGGGCACAGGCAGACAGTGTTTGCTGGTAAAGAGAATTACCCTGTGGCTAAACACGCCTTGGTGCACGGCCAGCACATTTTGGCACACTGTTACACCGTCCGGGTTATCTGGATACTTCCCACCAACACCAATCCTTCAGAACTCCGGAGATGGGAACTAGCCCTTCAGCATATTCTCTCTTCCCGTTGCCCACCTGGTCTCAACCTCCACTAAATTCAAATTCCCTCCCACCATCTTTAACATCTTTGCTTTGTTTCTATGCACAGAGCCTCTGCCTCAAGTGGCATCTCTGTCTAACTTCTTTGCTTTCTACAGTTCTACAGTATGTCTGCCTAAGTGTACTTGTGTCTGTGTAAATGTGTGGGTGTGTGTGGATTTATTTACCCTCCATTTTTCCCCCCCCAAGGTAAGTCTTTCCTGTCCCGGGATTGGAATGGTTCCTTACACCCTCCCTTAAAACCCTGATCATTTCCCTCTCCTTCTCTTCTGCCTGAAGAAGCAACTGGATTGCGAAACCTTGCGAGTGTGTGTGTGTCTGTGTGTGTTTTATTTGTGCTACTATCACCACCTGTGCTCCTTCGCCCGGTGAGTAATCTTTATCTATTTTATATATAATGATATGAATATTATAGATGAAAAATTATATATAAAAAATAGACGAAGATTACTCACCTGGCAAAGGAGGACAGGTGGTGATAGTTTAAAGGAGTGGGTAAGGAGTCATCCCAATCCCGGGACAGGAAACACTTACCTTGGGGGGAAAAAGGGAGGGTAAACAAATACACACACACCCACACATTTACACAGACGCAAGTACACCTAGGCAGACATACTGTAGAAAGCAAAGACGTTAAGAAGTTAGACAGAGATACCACTTGCGGCAGAGGCTCTGTCCAGAGAATCGAGGCAAAGATGCTAAAGATGGGGGGCGGAAATTTGAATATAGCGAAGGTTGAGACCAGGTGGGCAGCGGGAAGAGAGAATATGCTGAAGGGCTAGTTCCCATCTCCGGAGTTCTGAAGGATTGGTGTTGGTGGGAAGTATCCAGATAACCCAAACGGTGTAACACTGTGCCAAGATGTGCTGGCCGTGCCCCAAGGCGTGTTTAGCCACAGGGTGATCCTCATTACCAACAAACACTGTCTGCCTGTGACCGTTCATGCAAATTGACAGTTTGTTGCTGATCACTCCCACATAGAATACTTCACAGTGCAGGCATGTCAGCTGGTAAATCATCGCAAGTGGCTCTGCCCTTGATCGTGTACACCCTCCGGGTTATGTGACTGGAGTAAGTGGTGGTGGAAGGGTGCATAGGGCAGGTTTTACATGGGGGCCGGTTACCAGGGTAGGAGCCAGAAGGTAGGGAAGGTGGTTTGGGGATTTCATAGGGATGGACTAGGAGGTTACGGAGGTTAGGTGGGCGGCGGAAAGACACTCACGGTGGAGTGGGGAAGATGTCATGAAGGATGGATCTCATTTCGGGGCAGGATTTAAGGAAGTCGTATCCTTGCTGGAGAGCCACATTCAGAGTCCGCTCCAGTCCCGGAAAGTATCTGGTGACAAGAGGGGCACTTCTGGGGTTCTGTTGAAGGTTGTGAATTTGGGGGGATGAGGAAGTGGCTTGGGCAATTTGCTTCTGTACCAGATCAGGAGGATAGCTTCGGGATGTGGAAGCTGTTATCAGGTTATAGGTGTATTGGTTCAGGGATTCAGGACTGGAGAAGACTCGTTTGCCAAAAAAGACCTAAGCTGTAGGGAAGGGAAAGTTTGATGTGGAGTGGATGGCAGCTTTCATAATGCAGGTACTGTTGTTTATTGGTAGGTTTGATGTGGACGGATGTGAGAAGTTGGCCGTTGGATAGATGGAGGTCAACATCAAGGAAAGTGGCATGGAATTTGGAATAGGACCAGGTGAATTTGATGGGACAAAAGGAGTTGAGGTTGAAGAGGAAATTCTGGTGTTGTTCTTCACTGTGAGTCCAGATCATGAAGATGTCATCAATGAATCTGTACCAAACCTTGGGTTGACAGGCTTGGGTATCCAGGAAGGCTTCCTCTAAGCGTCCCATGAATAAGTTTGCGTACGAGGGGGCCATCCTGGTTCCCATGGCTGTTCCCTTTAGTTGTTGGTATGTTTCGCTGTCAAAAGTGAAGAAGTTGTGGGTTAGGACGAAGCTGGCTAGGGTATTAAAGAAAGAGGTTTTAGGTAGGGAAGTGGGTGGTCGGTGTGAAAGGAAATACTCCATCGCAGCAAGGCCCTGGGCATATTTGTGTACAAGGAAGTGGCATCAATGGTTACAAGGATGTTTCTGGAGGTAACAGGCTGGGTAAGGATTTCAGGCGATCAAGGAAGTGGTTGGTGTCTTTGATGAAGGATGGGAGACTGCACATGATAGGTTGAAGGTGTTGGTCTATGTAGGCAGAGATTCGTTCTGTAGGGGCTTGGTAACCGGCCACAATGGGGCGGCCGGGATGATTGGGTTTGTGAATCTTGGGAAGTAGGTAGAAGGTGGAGGTGCGGGGTGTCGGTGGGGTCATGAGGTTAATGGAGTTAGGTGAAAGGTTTTGTAGGGGGCCTAAGGTTTTGAGGATTCCTTGAAGCTCCACCTGGACATCAGGGATGGGATTGCCATGAAAGACCCCACATTCCCACACTTGTCCCTTAAGGATTTTATTGTTTTTTTAGGTAATTTTTGTATGTGTATATGGGCGTTTTTCGGTCATTTGCAAGATTGCTTTGGTCACCATATTGGATACGAGTATATACATCATTGCCGCCACGAGTCAAAGCTGGCAAGTGGTATCCCGATCTTCAGTTATGCCAAATATTTTCTTTTGACAGTAGCAAGGTTTGGTTCCTGCAAGTTTTGTCTTATTTATTTCTGGCACGAGAGATGACTGCTTAATCTGAGAGCAGCAACCTTTGGTTCTTTTAGCCACTGGTTAGTATGACATAAGGTATGGTTCACTCTGATAACTACATTGTGTGGCAAAGCTTCAGAGTAAGTGACAGTAATTCCATATGACTTGTTATCCATGTGATTGGCTCTCGCTTAGTTTCAAGTGAATGATAACTTAATGATACTGATCTAATAAGCATGTAGCTATTTTCTTTGCGTTTTTAAAATGAATCATGATGGTTAGCTATGTCACAGCACAGTTTGAGACTTACAGACTAGCAGTGAGCCTATACAAATTTGTTGTATACACACTCCCACATAATGGCATGATCCACATAACAATGCAAGCCATGCAAGAGATTGTATCATCTACATTTACATAAATACTCCGCGATCCACCGTAAACTATGTGGCGGAGGGTACACTGTACCTCTACTAGGCATTTCCTATCCACTCCCAAATAGAATGAGGGGAAAAAATAACATCTATATGCTCTGTATGAGCCATAATTTATCTTATCTTGTCATTGTGATCATTACTTGAAATGTAAGTAGCCCTCTAAATTTCCTCAACAGAATTTCTTGAAAAGAACATTATCTATCTTCCAGCAATCCCCATTTGAGTTTCCGGAGCATTTCCATGATACTCACGCATTGTCTAAACCTATCAGTAACGAACCTAGCCGCTCTGCTCTGAACTGCTTGTATGTCTTCCTTTAAACTGATCTGCTGTGGGCCCCACACACGTGAGCAATACCCAAAACGTGGTCATACAAGCATTTTATATGCGGTCTCCTTTACAAATGAAGTACATCTTCCCAAAATTCACCCAATAAACCAAAGTCGACTGTCTGCCTTACTCACAACTGTCCTTACATGTTCGTTCCATTTCACATCACTCTGCATTGTTACACATAGATATTTGAACAATGTGACTGCATCAGATCAGTTATATAGATGATGTACACTTGCCATCGAGAACAACGTACTGCGTTCTGTTACTTAGGAAGTCTTCTAGCCAGGACACAAATCTGTCAAACTATTCCACATGCTCGTATTGTCATTAGACAAGTTATTCTGTCAAATTTGACAACTTCTGCAAAGGTGTGCAAAGTTATTCTGTTCTGCACACAAAAGCTAAGTTAACACCACACAAGTCAGTGCTCTTGCATGGTACCTTTACAGGTATCTTGTACTTTCATAAAACTAAGTGTTACAAATTGCATGAGAGGGAGGTCATCTAGATCAATATTGATACAAGGTGAAGTTCATCTCCTTGGCCTCAGTAGCAGACTTGAGTTGTGGGGGCTGTGGTTAAGTCAATGAAGTTTCATACAATATTTATTTAATATTGCCATTCATATTTCTTAGTAGCAAAAGTCTGAAAACTGCTTTGTAGACCTATGTGTCTTTCTCCTATTTGAACATAGTCAAATCAGTGAACAAAGGAAGTATCATCCTTTGTAGTGAATGCACTGTGGGTGTTTGGCAGGTTCCCCTCACTCATTGCCATTCTACAGTCCTCATATGTAAATTAATTAGTAAATTGAGAGAAGACACATCAAAACTTAGGCACTTGCAACATTCATAGATGAGGCTTCCTGAAGTATGATTTCTTTTCAATTAAAAATCAAAAAAGAGAAAAAATATATAAAAAATATTGAAAGCACATAAAACTAGTACAACTGGGATAATATTTACACGAAAAAATTAAAAAATCATTATTTTCTTTAAATTATGCTTTCATTGCAAAGGAAATAACAATCTGTACAAAAAAACTCAATGAATTATGTTAAAAAAACAGCCTACTCTGTGTTAGATGTGATTTGATTAAAATGTGAAGTAACACTGGAAATGTTTCTTGTCACCGTGGATCCACAATTGTGTACTAATTCACGATTTACAGATTGAAATAGTCTCTCCACTGTTTATAATCTCTTCTACAAATGGCAAGAACAAACATTTCATTTTAAAAGTCTCTCTCAGCCGGGTTAAGGACGTAACTTTAACATAGCTGTGAAAAGTTTTAATTAAGAGAACCAGCCTTAGCTGTGCCTCTGTCATTACTAGAACAAGTAACCATAATTAATAAACTTATTCTTGATACTCTATGTTTAATATAAGATGTCCTCAATAAATAAAATATAAAGAAGTACTACATTTTCTTGAGAAACTTCTTAAATCAATTTATTTGCCTTATGAACGAATACATTGGACATCAGTCAAACCATGAATGAATAATAATACTATAGTTTCAAGAACATATATATAAATCAACAAGAACAATTCTTCAATTGTTTTTTCCAGTGTTATTCCTAAATCATGGAGAAACTTGTTCGTATTATGTCCTATGTCATGTATTATGTCCTATTACTGTGCGCTGGCCTTTGCCCCCAGAATCTGCAACAAACATTGATTCCGGTGGCAGTTTCTATTCTGGACCAGCCTAATAACAACTTAATTAATATGTAGAAACCTCAAGTCAACGCAAAAGAAGGTAGCAGTGTTCAATGTAACACTACACACTCCCCCCCCTCCCCCCACACAAGAAATTTACTACAGATCACTGCCACACAAATACAGTTAATGGGAAGACTTTTATAAAGTATGACTTTTACCAGGTCATTTATAGGATGCAGTTCCACCTATCGAATTTGATCCATGGCATCAGCATGTTGTGAAGTAGGCTATGTGGTGGCGAGCTGTTCGTTTTATGTGGGTGGTTACTTTTACTAAGTGGACACGGGTACATCAAGAACCTGTCAACCACAGAGCAGGAACAGCATTATTTATTTTCTTTACGGTATCTACGAAACACTAACCAAGTCATTCTACGTTGTTCGGATTTCTAAGAATCTTAAGATCTTGGCAAATGAGGCAAGGCTGTTGTGACGGGAAGTAAAATTTTAATGAGCCCTGTGCGCCTAGGTTGCACAGTGGTAGAGTGCCAGGCTATCAATCCAAAGGTCGCGGGTTCGATCCCCGCCAGGTCCAAGGATTTTTATCTGTCACTTTCCACTTCTTTCACCTCTGGCAGTATTGCTCATGTGAAAAATACTGAGTAACACCGTGGTTCAGAACCCACATTAAAATGTAGGTATCCCTATAACTGGCTGGTAAGTCAGTTCGAAGGTCAGAGGAATGCAACGGCATACCACCTCCAAACAGGACCATGCCTAGTAAAGCACTGAGGGTTCAAACCAATCTTCGGATTGTTGACTACTTTACCTTTAACTTATGATTTAATTAAAAACTGTAAACAATTGAAACATTGATTAAATACTTGCAGTTGGCTGCAACTGAAGTGCAGGTTTTCTGACCATTATAATCACAGGCAGTGTTTCACCAGGTGAAAAATGTTCCTGTCAGGTTACAAAAATGGCTAATTACTCTTTACTATGTTCCTGTTTAAATAAGTCTGGTTGGAAGTGGTGAACCACAGCTGCCTCAGTCATTCTGTCTTCTTCGCCAAAAATGCATGCTCTTCTAACAAAGAACATGATAAATCCTTTTAACCAGTCTTTGAACATAAAATTTTCATACACAGCATATCCATCTCATTATCCTTTTTCTGTCACTTTCTTTTTCACAGTCTGCTACCTCTTTCATCAGTCAGCACTCTCCTCTCTACAAATATCAATGCAGATGTTTTGATCAGGTGTGTAACCCCATATCAGCATATTAATTCATAGTTATAGGAGATAAAGGAAAGTGGATAACATTTTTGTATTGAAACTGTAGGTCTAGGGGATCCCAGAAACCAGACTTTCTCTCTCTCTCTCTCCCCCTGACACTCTTCTATTCCACTGCCACTGTCTGCCATTTTCTTACAGCAGAGAAAAAGCACAAATATGTTCCTATTGATGCATAACAGGAAATGATGACTGATCAGCTCTTTTTCCAATTTTCAATCACACTCTTTTAAACAGAACTATTTGCCTTTTTGTACTCTGAGAGCAGCATTTTTTCGGTGGGTCAGACCTTATTTCCCTTGCTCTAAGAGTGGTGCTGATTATACGTAAGACAAATTTTGTAAATTAGTAAAGGCATTTATATACCTTGTGTGATCAATAACAAAAAGACATTCAGTCAAGAGTCTAATCAAAACTGCAGAGATGCCAAGTTTCAAAAGAAGCTATCCATAATGGGGCTAAGATTGGGGGGAGGATGGTGCGATGTATGATGGTCCTAATGCAGAATTTATATCAAAAATTGACAACAACATCTCGATTTGATGCTTAATTGTATAGAAATAACTGTTAAGACATGAGAAGGCGCCTATTAAAAAACAAATATACCTATGGCAGAGTACATGTGACTTTAGAAATTACATTGACCTTTGCACTCATTTACCAACATCCGAAACAGACTAAAAAAGTCCAAGAGTTAATTTAAGGGCTACTCGATAGTTGATTTACAACAGCTAATTACATAACAGCATGAACATTAGAACACCAAGTTACAACCTAACTAAACGTTAACGCACCCACACTATCTACTAAAAGTTATTGACACTACACTTGAGTGATTATGTATGTTATACTTGTTGTACAAAACTGGTGATAAAAGGGTACAGTATTTCTTAGTTCTGAAACTATAGTGTTTCATAATATGACCCAATGAAAAAGTGTGTTAACTGTTTCTCTTACATATGACAGAGAGAAAGCTAAAACTAAAAATAGAAGTATGAGCTCTAACAGGAATAGCAAAATAATGATTAAACACCACTGTCAATACACGACACAGTTTTGTACAGGCTAAATGTCCACTTCGCAAAACAATGGGCCTACTATCAAACAAAGTAGTAGGCTAGTACTAAAATCTAATCCTCTATCAGGATTATCTCATTATGGAGTTTCATAGCAAACATTCCTCTTTATCTGGGACACTGAATCAGGTATTAAGATTTTCATGCAAGCAGAAAGAAGCTACTCTACATGATATAGAAACAAACTACCGTAACCAATGTTTATATAGCTAAAGTAAATTAAATAGACTGTTTTTAACAGAATGGATTCGTATTATGAAGGATGATATATTTTGGATTTCCGTGGTCCTCCTGAATTAGCGTACTGCATGTAATTGGTTGTTATAAATCCATGGTCAGCTACCTACAATCTCTTACCAAAATATACTCAAATAGACCCACTCTTCTGAAAGACGAATGAAAAAACATACTACTTATTTATAGTTTTTTTAACTAATGAAATTAGAGTGGAATTAAGGCATATTTCCGTCGTATCCTTAGGTATATAAAACAGCATTTTATTGTAGTTATACGTTTCCTGATAAGTGGCAACAAACATCCTGTAATAATAAACAAAAAAATGTATTCCTCTTTCATGTTTTTTTTTTATATACAGTTCGATCTGCACAAAATCGGTTTATACTTCAAAAACAAAGGCCGTACGTTAGTGTAATAACGAAATATAGCTGAAAGTGTTTTATATACAGAACAATTTTCTCTCGCAAACCACCGTCTCAGAAAATTAAAACGAAAGTATTTGGTAGCAAAAATCATAAGCAGTTTTTCCGATTGCCTCTCCCACATCAGTATTATATCCCAATGTAAGACACTAGTTTATACTCAGTACAGACAAAAACAATTACAATGATAAAAGTGTATGGTGCTTAAGGATTATTTTATGAAAAATTAATGAGCTGCAACAGTAACAATACTCCGTAATAATAGAAGTGACACACGACAATTCCCATTACTTTAAGCCTGTCATCCGGTAAATCGCTTCTAAAAACTGTAACAAGGCAGCGATTCACATGTAATTCAAATTCACTGACATGTCTGACACAAACATGAAATTAAATACTGGAAAACAAGCATCGCACCTCATTTCCTTTTTTACAGCTGCTGAATTTCAAAAACACAGATTGGCAGGTAACACAGCAATATAAACATATCGACTTGAAGAAACAAGGAGCTTGAATATTACGCAATGTATTTCTTGTGGGAGATTCATACTGTCGATCACCGGACCCTCACATCGCGTGAAGCTTTCTCGAGAAGTGACTTTTGACGGAAAAGACGTCTGCTAACATCAAAAGTTAACACAGTTTTGTCACGCGATTTTCATTTTGTAATAGACGATTACACGCAAACAGGTCTTATTTTAGTAGTATAGAAGAATTCGGGTACGTTGTATTCAAGGCGCAACTGCGGGCGATACCTATCGAAAGAGTGAAGCGGAAAATATGAGTATCGTTTATTGTTTCGAGAACGGGTATTGAAGGTACAATGACACAACCAAAAAAACAGAGTCATTTGACTTACGTCACGGAAAATGCTTGTGACAGTTGCAAATTTTTGGGTGGCCTCATTAAAATGTAGCTAATTGATTAAAAAATTCATTTAAACTTTGTGACGCCATTTCTCGGAATCATAACAAACCGCCGCCATATTTATTTGATGGCTATTGCCATATTTCGTGTATTCGTGTATTTATGCCTACGTTTTACAAACAATGTGCATTTAAATTCCTAATCAAATTAAAGATCTTTCCAAAATATGTGCTTTTAAGTATGGTTTTTTGGGTAATAGTGATATATATCGGAATGCAGAACAAAGTTTTCATGAGCATACTGTAGTTAATTTGCGTATTTTATGATATTCTTATACACTGTATCCTTAATATTGTGACTAAACAGGTGTTATTGAGAGATTACCGAAGCGAGATTCTTAGGTACACAACAGACTATTTAATTCTACAAATAAGTGTGGTTCTGGCAGTGCATTCAGATTCTGGAATTGGCATTTTCATTTCTCATAAACACTTGCCACATGGAAGTGACAAGGTTCATGCTGTAATTAAGGAAATGAACTGTATTACAGTAACTTTCAGTGCAGTTGTACAAAGCATAACCTCAAAAATCGATATAACTTAAAAAGTCGTCGTATTTAATTGTGGCCAATTGTAGGTAGCTATATTAGATTTCAAATAAGCGTCCATTACATTGAAAATAGCATCCAGAACATTACATCAGAACAATGAACCTGTTTTCATGACAAGATATCAAGTTTAAAGAGAAGACAGGTAATGGTCAGGTGTTCAAATGTTTGTTAAGCTTATGGGACTTAACTACGTGGTCATCGGTCCCTAAACTTACAAACTACTTATGAACTACTTACGAATTAGGATGGCACAAATATCCGTGCCCGAGGGGGGATTCAAGACCCTGACCGTAGTGGCCGTGCAGACAGTGACTGGAGCGCCTCAGTCACCTCAGCTGGTCAGGTGTCAAATATCATAATGACACTTATTGTATCACTTGATCAAGTACTGCGTTTGTAATGTTGATATCAGACTTTCTTAGAGACCTTGATAACCAGTCGCAATCTAAATTTACTTTTTTAAAATTCGTTATTGGTTCAGTAATAGAGGTTTGTTTACATGTGCTACTTAGTTTATACATGTCTTTTATATATGAGTGTTGTTTATACGCAAAATACATTTCCAAATAATAACATTTTCAATTTATTTCCCTCTTATAAGGCCAATTCACACTGTCCGTCACGTCAACGTCACGTCACGGCACCGTCACGTCAAGTTGTATTCACACTGTCCATCAGCGTCCGTCACGTCAATTCGCCGTTCTCAATATGTGATGTTGAAAGTGAGGTTATGAGTAGCGATCTGTTATGTAGAAAGTCATAGTTTAATACTAGAATTTAAGGAACAACAACGCTAAATGTTAGTGACAGCCAAATAAAACTTTACAGTGTATGCTTTTGGCCAACTTACTGGGAACTGAAATAACATTTCAAAACATCGACATCTATTTTCAAGCGAAAAAATAAACATATGAATACATCAAACAACACTTATAAGAGCATAAATAGCGCCTGTTTACTTTATCCATTACAATTTGCCCGTTGACATTCTTTATACAGTCGTAAACAGCTGAATTTTTGTCTTTTGTTAGAACTGACTTTGTCATTTAAAATGTTATTTAATGAGAAATACGTAATCAGATTACAATCTTATTCTAATAAACAGCGTGTGCTTCAGTCTTTTCTTTTACAATGTTAAGTAACGTTAACCATTTTTTGGTTTCAGATATCCGACCTCGATTTTAGGGGGACACTCAATTGACAAAAACATTTAAGTCGTCATGAAACATTTGAAATTTACCCCTAAAACGAAGTATAACAATAAAATAAAGGCGAATATGCCTTATTTGCATATAAACAGTGCAATCGTCGACTGCAACGTGACGAAAATATGTTAAGTTCCGTGTTAGCAGACGACCGTTCCGTCAAAACATTCTTCACGAGAAAACTTGACGTGACGTGACGTGACGTGACGGTCCGTGACGGACAGTGAGAACGCCGCCATTAGAAATACATTGCGGAATGTTCTGACGGATGGCGACGTGACGTGACGGACAGTGTGAATTGGACTATAGTCGTCTTATAGCAATTCTAACACGATAAACCTAAATGACAACACTAATGTCTGTTCGAAAAATCTCAGCTGACGTTATGTTGGCAGCCATGCAACCAGGAAATCTGACAGGAGCGAGTAGAAACGGCTGTGACAGCACCACTTCCATATAAGCCGTAATGCCACATGCTATGGTGCCGTTTTTGAGGCCAGTGTCAATGTACCTTGACATAAATGTTACTAAGCATCAGTCAAGATTTGTAGTAAACTCGAGTGAAGGTGATATAAGGTTCCTTCCAGCAGCTGCCAGACGGCTATTTTCAAGTGCTAAGAAACAGGTGTTACTGGGCATGCGCAGCTACTATGAGGTAAAGCTGTTGTTTGATACTTGCACTGCTGGAACGCTTTTTGCAAAGTTTCTAGCTGCAGGCAAAGGTGAGTTTAAAGGAAAAAACTTTCCTTCCTAATAACGAAAAAGTGTAGACGAGAAATATCTGATCTCAAGTGGGATTGCAGTGACTTTGTAATAATCGAAAAACATGCTACAAACACACACGTATCATATGATAGCTACCCCTCACTCTAACTTAGACCTTTCTGCGTATGCGCAAATTGACAGCGCCAGAAATATTTTTCAGGGTAGCATCTGACTGCTTGCGGCAACTGCTGAAACACCAAACAGCCACACTCCAAGTAGCCAGAAGTGGGAGAAGGCGCTTTTGGAACAAAATTTCAGCGTTGTGCATGTGCGTCAAGCAATCTGGCAGCTGCTGGAACGAACCTATAATGTCTGCTTCTAATCTGTTTTTAGCGGACATGCAAATATCTTTGGAACTTGTGTGGTAATATGGTCGCTTATTTCCGGCTATTTTCATCTTTTGGCAACATCATCAGTGGAACTCACAGGGACGGTAAGTAAAAGCCACATTGAAATTACTCGTGCTCATCGGGGCGTCATGCTGCAGTGCGTGCAGTCGTTCGCCATCGGGGGTTCGAGTCCCCACTTGGGCATGGGTGTTTGTGTTGTCTTTAGGTTATTATACCTTAGTTTGTAAGCTACAGACTAATAATCGAGCACTTGAATCTGATAGATTTACAAACATTTTAATTTGGTTCATAAAATTTTACATACAAGGGCAATTACTTCTACTGACTGGAAAAAGGCACATACAATAACCTGTCAGTCACAGAGCAGGAGCAGCATTTTTTTTTGTGTTCATTAGTGCTTCGAACAGACCATTACGTAAATAAATAATGCTGTTCCTGCTCTACTGTTTGACAGGTTCTTGTATGTATCCTTTTCCCATCAATAAATTAATTATCCCCATAAAACATTAGATTGCCAACATTTGTACACTTTGTACTACACTGTATTCTATTTACTTCTTATTGCCTTATCCCATATCAATAAAGTTCTGTCGTTTGCACCGACAGAATCTTGGGAGATAGCCATTCGACAGATATTGACCGCAGCGACTTCGATGTACACAGATTCTTCCAAATTACATTTTATTATTACATTGTGTCTGAGAAGTAATCTGCAAATGTTCCATGAGGACTTCAGTGAACTCAAATGTTACTCTGCAACCTCTCGGACAGTCTGTCTTCGATTGGCATGCTACTGTCTGGGGAACGCAAAACTTGGTGCTATTTGCGATCACGAGGCATTAAGGCGGCCACACATGTAACAGCGTGCTTGACAAACACACTTGCGCAAGTGTGCTTACACAAGCATGCACATATTGCTCACACACCTCGACAGCTCAAGCATCCCTGTACATACGGTTTGTTTACATCTGTAAATGGCACGCTCAGACAACAATGAGCTGGCTGTGGCAGCTTTCATGCTCGTGTTGAAAAAATAATAACAATAAAACGTAAAACTTGATAAAACAACGAAAATCGTATCCACATACAAATTTACTTAGTGAACTGAAGATATGCCCTTATGTTTCACATAACTATATCAGGATGAATGAAGATGCATATTTGAATCTTCTGTGTCTCGTTATTCCTTTGATCAAGAAGGAGGATGGAATAATAAGGGAGGCTATAACACCACATGAGAGACTAACAGCTACATTGCGATTTCTCGTGACAGGAAGAAGTTACGAAGATCTCAAATATACTACTATTTCATCACCACCAACTCCTGATTTGAAACTCATTTCTGTTTTTTCTCTTTCCTCTTCTGTAATTAATTCCTAACGAATTTATTTTGTTGTTGCTGGATCTAAATGTTTATATTTCACGAGTAGTATATGTCATATGCAGCGTTTCTCTAATTTTCATCATGAGTGCTTACATTTAATATTCCACAAGCAGGAATGCTTTCCTATACAGTCTAATAAATACCTCTAAGAGGTCTTGGATTAAGTTTCTTAATTCAAACATTGCCATTACAGTACTAATTGAAACTTATTGAAAATAAAGGACACTCACAGTATACAGCCTCACTCAGACTATCAAATGCTTGCACAAGTATCTTTATTGTCCACACATGCTCAAGCACGCACATGCATGAATGCTTGCATCAAGCTGTTAGTACTAGCATGAAGATTGATTAAATTTATCCTACTCACACTCAAGCATGCTTGCGCAAGCATGCTTGTCATGCACGCTGTTACGTGTATGGTCGCCTTTATGCATAGCAGTTTCAACTGGCACTGGGAGACCTGTTTGATTGTTGGTAGGAGCCAATAAGATGCTGCATATTTCTTAACCAAAGATACACAAGAAAACCTTCTTGTGTAACCTATACATGAGCTAACTTTCACTTTAAAGAAAAAAGTGATCTGCAGTGTAAGGTTAGGTATAGATTAAACAATGTTTTCTTTCTTTTTTTTTTTTTTTTTTTTTCACCATCTGTAGTTAAGAAACACACAGCATCTCATTGGCTGACAGCACATGCAGCATCTCATTGGCTCCTACCAACAACCAATCAGGTCTTCCAGTGCCAGTTGAAATTGTTATGCAGAGAAGTTGGTGACACAGCGCCCGCGCAAACGTTTCAAGTATTTGCTCCACTAACTAATTACAAAAATCGTTGTTTTTAAGCTATATTTAATCGTTTCCAGTTGGTATAAATATAATATAAGTTTTGTTACATTAGTGTAAGTGTTAGTGTAGTTTTAAATTAGGAAAAACTGTGTAAAAAGTTTATTTTTCTTCTCGCGCCTATAGCACGTATTTGTAGGCCTAATTTAACGCGCGCGAATCGTTGTAAACAGTGACTAAAACTTATATCTAATTACCCATTCTTCTACTTTTCACTCGCTGCATATAGTAGTTAGGATTTATAAAGTCTATCAGACGTAAATTTCGTGATTTATCAAAAGTGCAATCCCTGTTTATAGGCCTAAATTCTGTTTTCGTGAGCGAGTTTCTTTATATCCAGTGACCTCTCAGTTAATTATATTTGCTTGAACATATTTTAGTGTCTCTTGGTGTAACATTTACGTTTCAGTCGGTACTTAATCAAGTTTTTACGATTTCTGTTTTTACCATGGGTGACAAGTGTGTGACATGTCGTAGGATTGTTAGTTCCGGGGTTTGGCATGATAGTTGTAGTGGTTTCTTTCATTGGGGCGAATGTAGTGGCGTGGGTTCACCAATGGCTTTGTAGGGTCTGCAATAGAGATAGGAAAATAATGGAACAGGAGGGGAAAATTGCAACTCTTCAAGCTGAATTAGATAAGGCAAGGGAGACTCTGAGCAGGTTAAGGAGGGAGAAGAGTGAACAGCGGTGGGAAGTGGCAACAGGTAACAGGGGGAACAAGCTTAGGATAGTTTCAGACAGCTTTGTCAATAATGTGAAAAATACATTTGACCTGTTGCCTCAGTCAGAATCGGATGAGCCTCATGCAGCTGAAGCTGTAGAAAGTACACAACAAACTTTCAAGAAGGATTTGAAAAAGGTAGGGAAAACTGTGAAAAGAAAGAAAGTCTTGTTGTTAGGTAGTTCTCATGATAGAGGTGTTGGCTAACTACTTCAGGAAGAGCTAGGATCAGAGTACCAGGTCACAAATTTATTTAAACCAAATGCGGGCCTGGGTCAGGTAACAGACGATATAGGTTCTTTATGCAAAGATTACACAGTGAAGGATACCGTGGTTATAGTGGGTGGTCCAGAAAACAGCATTGACAGAAACTGTGAATATTCTATAGTGTGACCTGGTGAAGATATCATCGGCAATGAAACATACTAGTGTGGGGTTTGAAACTGTCTTGGGTCGCCATGATCGACCTCATTTGAACTCTTCTGTCAGGAGAGTAAACTAGGAGTTGGAACAGCTACTCATGTAAGATATGGGGTCCCATATTGATTTTATTCCTGTGGATGATAGCTGTAGATGGGACTACACAAGGCATGGCCTTCACCTTGTAATATATTTAGCCAGGAGGGTCCCATTTGTTTAAATAACTGAAGTATTCGATACCATAATTGGTCGTAGTATTGTAGCCTAATATTCTATGTTTATATTACATAAGCATTTTATAGCGCTCCTGTAAAGTCATTTTAATCATCTGCATTAGTATGGTCTTCTAACAAACTAAATTAATTAATTATTGAAAGTCATAACAACAATGTAAACATATATTAACAATGCACTAATTGTTGTTTACTTACGATCTTTTGTATTATTTCATTTTGATATGGAAATATTTTTATTACATATGTTATACTTTTATGTATCTTTGCGTAAAGGAGGAGTCATTAATGTTTATTGAACAAATTGTTAAATATTTAAATGTTGTACTTCCGTGTTCTAGAAGGTTCTAGAAATGTGATTGTGTATTTATATGCGCGAATTGGCGCGAACTCAGTGAGACTAAGGCAGAATGAAGAGTCAGTATGAGGTTGTATGCAGAATGAAGTAGGAGTCTGTAGTAGTATGAAGTTACTAATTGAGTAGTTAGCATTGATGTCAGTCAGTCTTGAAATGGATAAATAAATATATGTATAAAATGAAACGTATCATATTTGTAGTTTCCACAAGACTCCTAAGAACCCGACGGCATAACATAATTTTTTAATGTGTTAATGGTAGGCGAGCATCGAGATCTATGAGCACTCTACCACTGAACATCTGCAACAGGTAGTGTATAAAAATGTGGCGTTAATGTATGTCCAGTAAAAAAACAAATGCGCCACATATGGTGCATTCGACGCGGGAAACTTGTCGAATTTTGGAAACCTACAAATGTGACAATGTTTCAGAAACGACGTAGGAGCAGCATGAAGAAGAAACGATTTATGTACACCTGTTTTTTGGATGAAATTTATAAATTTAAGCGGTCTGGGATCCAGGATAAAATAGTTTGTTACAAAGGACGCTGAGAGAAGACAGAAATTTCGGAATGCTTGAACTGGATGACTAAACCTGTAAGTGCAATTTAACTTTGATTTTCAGTTATTTGGGTGCAGTTTATTCAGAATGGACAAAGAAAATATTAAAATGTCAAAAGTAGATGGGGATTTTGCCTCAGACATGATAGAATCAGTACTGAACGAACTGGAAAATAAATTATTAAAAACGTTTACAGAACAATAAAATCTAATTAAAGACGAACTTAAAATTTCGTGTGAAAATGCTGAGTTAGGCCTAATAAATGATAGTTATGTGAAGACTTGTTTTCACGAAACAGAATCAGATCAGACAGTAGAAACAGTGCAGACTTTGTAAAAGAAATTTATAGGGAAAAGGTTAACAATGATCTTGTAACAAATGTCATACATAATTTTGATTCATGGTATAAAATTCCTGTAAAGATGTTTCCAGAACACAATGTACACCCTGTAGATTTCATTTCAAGCAGTGAAAATAGTTTTATTGATGGCATGACTGATGCAGAGAAAATTACATGTGTAATATATCACTTAAATGGTGAGGCATTAAGCTGGATTAACACAAACAGAAAACTTTGGAAAAAATTTTGAAAAATTTAAAGTCAGTTTTTTAAATAACTTTTAGTCAGAAAATGACCAACACAGGGTTAAAAGTAGATGTTTGGACCAGCATACAATGGAAGACCTGGAGGACTGTTTGATTTTTGTAATAATGAATTACAGAAACTAATACACTTGAAGTATCCATTAGATGTTAGGACAAAAATTAATGTGTTAAAAAATAGGCTACCAAACTATTTTCAAAGGGAATTAATACATGCACCTGATAATAATATAGATGAATTTTTGAATTTTGTGTATAAAATTGACAATCTTATTCAAAGGCAAAGGTCTAATTATAATGATAGATGGAGTGGGGTGTGGCAAAGAAACAAACAATATAAATATGGTAATACATGTTTTAATGAGAATAGAAACTACAAACATGCTCATACACAAATAAAATCTAAATGTGATGATGTATTTCTATCTGATTATGGTAACTTTGTTCATGATACTAAAAGCCATGACACTTAACCAGAATGTGACAATTGTACTGTTGAGGTTAATTAAATGTTCATACTGACACGAGTGAGGTATCTAATGTTTCTTGTAAACTGTTACTTACTGAAAATGAGAACTCATATGATAAAACTGTTATTTCTGATTATGGAAGTAGTAGCTCTGATGATCAGGATTATAAAGAGTCTGTTGAGTTGAGTAAAGAACAAGGTATTAACAATGTAAAGGTTGATGTTTATGATGATGATATTTTGCTTTGTAAAGAGAATACTTTATATGACAATGTTGATGTTTATGATGATGATAATATTATTGTTGTGTTGTGTTTTGGAAGGGACTAAACAACGACGGTTATCAGTCAATAATATTATTCTTGGTAATGAGAATACTTTATATGATGAAAGTATGGGATTTATGGAAAATGGTAATGAAACTGATAATATGTTTTATGATGAAGATGTAACTGTTGAAAATAGGGAACTTAATACTATTGATGAAGGGTTTAAAAATGTTTGTGATGTGATTGTTCAAGGTAGGGAAGATATTGATCAAACTAGGTTGTGTCTTAAAAATAATCCTGAAAATGCAAACTTGAATGGTATTAACTGTAACTTGCCTGATTTGACTTGTGAAAAAGAAACATTAAGGCAAAAGTTCAAAATTCACATAAACTTTATATGGAAAAAGCTAGAATTGAGTTGGGAAAAATTGTACCCAGAGTGGTGGAAACATCGTAAAATAAAAACGAATAGACAAGTGATAGTTTGTATGGGATCTCTTATAACTGAAACACAATCCCAAGCAAGTTCAGGCATTATAATTGATTTTATTTGCTTTAAACTGGACTGTACAGTTATTTTTGACTTTATTCATAAACCTTTGGTAAACTGTTAGTCATCTGTAGATTCTTTTGAAGTTTTGGTAAATGTTAATGTGTAAGTTTAAAATGTTCACTGATGGTAGGCCTATGTGTTGTAAAACAATGTTCTGTGTAATTGCTATGACTGAGTTTCAAAGTGACCTAGTAGAAGAAACATAATTCGGTACATTTTCATGAAACTGACTAAAATATCATTCTGTAAGCTAAGCTTTTTTTCATATTTTTCTATGCATTCTGCTTCTTGGTAAAAGTGTCTTACTACATACTATCATCCAGATGTGGTTTCATGTTATCTCTGAAAATTATAAGTATGTTCTTTGTTTAAACTGATTGGGCCTCTGTGATGGTAATATTGTTTCTGAAGTACTTTGTGCAAAACATCTTGCGACTCTTGATGTCATAATCAAATTTAACTGTCTATAATGAAAATTTTGGATAAGATAGTATTTTTTTCTGGTCACACAGTTTTGTTTAAATATATAAAAAATTCTGATAGTATTTGCCACTGTCATAAACATATTGTAACAGCTATTAATAGACACTTTCATTGTAACGAAATCCTTGAATTGATTCAGCAGCTGACTGTACCTCTAGTACTAAACTAAAATTGTTACATAATCCAAATAATCTACAGATGCCATAAGCTATAGTTGTGCAATGTTTGTGTAACGTAATAGTTTCTGATGTGACTATTTCTTTGCTCTCCAACGTGATTTATGTAAGATATCCTAGAAATCTTTGGACACATTTAACATTAACGGTCTGTAATGTTACACTTTTGGATGAAATGGTATTTTCATATCAAACAGTTTCTTGTTTGAGTAATCAGAATTACTTGTATGTTACATATCTCTGTTACTAATGTTTGATCTTTTACTAAATCTTGAGATCTTGAATAAGTAATTTTTATGGTTGGATACTTTAATTTCATGGAACTTCAAAATTGTTTCTGTAAGCACGTTGTATATTCATGTTTTATGGTGCAAATTGATTTCTTTAAGTAAGCTGTATCATTCATGTTTCACTAAATCTGTTATACACACTGACATATACCATCATCATAAAATGTTGTTGAACTGTATGAGCAATAGATATTTTCATTATTAGGAGCTTTCATGACTTTTTCAAATTAATTGCTGACATTTGCGTATTGTTGGAATTTTTATGTTAACAACAGTCTTGTACACAATTATTTATAAAGTGGGGGGGGGGGGTTAAATGATCTTGGTGTAAGAAACTTGATGGGGTACCTGTCGTTTAAAACTTGATTATGATTATTTAACTGATTTGATACATTGTACATGACTCTTGTCTATGACTCTTGTGTACCAAACTTGACTATGTATTTTGTGTTTTGATGATGTAAAGTTTTGATGTGGTTAACTTTGACTTTGACGGCTGGAGTCTTTTGTTGTTATTCATGGAGGTTATTGGAATGTGGATTGTATTAGATACTGTGTTTATGAAATTATATGAATTTAATACTTTTTATAGGTGAATTTATATGGTAAACTCAACAGCCGTGTATTTGGTGGCGTCGTGCCCATCTGATGTCCTGTAGCTGTGCAGGGTGTGGATGTAAAATTTATAGCAGCAAATATTTTGTACAAATTTTTAGGTGCTTATGTGTGGTTCGCACAAGTACAGAACTTGTAGGGTTTCTGTTCATAAAACTTCTGGTCACATTTATTGATGCATTGTCATAAATTAGCTTTACAGTTTTATATTGTCATTGAGACATATTATTGGTTATTTTGCTGTTAATATTCACATAGCAATAATCCTCACATAATTACATGATTAATGTTTTTAAGACTGTTTGCTAGGTGTGGTATGATGCATTTTGAAAATAGTTTATAATTTGGCATTGTCAATTGATTTCTAGTGTTTAAAAATTGTAATAACTTCTTAAGAATTTACTCAATGTACACTTGCATTCAAAAGATTGTTCTAGTAATCATTCTTATACTGTCTTTTTTAAATTTGATGTTTTCTCATTTTTTGAAATTTATATACTGTTTATACAAATGTAGTGTGCACTTACTAACATTTATTAACTTTATTAAGCTTATGCTGTATGATTTCAGACTGTACTCATGCTATGTAAATTTGGTTCAACAAAACTTTGTCTGCTTGTTCATGATTGTTCTATAAACAGTTTATTGTTCTTCTGTATTTAATGTCATGGCAGCTAATTTAAAGAATTGTGCATTTCAGTAATCATATTGCCAGTAGTAAAATATTATTTTGGTAACTGTTTTCTATAAAATTATATTATGCTTGAAATGCTATAGACTGTAACATCATTTAAAATTGAATTTAACAGACATGTAGTGTAAAATCAAAACTTTTGCTGATTGTAAATACTCCCCAATTCTATTGTTACACAATGTCATACACATGTAATGTCTGACATTGTGTGAGGGGGGTATTGTAATATATTTAGCCAGGAGGGTCCCATTTGTTTAAATAACTGAAGTATTCGATACCATAATTGGTCGTAGTATTGTAGCCTAAATTAATTAATTATTGAAAGTCATAACAACAATGTAAACATATATTAACAATGCACTAATTGTTGTTTACTTACGATCTTTTGTATTATTTCATTTTGATATGGAAATATTTTTATTACATCTGTTATACTTTTATGTATCTTTGCGTAAAGCAGGAGTCATTAATGTTTATTGAACAAATTGTTAAATATTTAAATGTTGTACTTCCGTGTTCTAGAAGGTTCTAAAAATGTGATTGTGTATTTATACGTGCGAATTGGCGCGAACTCAGTCAGTCTAAGGCAGAATGAAGAGTCAGTATGAGGTAGTATGGAGAATGAAGTAGGAGTCTGTAGTAGTATGAAGTTACTAATGGAGTAGTTAGCATTGATGTCAGTCAGTCTTGAAATGGATAAATAAATATACGTATAAAATGAAACGTGTCATATTTGTAGTTTCCACAAGACTCCTAAGAACCCGGCAGCATAACATAATTTTGTAATGTGTTAATGGCAGGCGAGCATCGAGATCTATGAGCACTCTACCACTGAACATCTACAACAGGTGATGTATAAAAATGTGGTGTTAATTTATGTCCAGTAAAAAACAAATGCGCCACAACCTCAACAGGAAAGGGAAGGGAAAACTGTCTGGGTTGATTGCAAGTAACTTACGGAGGGGCACTGTCGCAAATGGTAAAATACCAGTGGTTACAGATGTCAGAGGGATGTCTTTTTTTAGGATAGGGAGGGGGGAAAGAAAACCAGTTTTGAGAGACCTTGGAAGACACCCTCAGTTTGGAAAAGCAGATAAAAAGGAGATAGATTTTAGCAAACAATGTTTAATAGAAAGTACTCAGAAACTTCCACTAAATATTAGTCAAGCTGTTAGTATGCAATATCAGTTATCTTTATTACATCAAAATATTCCAGGATTCAGAAATAAACTTGATGAACCACTCATTTGTATTGATGAAATAGATTCCTCTAAGCCAATTGACATAATCTGCCTCTCTGAACATCATGTGGCCACTGGTAAAGATATGTAAAACGTTCCAGGATTTAATTTAACTTCGCACTTCTGTAGAGTAGATATGAAGGGTGGAGGAGTTGCCACATTCATTAAAAACTGCTATAAATTCACGAATATTGATATAAATAAATTATGTCTAGAGCAGCATTTAGAAGCTTGTGCAACAGAAGTAGAATTCCATAAAAGATGCTATATAATAATAACTATTTAACGAGCACCTGCAGGAAATTATAATCTACTCCTAAATCATCTAGAAGCTCTATTGGGTTATTTAACAGGAAGAAATAAAGAAATCCTGGTTGCTGGTGACTTTAATACTGATTTTCTTATGCAGTACTCCAGTAAAAATTTATTGTAATCAGTAACTTTGTCTTTCAACCCAACACATACCGTAAGCTTTCCAACTAGGATAACTAAAACCTGTAGGACAGTAATTGATAATATTTTTATAGACAAATCAAAGGAATAAAATCATATCCTAAAACCAATAATAAGTTGCCTATCACATCATGATATGCAGCTCCTTGTTTTAGGTGTAGTTTCTAAACAGATTATGAAGACTACGAAATCTACATACAGGAGAGTAGTCATCCCACCAAAAAATGAAAATTTTAGAAAACTCCTCAAAGACATGAACTTGAAAGTGTATATAGTGCTCATGGCATGAATGAAAAATATAACAAATTCATTAATAATGTTAGTATCATGTTTGAAAACTGTTTTCTTCCAAAAGTCACTTGGATTAAACAGAAGTCTATAATAAAACCATGGATTATACAAGGAATAAATATTTCATGAAAGACAAAAAGGAAAATGTATCTATCAGCCAAGTAGTGACGGCTCTATTCATGTGTTACATGGGTGGGCCAAGGGTGGGCCAGATTATAAAAAGGGTGGGCCCAAACTCAAGCTCATATGGATAAATATGGACATAGTGCAGCTTAAAATATTTACTGCTAACTGTATTTGGAAGAGATTTTTAGACTTAAGGCTCTTATACAAACGTATAGATACCTGAAAAATTGTACGACATATAAGTCAATAAATATGACTTAATATGTACTGTGATGGGTAAAACGTCATCACATCATGCACCCCATATTGATGCATTTCATATTTACTACTAAGACACTCCCATATTGCAAACAGCTTAAGGAAAATCCTAAAAGCTGACAGTCAGGTTGTTAACTTTGAACTGTGAAGCACATGCAAAAGCAACTGATTTCTATAGAGCTACAAGGAAAGGAAGAGAATAAAACAGTGTCCTTCCAGTATCCATTATTCCTGCAGATCTAAATTTAACTTCAAACGACTGCAGTTTCCACTGAGACGTATTATCTATTATGATTAATAAATCATAGGGAAACCTATTAAATTCCGCAAAGTGGATTTCACAACTCCATGTTTCTTGCACAAACAACTTATGTCGTTTGATCCAGGGTTGTTTCACCAAAGAATTTATTCATTCTAGTTCCTGGAGAAGTAATCAGAATTATTGTTTATAATCAAGTTTTGAATTAAATAAATGTATGTATATTACATTTTGTATGTATCTTGATGACAGTCTTTCTTGGTTTGGATACGTCAGTTATTATTTTTGTATATTATGCAAGACAGCCTTATTTCTTAAATATTCTCCCACAAAAAGGGGGGATGGACAGAGACAGAGAGAGAGAGAGAAGGGATAGGAGAATTACTAACTTAAGACTTGAATAAATAAATAAATATCCGGGCAACATTGTACTTTCAGCTAGTTCATTGCAATAAATAAGGGTCATATTTGTTTTGTAATTCACATTAAATTTTGTCTCTGTACTGAGTATTTATAGTTAACTGTATATTAATGCTGTTCATTTATGTATCTGCATCAGTGAGGTAAATTTTCATAGTGTGGGATCTGCAGGGAATTTAAATTTATCTGCCTTCTTATTTTTCTGGTTCATCACACCCTCTTGAAAATTCTATCTGGTTGTCTTTGTCTAACTTGAAATACTATACACTAACATTATTTTTTCTCTAGAAATAGTTCATTGTAGAGTCGCTGCAACAAGTTACATTTAATATAATATGGGCAACTTTTTTATATATATAAATACGAGGATCTCTAATGATACCTATCATCACTTACTGTACCACACAGCCCTAACTCTAAAGCGTGTGTCTATGTATTTGTTGACTGCACACGTGGGCTGTCTGCCAGCTACTTTATACGGTACTGCCACACTGCGCGCCATGTAAGGCCAGTGTGGCAGTAGTAGTGACATCTACTACTAGTGGTTTTCTTAATTACATAGTGAACAGTGACTGATATGTACAGAACATTTTGCAAACTTTTTTTAACGAACATAGAGAAAAAGATCGAAGCTTTGCGTTTTTTCAATAGAATTCAGAAAGAGCTCATATGGTCACGCAATTTGCAATGTCATTAGGAGCAGTATGTGGCGTGTTCGAAGTCTCGATTTAACCCTGAGTGATTTCTTATTTGTGGGGAGCACTAAAGGATTAAGTGTACACAACAAATCCACATACATTACAGGAACTCAAGGATAACATCCGCCAGACAATTAATGCAATTTCTAAAAGAGAATTACAGTGTGTGATAATTTCTTGATTACATGGCAGAAATGCAGGGAAAACAACGGCAGGCAGTTACAGCATCTCCTTGCACTTGACGGGCGACGCGGCATTTGATTCTCTGGGCAACGAGCTCTCGCCTGCCGGCATCTAATATGCCGTGCATCCGAGCATCAGAAAAAAGGAACACCATTTCAAAATTTCGGGAAAACAGCGAAAATATAGGGCTTTAAAATGGAACAATATAAACCGTACAAAATAACTAGGAAGAAAAAATTCTGTATCAAAAGCCACAGCACACATATATACACAAATATATTTTCTGATAGACATACATGCTCTCTGTAAAACAGTAAAATACTGAAAAGCATTAACATTCTTGAATCAGAAACATCAGGACATATACATACATAGACTATATTTTCCAATACACACACTCTAGTAACCAGAAAATATTGATAAAAAATTTCCACTCTTTTACTGTAAACTGAAGTAGGCCCGTACCTGTATACAAAAGCTATCTTTTCCAATACCGGTATGAGCATACCCTACTGACAGAAAAATGTTTACAGGTAATATACAAATACGAATGACAGCTGTTTCCTGAAATATAACAAAAACATATTCCTTGAAACAAATGTTTCGAGAGTGCATTCATTTATGTTCATATGGAAAACAGCAAAATTGATACCACTATAAAGAAAACGAAGAACTTTTAAATACAAAATAAGAAAAAGGTGTATACTTACTTTCAAAACAGATTAATCCTTCTGTTGTTGTGACTAATGGCCAATCATCAACCACTCTTTGCAAGTCAATCAACTTCATAACGTTCCTTTCTATTGCAAGAATAGACAAATAAATTAGGTGTTCGTCAGATATTGAATTCCTTAAATAACTTTTTACCCGTCGCATGCACAAAAATGTTCATTCACATGATACAAAGGAGGCTGGAATAGTCACTGCTATTTGACTTAATTTGTACAAATCATGTAACCCAAGTTTATATTGCTCTGAAAACTTGAGCAAAGAGAATAAACTGTCAGTATTCACTGAGGTTTGCTGTTTATTTCTTATGACAAGTTTTTTTTATATCCTAATTTCTGCCTCTAACGATTCAGTATTGCACGAATAGTTTTGTGCCAACGGCAATAACATTTGTTTATTAAAAAAATTCACTTTTTGGGTGTAGACAATTGATTCCTTTACTTATTCCAGAGTTTGAAATAAAACATCTCTGAAGTTCACTGTCTACTATATGCAAAACTTTATCAAAAACTAAAGTTTTGAAATCAGTTGGTTGTACAGGTTCAAGACTGTCTTTATTCACCAAATCACAAACATGTTCCCCAAGATGTTTTGGCAATTATCGAATTCTTCCAAGAGAGGAGGAGTCTGTGGGAATATCAGCACCTATTTTTGTTGCAATGTCTACACTTTCTTTCCATACAAAAGTGAAACCTGAATCTGATGCACACATTTGTTTGAAATGGTCCCTTGTAGTTTCTACTAAGTTTATTGCAGCAACAATATCACAGTCTTTGCCCTGAAGAAAATCAGAAAGTAACTTGCACTTTTCTAACAAACATGTGAACAGGCACAAATGAAAAAAAAAGTAAAGTTTAACTTTGCAATAAATCCCGATGCCTCTGCAGCTCTTTCTGAATTTTCTGCCTGAATGTTTCCTAGAGTTACAATGATAGCTTCAATTGTCTTCTTCACAACCAAACATGAAACTTACTGACATGCCAATCTAGTGTCACTTAACTTTTTGCTTTAAGAGAGATTGTTTTGGTCTGTCAGTAGCTTTTGTAGATATATCAGACATTAAAGCAGATGGATTAGCACTGCTGCTGCTGTGGCTGCTGCTACTGCTAGGAATATAATATAAATCTTTACCTTCATTTTCACAGAGATTTTCAATTTCCATCTGTTTTAATCCTCTCTCTACGTCCATTTTATCATCAACAAACACAATTTCTTCCACTTCACATTCTGGATCGTGCAAGCTAACACCCGCAGTTTCTGCACTTACACACGGAGAGGTTGTAATTTCCTCATTTGATAAAATATTTTTTTGATATGCTAGGCCGTTTTGCCATGATACTACGTTCTCTTTCGATAAAAAAAAAAATAAAAAACACGTATAATTCACTCAAATACACACTGAACACGATATCAGGTATGCTTTTATTGTTTACCGTTCCCAGCAGACGCTAAATACCAAACAGAAACGGGGAAGAACCGTATATTCGATATATCGATCGACTAGCTCGTTTCTTTTGCGGATCAATCGATAATTGCGTGTTAACTTCGTAGCCATAAAGGCCAATTCACACTGTCCGTCACATCACGTCACGTCACGTCACAGTCCATCAGAACATTCCGCAATGTATTTCTAATGGCGGCATTCACACTGTCCGTCACCGGACCGTCACGTCACGTCAACGTCCGTCAAGCTTTCTCGAGAAGAATGTTTTGACGGAACGGCCGTCTGCTATTTTCGTCACGCGAATTACATGTTGCAGTCGACAATTGCACTGTTTATATGCAAATGTGTCTTATTCATCTTTCATGTTTCATGGCGACTTAAATATTTTTGTCAATTGAGTGTCCCCCTAAAATCGAGGTCGGATATCTGAAACCAAAAAATGGTTTATGTTACGTAACAATGTAACAGAAATGACTGAAGCAAACTGTTTATTTGAATAAGATTGTAATTTGATTACGCATTTTTCATTAAATAACACTTTAAATGAAAATGTCAGTTCTAATGAAAGACAAAAATTCAGTTGTTTACGACGGTATTAACAATGTCAGCGACCAAATCGTAATGGTTAAAGTATACAGGTGCTATTTATGCTCTTAAAAGTATGGTTTGATGTCTTCATATGTTTATTTTTTCGCTTGAAAATATATGTCAATATTTTGAAATGTTGTTTCAGTTCCCAGTAAGTTAGCCATTAATAACATTTAGTGTTGTTGTTCCCCCTTTCTAGTATTAAACTATGACTTTCTACATAACAGATCGCCACTCATAACCTCACTTTCAACACCGCGTATTGAGATGGACGAATTGACGTGACGGAAACGGACGGACAGTGTGAATACAACTTGACATGACGGTTCCGTGACGTGACGGACAGTGTGAATTGGCCTTAAGATTAGCTTCAGATGGGTTTGTTTCATTTAACGGTTTCATTATAGAACAAATTAATAGAGTAGATTATCGGATCTGTCTTTAACTAGTTACTTAATTTTGTAGTATAGAATTTGGCTTTGATTTTGAAATTTGTGTGATTTGTTTTGTGTGGGCCAGTGGGTGGGCCAAGACAATTTTGGGTAGGCCCGTGCCCACCCTGGTCCACCCTTGGCGCCGCCCCTGCAGCCAAGAGTAGTTGCAGTGATGATGATTTAGCTAAATATAAGGAATACTGTAAAATATTTAAAAAATTATTCAGGCATCTAAACAAATGCACTATAAGAAGAATATAGCAACATCAGGAAACCAAATAAAAACAATATGGTATATAGTGAAAGATGAGACTGGTAGAACCAGAAAGGAACAAGATCAGGTAGCATTAAGAATAGATGAGAAATTAGTAACTGATAAGCATAGGGTGGCAAATCTATTTACCAAGTACTTTATATCTGTTACTGAAGGTATTGGATTGTCTGGGTCAGTAAATAATGCCCTTGAATATTTGAAACTACCATTTACAAATAACTTCACGTAGGTGAATATGTCACTCACTTCACCACAAGAAATAACTTTTATAATAAAATCTTTAAAAACAAAGGATTCTAGTGGTTATGATGAAATATCATCAAAGTTAATTAAAGCGTGTTCTTGTGAACTTAGTACAATTTTAAGTTATTTGTGTAACCAGTCTATTATAACTCGAACATCTTCTTATTGGCTAAAATATGCAGATATTAAACCTCAATTAAAAAGGGGGATAAAGAGATACCATCAAAGTACAGACCAATTTCAGTTTTGCCAACATTTTCAAAAATTCTAGAAAAGGTAATATACAAGCAGCTTCTTAACCACCTGACACGAATGACATATTTTCCAAAACACAGTCTGGATTGCTGAGAAGGCTATTTACACTTACAGTGAGAATGTACTTAATTCATTAGATGATAAATTGCAAGCAGCAGGTATTTTCTGTGATTTGTCAAAGGCATTTGATTGTGTGAACCATAACATCCTTTTAAGTAAATTAGAATTCTATGGGGTAACAGGAAAGGCTGCAAAATGTTTCAAGTCGTACCTCACTAACAGGAAACAAAGGGTGTCAGTGCAAGTGACTAGTGAATTATGCCAACAGTCATCATCGTATTGGGAAGAAATTATATGTGGTGTCCCACAAGGATCCATCTAAGGGCCATTGCTTTTCTTGTGTACATTAATGACTTCTCATCAGTTACACTACCAGAAGCAGAGTTCGTTTTGTTTGAAGATGATACAAGTATTGCAATAAAAAGTACTTCAAGCATAATTACAGAAAGGTCTGCTAATGATATTTTCATGAACATTAATAAATGGTTTAAAGCCAACTCATTGTCATTAAACTTTGAAAAGACTCACTACATACAGATCAGAACATTTCCTGTCACCATATGCATGAAGTATGAAGAAGAGCCGATAGAAGAGGTTGATAGTATTAAATTCCTGGGATTACAGCTTGATAATAAATTTAGTTGGGAGGAGCACACCACAGAACTGCAGAAACGACTCAAAAAATCTGTATTTTCAATATCAGACATAGGAGACATAAAAATAACAAAGCTTGCATACTTTGCTTACTTTCATTCCATAATGGCATATGGTGTAATATTTTGGGGTAACTCTTCAAGTCAGTCAAAAGTCTTCAGAATCTAAAAGCGAGTAATATGTATTATTTGTGGAGTGAATTCACGGACGTCCTGTAGAAGCCTCTTCAAAGAACTGGGTATATTAACTACTGCATCTCAGTATATTTATTCCTTAATGAAATTTGTCATAAATAATATATCCCTTTTCCCAACAAACAGTTCAGTTCATAGATCCAATACTAGGAATAAAAATGATCAACACAAGGACTTAAAAGCACTTACTTTAGTTTAGTTCCACTGCTCAGGAACACATAGTTTTAATAATTTACCATCAAGTATAAAAAATTTAGCTACAAATAAAGATCAGTTTAAGAGGAACCTAGCACACTTTCTAGTGGCCAACTCTTTCTACTCCATTAGTGAATTTCTAAATTGTACCATATGATGCATGTACTCATACTATATTAGTATTATTATATTATCAGCTAAAAAATTAAAAAAATGTATGTATCTGTATTTATATTATTACTGTTATCTATTATTCAACTTGTAAATTTTGTTTCTTGACTTGATCCACATCCATGAGGATCTCCTCAACATGGAACTACAGAATGAAAAACTAATCAAATCAAATCATGCATAATGCTGTGTGAGCCGATTGTCATTTGGCAGTCTTCGGATCTGTAACTCATAAGTAAGGAGGTTACCTTTGCCAAGAACAGACATTGGTTGAAGCCAGAGGAGCCATGCTTTTGTGACCATCTTTACATAAATAAACTAAATTGACACATTGGAGTATTTACTTGCATATGATATACATTCCAACGACTAGATCTCTTGTATACACACACCCTCTGCCCAATATTTTGGGCACAAACAAATGCCTGAGTGCCCAGTTTGCAAGCTTCACTTTTTCAGTGTTACGGCATCTCCAAGAGATTCTAACCTCCTTGTTCATAAGGCTATCGCCTATGTGAGTGACAAAAGCTTTCGACAGTACATGACATACAACTATGCGACACTGCAGCTACAAGCAGTGACATTCAGCGACATCGCCATGTGTCCTACGTGAGTGACAACTTTTCGCTACACGATAGCCAGTAGAAATGATCAGCTGCTTCTAAAATTTGGCACACGTAAACTGTAGAATAATGATAGCTTCAGAGTAAGGCAATAAATTTTATTTAATTTAGGAAATAAGACTTAAAAAGAGTGCTGTGCATTAAATTTACAAATGTTCGTGGACTATTGCGTTCATAACATCAAATACGAAAATAGATAATGAAGGTCACCAGTAAATTACAACAACAGTACAATACTTTCGAGTTTTGCTATTGTGTCTACAAACCATCAGCAACCGAATAGGTACAAAATCAGTCTTATTGCAAGACGACAGTAAATCATTTAATTCTGGACAGAATTGCTAGCAGTGGGCGTTGCATAGGGGTAGTGATGTGGGATACTAAGTTGTAATTTTTTTATTAAGTTAATACCAATATATTCATCTTTACTTCAAACACACGTATCCCACTGAAGCCCTACATCTCCTTTGATCCTACTGTTCTCTCTCTCTCTCTCTCTCTCTCTCTCTCTCTCTCTCTCTCTCTCTCTCTCTCTCTCTCTCTCTCTCTCTGAAGTAAGTTTGTTGTTACTACAAATGCTTAAAAAGCACACAAATGTGATTGTTCAAAACACTTTCATTATTTATTATTCTCGTTTTACAATGTAAAGTACATTTTTCCGGTACCTATATTACATTACATTACGTAACGAATTATTATTCTCCACTCTTCTCTGTCCTCCCATAAGTCCTCAGGAATGGTGTTCTTCCTCATTGCTGACTGAACTTCCTGCATCCATGTGGTACGTGGTCGTCCCTTTTTTCTTCTTCCGTTCGGTGTCCAGTCGAGTATGCATTTTGGAAGCCTTTCTTGTCCCATTCTTCTGACGTGTCCATACCATTTTAGATGATTGTGTTCAATGAATTCAATAATTGTATTTCTACATTTCATTTTTTCTCTGATTACTTCATTTCTTATTCTTTCTCCTCTTGATATTCTTGATGAACGTCTCCAGAAATCCATTTCTGTAGCTAATAATTTTGACTTCAGTTGCCATTTGGTTGTCCACACTTCTGAACCATATGTAATAATGCTCTGAACTATTGTTTTATATATCCTAATTTTGTTATCTGTAGTTATGTGTTTGTCCCAGAGAATTCCATTCAACAAAGAAATTGTCGTCTTTCCTGCATTTATTCTTGATTTAATTTATTTTTTCTGTTTCCCATCATTTGTAATTTTCACTCCTAAATATTTATATTCTTCTGTAGTTGTTATTGTTCCCATCCCTTCTTCTAATATTAAGTCTCCATTTATTTCACCAATTACCATATATTTCGTTTTATTCATGTTGACATTTAGAACTGTTTTTTTATATTCCTGAATCAGCTTTCTGGTCATATATTCTATGTCCTCATAGTCTTGGGCTATAATCAGTTGGTCATCTTCAAATTGCAATGAATATATTGTTCTGTTATTTATTGGCATTTCCATAGTTTGACATTTTTTTCTTCCAATTCTGTAAGGTAACCTCTGTATATATTTTATACAATGTAGGTGACATGCTACATCCTTGACGTAATCCTTTCGTGACTTGGAATCCAGATGATAGAAATTTCCCAATTTCTATTTTTTAATTAGAATTTTTGTATTAATTTTGAATTGTTTTATTATTGTTGGGTTAATTCCTACTGACAGCAAAGCTTTCCATAGATTGGGCAAAGGCACACTATCATAGGCTTTATCTATATCTACGAATACCAAATGGATAGGTTGGGCCCAAACTATTTTTTTTTTCAATTATTTGTTGTAGGCAAAAATATGATCAATTGTTGATCTTCCAGCTCTAAAACCTGCTTGTTCTTCAGCCTCCTTTTCTTTGTATTCTTCTTCTAAAAAGCACTTAATAATTCTTCCATATAATCTACTGAAGGTATTGGTCAATGTTATTCCCCTATAATTTTTACAATCATCTTTCCTTCCTTTTTTATGTATCACTGAAATATATCCTACTTTCAAATCATTTGGTACATCTTCCCCATTTAAAAATCTTTCGAAAAGATTTCTTAATAATTCAATTAATTTTTCTGTGCCAAATTTTAATAATTCTGTGGAAATACCTGAATTTCTGTAGCCCTTCCATTCTTTAAAGATTTTATTGCACTTTTAACTGTCTTTATTTGCAAATGAATGTAATTATCTGGTAATTCATTTGTAAATTCATTATGTTCAGGGTTTGCCAAGAATTCTTCTCTGTTTTCTGATAATAGATTTTGAAAATATTTTTCCCAAGAGTCATGAGGAATATATTTAATATGTGTTGATTCTTTAGAATTCCTTATTAAATTTTTTATTGTTTTCCTTTCTTCTGTGTTCCTATTGCCACCAATATAGGATTCTATTTTTTGACATGATTGTTCCCAAGCTTTGTTTTTTGCTTCTGCTACATTTTTCTGGATTTTGGCTTGTTGTGCATTAAGTTCTATTTTATCTTGAACATTTCTGGTGTTTAACCATTTCAAATACTTTCCTTTCTTTAATTTCACTTCTTTCTTGATTTCTTCATCCCACTAGTATAATGAATGGGTGGTATGTTTTTCATCTATTTCTCCTAATGCTTCTTTGGCAGATTCATGTAGTTAACTTATGATGTACTGATACTGATCTTCCGTATTTTGAAACTCTGTTTCTATCAGTTTTTCGTCTAGTCTCTTCTGATATAAAAATACTGTGCTTTCATTCTCAAAACTATTTAAATTATATTTAGTAATTTGTATTTCTGTTTGTACATCTTCTGTAGTATGATTTTGATTTTCTTCACTATTTTTTCCTCTGAAGGAGAATAAAAATTTGGAATTTACTAAATAATGATCACTAAGAGTGACCCCTCTATATGCTCTTATGTCATGTATTTTTATCCTTGTTTGTTGTTTAATTATAATATAATCTAGTATTGATTTTTGATTCAATGTATCTTCATGCCATGTATATTTATGAATGTTTTTATGTTGATAAAAGCCATTTAGTATTTGTAATGAATTTTGTTCACAAATATCAATAAGTCTATTACCATTATCATTCACAACATTTTCTCCAAATGGTCCTATAATTTTATTTCCAATTTTACTTCCTGTTCTACTGTTGAAGTCCCCTGCAATGATAATCTCCCTTGTTTTCCAATATCCTCTATGACTCCATTTAATCTATTATAAAATTCATCTTTTTTACGAATTGATTCATCTTCGCTTATTCCATATACTCCTTTAAGAGTAATTTTCTATTCCTGGATATTAATGTTAATTTTAATCTATATATTTAATTTCCAATGTCAAAAATTCTTATTTGCCTGTTGCGTGGCAGTGAGGTTTGGTTACCATTGGCTGATGACGATACTCTTCTTTGTGCTGTGATTTGCCAGCCACATAATCACGTGGTCTACAACAAATGAACATCGTGTTGCGCAGCCTCCAACTCAGGCGACTGGAAGCAAATGTGCCGTATTTGGTGGATTTTTTACTTATACTTCAATATTACGAAAGTTGGCAGCTTAAATGTAACGGCGCTTGAAAGACATTTGCAAAACGCGTATTTTAAGGTAAGTTATGTCGTAATTAAGTACGGAGAAATCATGCCTACACATATGAAACCTTTACCGTAAATCATGGGATTCTTCTAGGTAAGCTTAAGTATTGCGGTACAAGTGGGACAGTGCACAGATGGTTTAAATCATACTTAACTGGATGAGTGCAGAAAGTTGAAGTAAGCAGTTGCTATGATATATATGAAACAATTAATTTCTCTAACAGGGGATTTATCAAAATAGGGTCCTACAAGGTTCGGTCTTTGGTCCTTTGCTGTTCTTAATATATGACTTGCCATTCTACATTCACGAAGATGCTAAGCTAGCTACTTTTTGCTGATGATACAAGTATAGCTATCACACCTGACAAACAGGTATTAACTGATGAAATTGTAAATGATATCTTTCAGAAAGTTATTAAGTTCTCTAGAAATGGACTCTCATTAAACTTTGATAAAATCCAGTATATACAGTTTCATATAGTAAATTAATAAATTTAGACTTTGAACACAATTCTGTAGCTAAGGTAGAATATTCAAAATTGTTAGGTGTTTGCATTGACGAGGGACTGAATTGGAAGAAACACATTGAAGATCTCCTGAAACGTTTTTCAGCTACGTATGCTATCAGAGTCATTGCAAAATTTGGTGATATACAGCTCAGTAAATTAGCTTACTACACACGCTTTCATATGGAATCATATTCTGGGGCAATGCAACATTGAGTAAAAACGTATTCATTGCACAAAATCGTGTAATCAGAATATTTGCTGGAGCCCAACCAAGAGCATTCTGCAGACATTTATAGGGATCTAGGGACCTTAACTGTAGCATCACAATATATATATATATATATATATATATATATATATATATATATATATATATATATATATATATACTCACGAAATTTGTTATCAATCCAGCCCAATTCAAAAGTAAGAGCTGTGTGCACAGCTACAACAGTAGGAGAAAGAATGATATTCACTATTCAACGTTAAATCTAACTTCATCAAAGAAATGGGTAAATTATGCTGCCACAAAAGTCTTTGGTCACATACCAAGTAGCAACAAAAATCTGACAGATATGCAACTAGTATTTAAAAAGAAATTAAAGGAATTTCTGAATGGCAACTCCTTCTACAATGTAGATGAATTTTTAGATAAAACTTAAAAAAATAAAATAAAATAATGTAATAAAAGTCCTTAAAATATTGATTGTCAAGTGTAGTCAACATTTACTAAACTGACATGTTCCACATCATTATGAAATGTCGCATATACGATCTATGGAACAAGTGTCAATCTAATCTAATAGTCTACTTGTAGAATGAGAGTTGTGTTCAGCTGCTTATGCTATCAGAGCCATTCCAAAATTTGGTTATATACATCTCAGTAAATTAGCTTACTACGCCTATTTTCATTCACTGCTTTCATATAGGATCATATTCTGGGGCAATTCAACATTCAGTAAAAAAGTATTCATTGCACAAAAGCGTGTAATCAGAATAATTGCTGGAGCCCACCCTAAATCATCCTGCAGACATTTATTTAGGGATCTAGATTGTAGCTTGACAATATATATATATATATATATATATATATATATATATATATATATATATATATATATATATATATATATATATTGGTGAAAAACATTTTCATGTTGCTTGAGAGTGTCTGCTCTTGGAGTGGAATAACCACACAACACACACGTAAATAGTTCAACATCGCCAACCAGATGCTTACAGGGGATATGGGGATACAAGGATTTATTGCAGGCATATGTTGCAGTGCAAGAATTGCAACTATATATCTCCATAACTATTTATACACACAAAAGAAAAATGCAACGAACAGTACAATTCTCACAGTGACATAAGATTATGGCTGGTAAGCACTTGTTCTCAGTCTGTCACTAGGAGCGCTTCTTCTTATTCTTCAGTATTCAACCCTGAGGTTGGTTTGCAAAGGAGCGCCATTCCTTTCTTCTGTCTGCCTTCGTCTTCATTTCCACATATGTGTTACATCCAACATCATTCATGATCTGTTGCGTGTATGATATTCTTGTTGGCCCCGTCGGTTTCTTCCCTCAATAGTCCCTTCTGCTATTGTTCCAATGATGTTATTATGTATTAGGATGTGCCCTATAAGTCTGTCTCGTCTTGTTTGGATGTGACTCCACAGGGATCTGTTTTCCTGTACTCTTCTAAGCACCTCTTCATTTGTCACTCTCTCATTCCAGCTGTTCTTCATCATCCTTCTATAACAGCACATCTCCAGCGCCTCTAGCCATCTTCTATCCTCTCTTCCGATCGTCCAAGTTTCGCAACCGTATAGAGCCACACTCCAAACAAAAGCTTTCATTATACGTTTACTTATCTCCATACTGATGTTCTTGCTGGTGAGTAAGTTCTTCCTCTGATTGAATGCCATTTTCGCCTGTTGTATTCTGCTCACAATTTCTTTCTGGCTTCTACCATCCCTTGTAATCTTGGTTTCCAAGTAAGTAAACTCCTCTATCACTTCCAGCTCCTCTCTTCCAATTCTTATTCTTGGAGGTTCATATTCTGCTTCTGTACTGCATACCATCACTTTAGTCTTTTTCTTGTTTATTGTCATACCATACCATACCATTGTTCTGAGGACTTTTTCTAGGTATTATTTTGTCTCTGTGACTATAGTAATATCATATGCATAGTGTAGCATGTCTATCCTCTGCCCATTAATCTTGATGCCCACCTCTGTAGTTTCACGAACTTGGTCTATAGCTTCCTGGATGTAGGAGTTGAATATAAGAGGAGAGAGAGTACACCCTTGTCTTACCCCTTTTTTGATATTTGTTTCTTGATCCTGGTGGAAGTTCCTAATCACTGCCACGTCATCCTTATAGAGACTGAGTATCAGACGGATGTCTTTGTATTTCATTCCACTTTTTCTCAGCACTCTGAACATATCTTGCCAGATAACATTATCAGGTGGCTTTCCAGGTCTAAAAAGGCAATATAAGTTGGTTTATATTTCTGTAATGGCTTTTTGATAAGGAGTTTCAGTGCCAGAATCGCTTCTCTTGTTTACAATCCCCCTCTGAATTCAAACTGATCCTCACTTCTCGTATCCTGCACCTTCTTGTCAATTCTTTTAGCAGAATTTTTCATGAGAGTGTTTGATGCATGTGATATTAGGCTTAAAGTTCGGCACTGTTCACATTTTGCAGCTGTTGTCTTCTTTGGCATAGTAACAATGATGCATCTCTGGAAGTCTGTCGGTACTTCTGCTGTGTTATAGATGGTCCTAATAAGTTGAAGCAGCATTTCTGTCATTCTGTCACCAGCATTCTTTATTAGTTCTGCAGAGATGTCAGCAATTCCCGTCACTTTGTTGCCTTGTAGGTCTTTTAGAGCTTTGTCAAATTCTTCTTGCAGAACATTATCTCCATTGTCATCTTCATCTACTTGCTCCTCTCTTCCTATTATTTCCTCTGAAACAGGTGTCCCAGCATACAGCTCCTCAATGTATTCTTTCTAGCTCGTAACAATATCTTCACCAAACTGAATTTTTCCGTCTTTATTATCTATTGTACCTGACAGTGTTGTTTTATGTTTGATAAAAACTTTATCTGCTGTTCTGTATGATAAATCAATTTTCCCATTTTGCGTATTCTCTTCCACTTTCCTGCACATTCCTTCAGAACGTTTTCTTTTGCTTTTCTAGCTTCTCTGTTGACTAGATTACTTAGTCTTCTATATGCAGAATTTCCTTGTTCATCAGCTGCATTTTCGTGAAATCTCATATTTTCTATTAGCTCAGTAATATCTGTTGTATCCATTTCCTCTTGTTTTTAAAGTTGAGTTTTTCCAAGTGTCTTTTCTGCTGCTTTGTATTTATCAGATTTAATTTGATCCCAAACTTCATTTACCCCACTACGTTGAAACTGTATTGCTAAGTTATCTGTTTGATGAGCGTAATGCTTTGCCAGTCCCTCGGCTTTTAGTTTTTCTAATTCCCATTTGAGTTTTACTGCTTTCTTCTTCAGACACTTGAATCTGAGTGAGCTTTTCATCATGACCACGTTATGGTCACTGCCTATGTCTGCAGTTTGATAACTCTTGCTATCTTTTACCTGGTTCCCAAAAAGTGATTTCACTAGGATGTAGTCAATCGGTGTCTCGCTATGTCTTCAGGGGCCTTCCATGTATATCTTCTTCGTTTGTGGGGCTGGAAAAGTGTGTTTGTAACAACTAATTGGTGCCACGAGCAGAACTCAATTAGTCGGTCACCTCTTTCATTTCTCTTTTCAAGTCCATATTTGCCAACAATTTCTCCCTCTGGTTCTTCACCCACAGTCTCATTCCAGTCCCCCATGAAAATCAGGTTTTCATTTCCCTTAACATTTCTCATTACTTTACTTATTTCTTCATATATTTCGTGAAAAATTTCATTTTCCTCTTTGGATGTTGGCATGTACACTTGTTTAATGACAGTGTCCTTTGGTTTAGTTTCATGTTTGACTAGTATTATTTGGGAGCTGTACTGCACATATGCCTCGACATGTAAGCCATAGTTTTTCCTTAGAATTATTCCAGTTCTTCCCATTCCTGCTCTATCTTGGTCAGTCCCAGTGTGGATTACTCTGTAAAGACCAAACATCACCAGGATGTGAGAGGGTGTAATGCAGTATTATAATTGATTGGTAGTTTTGCTTTACTGCACAAATCTTATAACGGTCTCAAGAAGAGAATAATGTATTCTCGAAATTAGTAATTAAAAATAATGGCTGAAGGGTTTTCATTTGTCAAATTAATACAACACCTTCTAACCAAGAAGGATACACAGTGATCATGTTTATGTTTAAGTACCCCAATGGACTTCAACTTGCACAAGTGACCGTTCACAAGGTCGCAGAAATTTTGAGTGCAAGCAAGTCCAATGTAGCAATTTAAAATGGTTCCAACTGATGTGATATATGCAGGCATCCGAGTAGTGGCTAGTTTTACATTACTGCACGGATCTTATAAGGGCCTGAAGAAGGGAATAATGTATTCTCCAAACTAGTAATTGAAAGTAAAAAAATAAGGGCTGAAGGTTTTTCATTCGACAAATTAAACATGATCATGTCAACTCTCCTTTTGGTCGAGGAAATAAGCACACTTGGTCTGATGGAAAAAATTATCAAGGGTTGGCAACAATGCCTCCGAGTAGCCTCAATCCCGGCGCCTCCTACGAATAATGCATTTTCGATTTACCCAAAGAGATAGTTAGATTTACCCATCAGGCACCAACCGCATCAGCAGACCAGCACTTGTTATTAACAACTATTTATGTGAAGGTTATAAAGTGGTAATTAATACTGTCTGATGGTAAGTGCTACCTAACTGCTGCAGTACGTAGATTTAGCGTTTTCTTAATTGTCAATCAGTATTGTCAAGGACCTTTCTGATTATGTTTCAAAGTTATTTCATTTATAGAAATAAACGCTTTTGTAAATTGTATTTTCTAACAGCAGTATTGATCATTTGATCGCCTTTTTAGGTACTAACAAATTCGAAGTGCTGTAGCTGTATGTAAAAGTAATTGCAAAATGGAAGAGTCTGCACACATTCTTTACCCAGCCATGAAGAACTTAATGGTAAGATGGCTGAGAGGAATTCGCGTTACCTTCTCAAAGTTAAAGCAGCTTTCAATACGCATGAAACAGTTTACTGAAGAATATGTAGCGATGCGCCTAAGTCCTCTTTTAACGTCGTCCGGATGCCTAGTAGGACCCACGATAATGCTTCAGTCCAAGATTGTTCGTGACACATGAGCGATGCCTTCAAAGAGCGGTGCCACCGTTCGACCAGACCATTAGATTGAGGGTATGCTGTTGTATGGACGTGCTCTGAGTGGCAGAGAGAACAGAGGGCGTAAAAAATGCGTGACTCAAACTGCCGGCCCTGGTCGGATGTGATTGTCTGTGCTGGGAGATCCATCCTGAGATAAAGGCGGTGGCGACTGAGTCAGCAGTAATGTCCTTCAAAGGGATAGCCTCCACCCAACGGCTATAGCGATTGATGATAGTCAATATGTATCGGTAACCTTCAGATTCAGGAATAGGGCCGACAATGTCCATATGAACATGTCGAAACCGTCCTGACGGCGTGCTGAATTTGCCGAAAACGGGCGTGTTGTGGCGACAGAGTTTCGCACATTGACAAGGTAGGCAAGTTCTACACCATGTCTTGCAGTCGCACTTGATATCGGGCCAGACGAAGCGGTCTTTTAGCATCTTAGTTGTAGCATGAATGAAGGGGTGCGCCAGTGAATGAATCGCATCAAACGTTTGCCAACACAAGGCGGCAGGAATCAAAGGGCGTGGCTTCCAGGTGGAGATGTCACAGATGACTTTCGTTGAGAGACCATGGACCGTACGAAGCTCGAAGCACTGCGAGGTCGAATTGTCGCCCAGAAGCTTGTTAATGTCAGGCTACAACACTTGTTGTCTCGCTATTGCGTCGTAGTCTATCTTATAATTGATGGTGTTCAGCCGAGAAAAACAATCTGCGACTACCTTATCAGCTCCAGAGATGTAGCGGACGTCGGTTGAGAACTGACAGATAAGATCCATGTGGCAGAACCTATGGGGAGGGAGGTCCAGTAACGGGTTGCGGAAGGCGTTTGCGAGAGGCTTGTGGTCAGTATAAATTGTAAACGGCCGGCCTTCGACATCCTCGCGGAAGTGTTCAACTGCGGCGTACAAAGCGAAGAGTTCTCGGTCAAACGCCGACCATTTACGTTGTACAGAGATCAGTTTTTTAGAGGAGAATTTGAGTAGTTGTGGCTCACCACCGACAGGTGTTGAAGCACAGCGCCGACTGTGAAGTCACTTGCGTCTGCGGTGATGGATAATTCTGCATCTGGCGCGGGGTGTGAGAGAGTGATGACCCGCAACAGGGCGGTTTTCGAGTTCTCAAATGCTTTGCTTAGTACTTCCGTCCACATAAGTGTGCGTGAGCCAGAGGTATCTTTGCCGGCTAAAGCGTCCGTGAGAGATGCCTGAATTGACGCAACGTGGGGAATGTGGCGCCTGTAGAAATTAACCATACCTAAAAACCGGCGCAATTCACTGTAGTCTTGTGGCGGCGGCAAGCTGAGCCTAATTTCCACGCGTGACGATATCGGCACAACACCTCCACCAGATACAGTATGGCCTAAGAAAGTTACTGAGTCTTTGGCGAGCTGTGATTTGTCATCGTTAATTATAACCGAAACTGCGTCCAAAGTGTCACGGACCTGGCGGACAAGCTCTGCATTGTCCTCTTCCGACAACGAGAAGATAATAATGTCGTCGAGATAGACATAGACGAATGGGAGGCTGTGTCTATGAATCTCTGCCCTGTCTGAGCGGCGTTCTTGAGGCCGTACTGCATAGTGCAATATTCAAACAGGCAGAACAGCGTGATAATAGTGGTCTTAGAAATGTCACGCAGGTACATAAGAATTTGATGGTACGCTTTCTTGCAATTGATCACAGAAAAATATTTGGCACCATGTAGTAACTGTGTAACGTCCTATATGTGAGGAATGGGGTAATTGTCTATGATTTCCTAGCATTTAGAGCCCTATAATCCCCACACATCCTGAAAGAACTGTCTTTCTTAAGTACAAGGTGGATCGGCGACGAGCAATTGCTATCAGAAGGACGTAAAACACCGTTGCCTAAGAGTTCTTTCATTATGTCCTTGGCTGCGATGTGTTTCGCCAGATTTAGTCTATGAGCCTTGTGATGCACAGGAGGTCCCTCGGTAGTGTTCATTTTGTGGACGGTTCCACTAGTAACGACGCACCTGAACATGTGGGTGGGCGTGGCTTGTACAATTACACACTGATTTATAAGTTTGATGTCACTAACCTGAGATGGTAGCTAGGGTTGTACAGTAGCAGACACCACAGTGGCGGTGTGTAGTGCTGCGAGGTGTCGTATTTTGGCGCGCGCTGCGGCGAGTTCTGCGACATGTTGATCTAAGCGGTGTCGTAGCTCTGTATTTTCTCGGCGAAGACATGTTTCTTGACGTATATCGATGAGAGCAGAAGAATAGCAATCGAACTCTGAGCGTAACTTAGCCTGCATCCTGGACAGACGTGTGGTGTTATTAATTACTTTCGATCCGTATGCCATAGGTTCGCACGCAATGACGGCACCAGAAACGTGTAAGAGTTGTCAGGTCTTGAAGTCCAGTACCAAAGCGTAATGCAGTAGAAAGTCCACGCCTAGTGTGGGTGTGTCCACCTCCGTCACGTAGAACGTCCACAGAAATGACAAATCCTCACCAAAGCGCACGGTCCACTTGGTTGGACCCAAGACTCTAATGGGTGAACTGTTTGCGGCATAAAGAGTAACGAGAATGTCTGATAAAGACGTTGCAGCAGCGGACGGCAGGATGATGCTGACATCGGCGCCGGTGTCAATAAGGAAGCTGACGTTGTGGTTATAGTTGCGAATGTAGAGTCGATGAGGCTGCAAATCGGTAACATAAGATTCAGGGAAAGTTTGCAGGTAGCTTGAATGAATTACTATTTGGTGAGAGGACGCGCCTGTAGGCTTCCGCCTCCTGCGTTTGGGTGGTTGAATGGGGGACGACAGCACTGCGCCGCATCGCCGAATATAGCGTGATACCAACAGAGTGGGTAAACAGCTGGCGTATGCGAAGGCATTGTTCCGTTGCTAGGGGCCGGGAGGGCCGCCTGCAGCTGTGATGCCTCCGAGTGGGTGGTTGAGGGGGGCAACGCCGGTAGTGCAGGGGCACTGCCAATAGATTGCGACGCCTGCATAGCAACAACTGCAGTACGGGTGGCGTGACCTCTCCCATGGGAGTGGTGGGGGTGGGGCGCTATCAAGTGCTGTGGCAGAAACTGCGACTCCTGATGTAGAAGATGTGTGGGAGAATGCGAGCTGTCGATGGCGAATGATCTTGTGTGACTCATCGGTGAGGTGCAGTAGGGTGTTGATAGGGGCTGACAGGTGCGAGAGCAATTGCAGACGAAGGTCCATCGGAAGTTTAAGAAGCCAGAGTGACAACAGCACACTGTCAGCAATGAAAGTGTCATTAACCTGGGCTTGAAGGTAGTGCCAAAGTTCGGAAGGTGAGCGGTTGTCCAGATGGGTCTCGTAGACAATATGATGCATCGCATCTTGAGATGATCGAGAAAGTCGCTCATCGATGAGCTGTTTTGCGAAGCAGTACTTCCCAGACTTTGAGGCCCAGGCGATTATGTCACTTATCAAAGAAAGCTCGTCAGGCAGGTTGGTGATTAGGCACACGAATTTAGTGTTGTCATCCAGAATAGAGTAGTGGTCGAAAATAGTGTTGACAACCGCGAACCAAGCTTTTGGGCTGTCATACACAAATACAGGTAGCTTTGGTGGTTTGCCCAGTGCCGAAAGATGACCTGTAATTGGCGCACTAAGATCGCTGTGGGCTGTAGGTCGTGGTGTCAATTCAGGTGTGCCCGTGTACTGAATAGCGGAGTTTGTAGCATTCAGCTCCGATTGTGTGCTAGATGCGGCATCATTGACAGTCTGTGGAACCGGAACAGTCTCCTGCGCAACACGCACATGACGATTCTGCAGCGGAAAACCCATCGGCATCGAAGGAGTAGAGGCCAGAAGTGGAGGGGAAACTGGTTTCCACTGCTGATTGAACGCTGTTGGATAAGGCATGGGTGTGCACGAAGTGGCAGCGGTCACACCCATGACCGGAAATGTGAGCAGCAGGAGTGAGAACGCGGACCCAGAAAGTAGACCGCATGGTGGGTTGGCAGTAGACGGAGCAACATGGGCTACTTGCGGCGCGGTAGAAACCGATACGGTTGACAGAGGTGTGGCCAGTACAAAACCAAACAAAAAGGTACAGTAATGGCAGAGTATTGTCGGCCACTGTCAAGTCATTGTCAGCTGCACTGGCACGTCAAAATGGGGAGGAGAAAAGTTCACACCCGGTGTGTCACTGTTCACAAATCCCGAAACACAGTCTGATGAGAAAAAACACATTGTTATTTACCCAGCTCGCAGGAGCAAAACACTGTTCCCTATGCACATGACCATGTGCTGTGTAGGGGTCGACGAAGTGGATGAAGATGGAAATACAATTCCTGAGTTCGAGGGCGTGAAGGATAGTTCGCAAGGCGTAGCAACTCGGGATGACTGAGGATGTGCAGCAGTGTGGCGATGAGGATGCGTTTCTGCAGATCGCTGTGGCAACAACATGGCGAACCGGCTCGGAAGTTGCGAATACTTTCGAAAACGGTCGGTTACCGAACTTATCAGGGTCACCAATGTGAGTAGTAATCATGGCGAGTGAATAATAGCCCAGCTTTACTCTAATTGCTGCATTTATTTCGATTAGACCTGAGGTGAACACACAGCGTTATTACAAACAATCGTACTCATTTGCATAACACAAAGCGCTGTTGAATATTTTGTATCCATCCAGCTAGTGCGCTCGCCCAAAGAGGCTAGCCGGAAAAGGTTTCACTCCGCCACAAAGTAAAAAAATTAAAAAAATTGAAACAGCTATAGCAACTCTCAGAATCAAACTAGAAAGATGAACGAAGTGTCATTTTGTAGCGTTTGTCAAGTCCTTTTCAAAAATATATAACACTACAAGGGTCATAAGAATTTTTTCACCAATTTCTAAATAAAAAATGTAATTTTAAGTTTTTCAAAATACGCCGCTTTTAAAATTTCGAAAGGATTTTTAAATGGTCCTTGTACAGAGGTTAATTGATAGTATAAATTTCATAATGGGTTCTTACAGAAAAATGGATTTGAAAATATGCTTATATCAAAATTTTCACTATAATGACTAATTGAGTTAATCTCAAGTATAATAAACAATGTGTTAATACAATACTGCAAGTTAAAATGATTTCCAATCCATGGTGTACAATAGCAATCAGTTAGAATAAATATTCCTTCAAACCGTCTTGATTGCAAATTTTTTATTAGTTAATGATGCGTTTTGCCCTTTAGCAGGGCATCTTCAGATTATCTGCGTGACAGAATTTACACAAAATTACAAGGCGGAATTACAAACGGTTATAATGGTACATGGGCTTATTTTGTGTTAAGAAGACAGTATAAATGGTAAACAAAGCTTACAATGCGCTCTCCGTGTTGTGACACCGTAAGTTGTTATTGCGGTTTTTCTATTTTCTTGGAGTTCCTCTCTCATTTACAAATGCCAACATAAATTATAAACTTCTGTCCTGCTTAATAACCTCCCTTTCGTTAAATTTGTATTCAGATAGTTAGATTTCACCCGTCCCGTCTTATACATCGGCTTCCTATGTCACTCCCTACCCACATTTCCTTAGTCTGTACAAGTTAGCGGAGCAGCACACCACACCCGCCCACCGCCCGTGAGCGCAATTGTAAGCTTGGGCTTATCTTGTGTCTTCAGAGACCACCGCTTCGATTAAGGTAATCTTAAAAATCGGTTTTATGTTTCTCACATCTTTACCGAGTATGTTCCAATTGTAATTCGTTGTTACCCGAACATTTGTAGGGCCACAAGGAAAACCAAAAAACGTTCCAAGAAAATAGAAACACCACAATAACAACTTACGGTGTCACAAAACCGAGAGCGCATTGTAAGCTTTGTTTACCATTTATACTGTCTTCTTAACACAAAATAAGCCAATGTACCATTATAACCGTTTGTAATTCCGCCTTGTAATTTTGTGTAAATTCTGTCACGCAGATAATCTGAAGATGCCCTGCTAAAGGGCGAAACGCGTCATTAACTAATAAACAATTTGCAATCAAGACGGTTTGAAGGAATATACTGCAAGTTCGGGACTGTAATTGGTGGTGTAAAAAGTATTGTTTATGTTTGACAGGTGAGTAAAGTGGAAGTATTTGTGAGTTGAGTAACTGTTTGTGCACTAAGCCTAGAGCCTGAAATTTTAGATGCTTCTGATTTCAAAAATGACGCTGATTTCAACTATGTCAGATGTTGTTGTGATACTTGATGCTTCTCTTCATGAAATGGGCTAACTAACTGTTGATTCAAGAAAATCGAAAAGGTATTCAGAGAGCTGCAATAGCAGTTTAAAGTTTCAGAGAGAGAGAGAGATTTTGAGCATTTTTGGCTAAAGTCTCGATCAGCGGCATGGGTAGCGTCGAGATGCGTCCATAGCACTGTAGCATTGTTAGGTTGGCGACGTAGTACCTTTCGAGTAGCCTTTGGCGTGTACGATAATTCAATTAATGACTGTACAAGGGTACATCGACGAATATTATTATTTTTACAAATATGTCATGATTTAAGGGTTTTGGCTAGGCAGGAACCGAAGAGTACAGCTTAAGTTGTTGTGAGCGAATGTTATGATTTTTACGAATGTCACGATTTTAAAGGATGTGGTTAGGCAGGAACCGAAGAGTACAGATTAAATTGTTGCAAGCGTTTTACCAAATTATGAGCATTAAAAAAAATGTAACTCGTATCATTTGAGAGACACACACACGTATTTCAATTTACATAACAACAAAGTGTTACATCTGAACAGAAAGACTGCATGTGGAGAAACGTAGTTTTTTAGTGTGGGATCTTCTACATTCGAACGCTGTGATTCATTTCGGAAACAAAATCATTCAAACGTGATGCTAACACATTCATTTTCACATCTTGTAAATATTGTGTGCCACCATTCATCCCAGCATCCATAGCGACTGTTGCCAACACTGCCACGTCACGTCACAGGCGACTAGAGGCAGCTTAGGAGGGCACCCAAGACTTCCCGACCGCCCGATAGATGTCTCTACGGTTACGCTATCAGAGCTCTGTGCGAAATGAGAACAAGGAGGCCGTGGAACAACCAATAGCATCTCAAGTTAGCGAGAGCCAAAAGAATTGCATTCTGGGGTAAATATTAATTGCCTCGATGCGGCAGTTTGAACGCATTCTGCCTAGGGATGGGCTAAACTGCGATTTTTCGATATCAGTGATTTCTGTGACTGCTGCTTTTATATATCTGTGATTCTTAGTTGCGATTTGTCACTGTTTACAATCGCACTGTACAAAACCTCGACATGTATCCCTCCGCACTCAAACTGCGATTTCGGTGACTCTGAATGCTACTTCTGCGATTTCTGCTACTTCTGCGATTTCTGCTACTGATATTGCTACTTCTGCGATTTCTGCTACTTCCGTGACTTATGTGATGTGTGTGGCAAATGCAATATATATATCATCCATAACAGATCCTCTTCCTACATGTAAATATATACAAAAAAAGAATATTGATGCTCAATTTACGTGTAATGTTGGGATTATTTACACATCGACAAATGTCAATTAGTCTCATAAAAGCTATTTCAGTGTTTGGTGTGTAATGTATAGTTAAAAGTGAGGTTATTCGCAAGTAATGTGTAACCAAAATCGGCAAGTTGGCCTATAGTCTATCTTAACAGAAACATTTGGTAGATTAGGCACACAGCAACTATAACAGTGCAACGAAAGTGCTATGTTCTTGCCGATAGAATCAATGAATAGATTTTTTTAACATTGTGTGATATAAGTCTCTTACCAATTTGAAAGAGATAAGTAAATGTGAAATACAACGTGAGTGACTTCTGAAAATTCCATTTTCTCTTTAAAACCTTTCGGTATCACTACATATTCTGCCAAATAACTATAGATAAGAGGTTGCGTTATATTGTACTAATCGACGTGCCGACCTAGTGTGCTCATGTTGGCAACTAAAGCTTCATTTTATAAGAATTTTTAACTTACTGACTGTACAGGGGTACACACAAGAAATCTTACAACCACAGATTAAGAATAACATTATTTATTTTATGATAAACAAAATATTATTTCAATCATTCTGTATGATTTAGATTTCTAGGATCATTCATCGGTCGTTGCCAAAATAAGCACACTATGCCACCACTGCAGTAAACAAAAGTTTTAATAATACTGAAGGATCCGATACCACCCATCTGCTTTCACTCATGTCATCACAGGATGGAATGTACGAAAAGGAAAAAGACGGAAAACAACATTCCTAAACCTAAAACAAATCTGATAAAATAAAACTTTCGATTACGCGAAAAACTTGTTTATTTTCAAGTGTAATATTTTTATAGAATCCTGGAAGATACAAGTTTACTCCTATATAGCAGTACTTAACACAGTCCACATTGAAAATGTAGTTGGCCTACTGTTAAACATTTCGTAAAATTACCTGTACTTAGTTGACCACTTGATACCACCCCCTTGGAATTTTTATTTTATGTACGATGTATAACGCAAGCAAAAATATTCGTCGAAACCAGATTTGCAATGTAACATACGTATTCTGAATTCCCATAATAGTTGTAGGTTCTATGACGAAAAATTATTTTAAACAGGGATCAAGTCCGTAAGACAATATTTATTTGGCATTCACATTTGTTGTCTTTACCAACTATAACCTAAAAACATACATGCGCCAGGCTTTGCTTCACAACATGTAAATGCTGCCGCCAGGTAAAATAGTGCCACTAAGTGTAATCATTTTCACAAAGAAAATTATCTTCTTGCTCATTAATTCGACAACATCCCTAAACAACACACGAATGAAAGTACGACAGTTGGTCAACAAGTAGCATAAGGCGGAATATTAAACGCTATTCTCAGTTGCTACTTGCGACTCTTAATCGCGACTTTTCACTGAAATCGCAGTTTGAACCAGTGAGGACGTTCGAGCTCACTGGTTTGAGCCGATGGCGTTCGACCAACACATACACAAAAAGCCACACATACACGAGGCAGACAGCGGGAAGCTAGAAGTACCAATTTCGGCCAACAGATGGCAGCCGGCAAAGTCTAAACTGCGCCTCTTAGTTGCTACTTGCGACACGTAACGTTAAAGACAGCACCTGCCTTGGCACAAGCACCGCCCACTTCACCCCCTCCACAGTCTACCGTAAGCAAAGCCCCGCCCCTAGCCGACACCCAGCAAAGAAAATGAGCTGTCTTCGCGTCACAGATATGTCAGACGTTAAAGCAAGTAGATATATTCTTCAAAGATATTCTAACATTCTCGATTACACCACAGACATGAATATATGTCTGTGGATTCCACAGACATAGAAAGAAATATGTTGCGAAGGGGAGCGGCTAGGGAGAGTAAAGTCTTAGACTAGCCGCTCCCGTTGCGAAGGTGGAGTTTTTCCTTCGAAATGGATGTTTATTATTAAAGAAGCAGAACCACCTGTAGACTGTAACGCACGTGTGAACTAAAATAGTCACTAACAACATAAAGTGAAAAATAAGTACTGGGATACTTTTGAAGCCCGCTATTCGGCGCTCAAAAATGTGGTGGTTGGTTGAAGGGAGGTCGTATTTTCATGGTTACTAAGTTAGCGAAATTTAATTAAAAAATCACATCGGAAAGAAAGTTGTAAAACTGCAGGATGCAATGCATCAGCTCGATTTTCTTATGGAAGCTCGTCAATAAGAGTCATAATTGTTTCGAGAAAATTAGCCTACGTTAGGCCTATGGATTTCTGAATAACACTCTGAATTTAAAGAGAATAATAGAACGAAGTAGATATGGGTAATGAATGCAGTTAAAGAATTGTATCTGGCACTTAGGGGTTATTTCAGTAAAATCTGTGTAAGCACTGCAATAATTAACAATTGTGGACTCGCGTATACAATATCAAAAAACTATGAACGGATTTCCTTGTTTTGCACAGGTTCGTAAGACTTGTGTCTGCATTTAGCATTACATCAGTCGTAGGAGCTATAGTAAATTCGTTACGAACGCCTTAGTAAAATAGTGTTGACATTCTTGTTATCTAGAACTGAACCGATAGTTGTTAGACATAACAAACAATTGTATGTAATTACGAGAATCATCCCAGTTAGACGTAGGCAAACTTTGATAATCGAGACCTTAATGCAACAAACATGCTGTCAGGACGGATTTGCATAAGACTGCAAAGTAATTCTATGGCAGTAATGGGCATAATGGAAGACCGCGATACAACCCGTCGGCTTTGACCAACGACGACATCAACATGTCGGCAAACACATATATGGGATAATATGTTAATACTAATGTAGATAATAAATAATTTGTGGTTATCCTCGTAAATGAATGCACCATCGATCACAGGTCTCAGCCCAAAAATTCGTGCCTTCGGCCCACACTTCCGCCCACCTATAGCTTACTGTCAGGGTGGAGCTTTAGATCACTTTTAATAGCTAAATCGAAATCTAGAATCTGGTTGTAAACAAACTATTGTCTGTAACTCAGACACATACAAACACGCACGCACCACAACAGCGATGACGTCACGAGTCGAAGCCGACAGGTGGTATCGCGGATTTCAAATGACCCCAGTAATGTACGTTTTTCAAACGTCGCGTTTTCATTCTCCCTCCCTTAAGCCATTCTATATTAGCTTTATACTCTTTAGTGAATTAAATTCACAAGCAGCATGTGTGGCACTGACATAACGTGAATTAACTGCACTGTGGAAGTATAGTCAAATTTTATATTTTCTGTCTGAAAACTACATTTCAACTAGACTGTGGTTCTACTATTTCCTTTCTCTTTTTATTGTTTTTAATCTTTTGCCATATCAATATGCTTCAACAATGGTGCTACATTTCTCATTTTTGTTTTGGGCTGTTTACCTTAATTGAACTGAAGACATTTTTTGCTGGCTCATAAGTATTCAAGTATTTATTGAATTATATTGAGAGTAACTCATTCTCACCCACTGTATGCTAGTAAGTCATCTTTGAGTGTATCATAGTTTCATAATTTCGATTTGAAATCAATTTTATGTAAACTAAACATACTATTAAACTGCATTTCATGTAAAGAGGTGTCAGCTATTTATTGGCTCTGTGTTCACTCAATGGACATCCTACTTAGAACAATGGCACTAAGTACAAAGAAAAGAGAGTGACAAAGCTACGAGGTTTTTTAAATTGAAATAATACCATCACAAAGAGTAAACTAAACATTCCAACCATACGTTTGAATTTATCTGTCATTTATCCTTTAGGTATTTAAGAAAATAACCTCATGAAAACAGAATTGGTTACTGTACATACATAGGTACAACTAGTAATCATATGCACTGGAGAACTCCAATGAATAAAGCAGTTTTAATTAAGTTCCCACTGCAGCCCCAGCCACCTTGATTGTTGGCCAGCAAGTGTCTGGAATGTAAAGACAGAAGGACTAGTTGGAGCATGTGCAGTCCTAACTGTGAGTCCATCAGTAGCAGTGTCGATGACCAATGCAAGGGGGCCTGGATTCGATTCCTGACAGGAGACTCAAATGTTGTGTGTTTATCCTCATCAATTAAAATAGTTGCAGTAGGTAGCTGAAACCCGATGGGGATATCCACACCAAGCCATATGATCATTTCCTTTCAGTGACAACATTGGACTGTTGTGTGTTTATTAATAAAGATGGTACCAAATCTATATTAAAACCACACAGTAGTCCACCTTGATGTGTGTGTAAAATTCAGTCCCCATCTTTCCAGATGTAACTTTTCAAAGAATTACCATATGAAGGATTCAGGAAAAGAAAGAACTAAGTCCATTTCCTTATTTTCTGGCAGTATATGAAATTTCATAACTGACCCAACATTTCACACTATTATAAGTGGGAAAAAACAAGTTCAGTCATACTTTAATTTGTTGTTGTTGTTGTTGTTGTTGTGGTCTTCAGTCCGGAGACTGGTTTGATGCAGCTCTCCACAATACCCTATCCTGAGCAAGCTTCTTCATCTCCACATAAGAATGGCAACCTACATCTGTCTGAATCTGCTTACTGTATCCATCTTTTGGTCTTCCTCTGCGATTTTTACCCCACACACTTCCCTCCAACGCTAAATTCACAATTCCTTGATGTCTAAGAATGTGTCCTACCAATCTATCCCTTCTTTTAGTTAAGGTATGCCAGAAATTTCTTTTCTCCCCAATTCTGTTCAGTACCTCCTCATTAGTTACGCGATCCACCTACCTAATCTTCAGCATTCTTCTGTAGCACCAAATTTCAAAAGCCTCAATCCTCTTCCTGTCCGCACTGTTTATCGTCCATGTTTCACTCCCATACAAGGCAACACTCCATACAAATGTTTTCAGAAAGGACTTCCTTAGGCTTAAATCAATATTCAATGTTAACAAATTTCTCTTTTTCAAGAACGCTTTTCTACCCATTGCCATTCTGCATGTTATACCCTCTGTACTGCGACCATCATTTATTATTTTACTGCCCAGGTAACAAGACTCATCTACCTCCTTTATTGCTTCGTTTCCCAATCTAATTCCTTCAACATCACCTGATTTTCTTACACTGCACTCCATTACCCTAGTATTGCTCTTGTTAATGTTCATCTTATATGCACCTTTCAGCACACTGTCCATTCCGTTCAATTGCTCTTCCAGGTCCTTTGCTGTATCTGACAGAATTACTATGTCATCGACAAAACACAATGTTTTTAATTCTTCACCCTGAACTTTAATTTTTCCTTGCTTTCCTTTATAGCTTGCTCAATGTACAAATTGAATAACAATGGAGAAAGACTACAACCCTGTCTTACTCCCTTTTCAACCACTGCATCCCTTTCATGCCCTTCAACTCTGACAACCGCTGTCTGGTTTTTGTACAAGTTGTAAATAACCTTACGCTCCCTATATTTTACTCCTGCTTGCTTCAGAACTTGAAAGAGTTTATTCCAATCAACATTGTCAAAAGCCTTCTTCAAATCTCCAAAGCTAGAAATGTAGGATTGCCTTTTCTTAATCTATATTCTAGGATAAGCCGTAAAGTGAGTATTGCCTCCCGTGTTCCTACATTTCTCCTGAACCCAAACTGATCTTCCCCGAGGTCGGCTTCTACCAACTTTTCCATCCTGTTTTTCACACCTGTCTGCACCTGCTTTCTTTGGATTGGGGATTATAACATTTTTCTTAAAGTCTGGGGATACTTCGCCTGTCTCATACATCTTACGCACCAGGTGAAACAGGTTTGTCATGGCTGGTTCTCCCAGAGACTTCAGTAGCTCTGAGGGAATATCATCTACTCCAGGGGCCTTGTTTTGACTTAAGTCTTTCAGTGCTCTGTAAAATTCTTCTCTCAGTACAGAATCTCCTATTTCATCTTCATCTACATCCTCTTTCCTTCCTACAATATTGTCTCGAAGTTCATTTCCTTTGTAGAGCCCCTCTATATACGCTTTCCACCTTTCAGCTTTCCCTTCTTTGCTGAGAACTGGTTTTCCATCAGTGTCCTTGTTATTCATAGAGCTGTTTTTCTTATCTCCAAATATTTCTTTTATTTTCCTGTAGGCTGTATCTATTTTTCCCCTATTTATACATTCTTCTATATCCTTGCATTTGCCTTCTAGCCACTCCTGTTTAGCCATTTTGCACTTCCTGTCAATCTCATTTCTTGGTCTTCTGTACTCCATTTTGCCTGTTTCATTTACTGCATTTTTATATTTTCACCTTTCATCGATTAAATTTAGTATATCCAGTGATATCCAAGGATTTTTTGTAGGTCTTGCCTTCCTACCTATTTTGTCCTCTGCTAGCTTCACTATTTCATCTCTTAATTTTACCCATTCCTCTTTTACTGTTTTATTTTCCCCTGTTTCTGTCAATTGTTGCCTAAAGCTCCCTCTGAAATTCTTAAGAACTTCAGGTTCCTTCAATTTATCTAGGTCCCATCTCCTTATTTTCCTACCTTTTTGTAGTTTCTTCAGTTTCAGCCTACAGTTCATAACCAACAAGTTATGGTCAGAGTCTATATATGCCCCTGGGTATGATTTACACTGTAAAACCTGGTTCCGAAATCTATGTCTTACCATTATAAAATCTATCTGGTATCTCCCGGTGCCTCCTGGTCTCTTCCACGTATACAACCTTCTTTTGTGATTCTTAAACCAGGTGTTTGTTATAACTAAATTATATTCTGTGCAAAATTCTACCAGGCGACTTCCTCTTTCATTCCTTTTGCCCAGACCATATTCACCTACTAATCTTCCTTTCCCTTCCTTGTCCTACTACCGAATTCCAGTCTCCCATCACAATTAAGTTTTCCTCTCCCTTAATTGTCTGAATAATTTCCTTTAGCTCCTTTATATATTTCTTCGATTTCCTCATCATCGGCAGAGCTAGTTGGCATATAAACCTGTACTATTGTTGTCGGTGTTGGCTTCGTATCTATCTTGACAATGATAATGCGATCACTGTGCTGGTCATAGTAGTTTACCCGCATTCCTATTTTCTTATTCATTATCAGTCCTACTTCTGTGATACCCCCAATTGATGTTGTATTTATAATCCTGTACTCACCTGACCAGAAATCCTGTTCATCCTGCCACTGAACTTCACTAATCCCCACTATATCTAACTTCAACCTATCCATTTCCCTTTTTAAATTTTCTAATTTTCCTACTCGATTAAGGGATCTAACATTCCACGCTCCGACCCGTAAAATGCCAGTATTGTCTTTCCTGATGATCACATCCTCCTGAGTAGTCCCCGCCCGGAGATCCGAATGGGGGACTATTTTACCTCCGGAATATTTTACCCGAGAAGATGCCATCATCATATGTTCATACAGTAGAGCTGCATGTCCTCGGGAAAAATAACGGCTGTAGTTTCTCCTTGCTTTCAGGCGTTCGCAGTAACTGTGTGGCAAAGCCACATTAGCTGACCTTACAAGGCCATCTCAGTCAATCATCCAGATTGTTGCCCCTGTAACTACTGAAAATCCTGCTGCCCCTTTTCATTAACCACACATTTGTCTGGCCCCTCCACAAATACCCCTCCGCTGTGGTTGCACCTACGGTACGGCTATCTGTATCGTTGAGGCACGCAAGCCACCCCACCTCGGCAATGTCTGTGGTTCATGGGAGCTTTGAAAAATAGCTGTACAGGGGAAAAATTAGGCTTAGTCCATTGAGTGCCAGATTTTAAAGCAAAAGGTTGCAGCCCTGACTAAGATCTGTTGTCACACATTGTTGTAATTCTGTGCATTGTTGGGCACCTTCAGTATCTGTGAGTAGGTTATTATATCACACAGTAAAATTTCTGCAGTTATTTTTTTATTTATTTTTATTTTTTTTTTTATTTATTTATTATTATTATTTTTTTTTTTTTTTTTTTTTTATGATAGTGACATGGAAGGTGAGCCACTCATTAACCCCAGGATTCTATCTGAGATCATAGGTGACCACAAGCATCTTTACTATGGATAAAACAATATTACCTTTTCTTGTAAAAACCTACACTTTTATGACTTTTACCGCACAGGATTTCAGTTCTTTCACTAAAACCTTTTTACAAATGTCTGTCTAGGTGTGTTTGCGTTTGGATATGTGTGAGTGTGAATGTGTTTGTTTACCTTCCTTTTTTTCCTCTAAGGTAAGTCCTTCCACTCCTGGGATTGGAATGACTCCTTTTCCACTTCCGTAAAACCCATATCCTTCCCTTTCTCCTCACCTTTCTTGCTCTTTTCCTGAAGAAGCGACTAACGGTTGCGAAAGCTTGTATGTGTGTTTGTGTGTGATTTTATTTGTGTCTGTCGACGAGCCTGTCCTGTGGGTAGGTCATCCGTTTTCTATTTTTTAAATCTCCAAACATATAATTATATATTTACTATTATATCGTTTCCAAATTCTAAAATGTTGTAATTTATATTTTCAGACTTACTACCCATATTTAGAGAGAAATACCACGATCTGCAGGGTTTGAAAAAGTTTTGCCAGTCAGAAGCACGAGGTTATTATGACATACTTCCTGTTGCTTGACGTTCTCAGATTACATAACATTGCATTGCTTTTATATAGTGTGACTCTTATTTGAAGTATTTAAGTAAAAAGCAATGATTTTGCTACTTTGAATTCCTGGACTTAGCCTCTTCTTTCATCATATATCTAACACTTTTTTTTAATTGTAGCAGAACAAGGTCGAATATATAAGCAACTAGCTGAAATGCCCATGTGTTGCAACAGTTGTTAAAGAAGGGCCTATGTTTATCATGGCTTCTGAGGGTTCCGGAATCCAGTCAGTAAAAAGCGTCCCAATAGTAACCTATTTTCCAAAAGAATTTTTGATCCTCTATTTGAACCCCTTAGTTGTTGAATTTTCATAATTACCCAAACACATATTTTTAAATCCTGACCAAGAGTCCATATCGAAATTTCCAAGCAAGTATCCAATTAGCAATTTTTGTAATCCTAGGTTCAAAACTGGCTTAGTAGAAATATATTTTGAAAAAACGTTTCATCCCCCATTTCACCCCCTTACGGGCAGAATTTCGAAAAATTGCTTCTTAAATGACGCCTACAGAATAAGATCAACACCCTCTACAAATTTCAAGTTTCTATCTTCAGTGGTTTGGACTGGGCGATGAGTCAGTCAATCGGGACGTTGCCTTTTATATATAAAGACATAATGTGTTTAAAGGGTATTGCTTCAGATTTGTAATTTTTGCAAAATAAGCATAAATGTTACAGAATTATAAGATCACGGCAAGAATAAAACAGAAAAATTAAGGTACAATAAAATTTATAAAAGTGGACTTAGCTCTTTCTTTTCATGAACTGGGCCCTTCATATAGGTCTACATATACTTTCCTACTCCCCCCCCCCCCCCAATAAAAAAAAAAAAATCAAGAACATTTAAAGTACCCAATGCAAAAACATCATTAAAACTTTCAGTTTTATATTGTTTAGATAAAATGATCCATTGATGTGCAAGTGTTCATCATATTCTACTCTGAACAAAGCAAGTAGCATTTGGTCTAAGAAAAGCTAATGTTCTTGGATGTCAACTGTGTTCTGATTGAAGCTACAACTTACCACTGATTCAAATAAAATTCCGATAGTTCCTATGCACAACAATATCAGAAAGCAATTATATTCAACAGAACTAATCAATGGCATCTACTTTATACTGCATACTACTGTGTTTTGTGTCCATGCAATGGGGGAATCATCAGTATGAACACATTACCAACAGAATAACAAGCTGAAGATTGTGTGTACAGATTCCCATGTACAGGAACAAAGCAGACCACATTTTTCCAGTCGTCTTCAAATTAACTATATAGAATTTATAATAAAATAGTGGGGCCTGACTTCCCCCCCCCCCCCCCCCAAATTGTCTTACCTCATAAACATCAGTGTCACAATCAAGTAGTGCATCACTTAGCAAAGCATAACAAAATACACACTGTAGCTTGGGAAGCTATTTACTTCACTGGATTTGAATTAACGTCATTTACATATTCATGTATGAAGACTGCAAGATGCACAAAAGACCATGCTGGTGTAAAATAATATAAACACTCAAAATATGCCAAATACTGGTACTGATGTCAAAACCCGTTGACCTCAAAAACTCGGTTGTCGTGAAATCAACACTTATGTCAAATCACTTTCCTTACCTAACTAATGCAGGGTGAAAAAGTTGTTCAAATTTGCTCCTTAACATAATGTGCACAACAGTAGCTTAGATTTCTCAAAATCTTGTGCAAGTAGATCACCTTTTGGAAAACGAAGATATGAAAATTCTTCCTTGTTTCACAAATCCCTTCAAACTTTCCCTGGAATATTATAAATTGCTTTTAATGTGGGCTTTTCACACTTTTACATCTTTGTTCAACTTGAAAGAATCCTTGTGATTAAATCTGTTATAGATATTTAGACTTTTGTCTAGGCCGTTTGTCTACCTTGGTGTGTTTGCGCGTGTCTGCTTATTTACCTTTCCTTCCTTTCCCTTAAGGGAAGTCCTTCCGCTCCCTTAAAACCAGCATCCTTCCCTTTTTTCCCCCTCCTTCCTTCCTCTTTTCCTGAAGAAGCGACCAACGGTTGCGAAAGCTTGAATTTGTGTTTTTATTTGTGTGCATTTACGAGCCTGTGCTTTGGGTAAGTTATTCGATTTCTATTTTTTATACATATTTATCCCACCATGAAAGTTTCTTTCTATAATATTCATTATCTCTATTGAAGTACATATGCATCTTCATCTGACTAAAGGCTTACTGGGTGATCAAAAAGTCAGTATAAATTTTAAAACTTAATAATTACAGAAAAATGTAGATAGAGGTAAAAATCGACATACATTCTTGGAATGACATGGGGTTTTATTTTTAAAAAATAAAATAAAAGACATAGTAAAAACAATAATGAGAGTTGCAGCAGGTGACAAGCTCCACTACTAAAATCCTTCTAGGTCATGGGTTTTAACATCGATTAATCTGGTGTTGAATGTTTCGGTAACAGTGCATGCACTGGTGCTGTAATACAGTTGTTTAAACAAGACTGGCATTCAAGTGACTCTTCCAGTCAGAACCGATAGTGTCTCACCACAACTTCGAACATGCTTTAGTGCTGTTCACAACATTATTCCTCGACTACAGCTATTGTTGAGGAATGATGGTGAACATATTGAGCATTTCCTGTAAAGATCATCATCTTTGCTTTGTTTTAATTTGTTATGCTAATTATTGCTTTTCTGATCAGATGAGGCATCATCTGTCAGACATTTTTTGTTCTAATAAAACCCAGTGTTTTGCCAAGCATGTGTGTCAATTTTTACCTCTCTATCTACATTATTCCATGATTTATTAGGTTTTCAAATTTATACTGTCTTTTTGATCACCACACTTTGTTATCTGATAGTTGAAAATAATCAGAAAAATTTAAGGACCCAACACCATGTGTCTGTTTTGACCCTTATCAACATGGTGGAAACGTCATTTCTCTCATAGCCAATTGGGAATGATCAATTTTTCAACTGATTAGTGGTTTTAATGGACAAGTGATCATAACTAATAGTTCATATTGGAAAAATCATTAATACATTTGTAACAAAACTAATACATACCCATTCAAACTATTAACATGCCCCATAAGAGCTTGCCACCACACGCAACACAACATGCTGATGATATGAGTCAATCCCAACAGGTTGTATTGTGTGTTTCAATTGACCCAATAGTAAACTGGCTTTGGTTGTGTGTTTAATGGCTGGGAATGATTTAACTATCAAATCAACCTAGATGGCTTGCACACCTTTACGCTGGGCGTCTTTAACACACAAAATTAGGGTAGGGAGTGATCATCACATACATCAAATAATAATGTTGGGTGCCAAAAATATAAGAAATTAGGAATGGGAATAGCAAATTCTATTTATAAAAACATGAAAGGTGAATTAAAACATTAACTTTTATTTTTTGCCAAAAAATATACATACACATGTTACAAGATGTGTCCACAGTGAGGAGTTTCTCATAGATGTAGACGTTTCAGAGTACAAATAAATAGTACACATTTCATAACAATGGAAGGTCTTGCCCGGAAAGTCAATAATATGAGGATGGTTGGCAACTCACCACATATATGATTGCTTGAACCTAACAGACACTAAAAACAGAATCACATTCATACAACTTTATTTTTTTTCCATTGCCTCTGTCATAAAAGCTAAATTCATCCACACAATCACTTCAGCACAACTTGTCCACACGCAATCACCATATGTGGCTGCTCTGCAGCTCAGCAACATCGTTACGGTGAGTTGGCAATTATCCTAATATTCTTGAAATAATACACAGATCATTAGCTTCTGGGCGAGCAACACATCCTCACTAAATTCGCAGGGCATTATTCCATCAGGATGTACTTCAAATTATTTTGGGCAGTGCCCAAACTCATTAATGTAAAATTAAATAATTCAACAATGGAAACTCCAGGTTGGAATATCAAAATGAGGAAAGATCGCAAATGAACATGTCCACAGAGAGACTACTACCTGTGCACTAGTCACACCTGTAAGATTGTATAAATGTACTTTCTATTTTTCTGATGAAGGTTGAGACCTAAAGCTTAGCTGGGTAAGAGTGATTGGCTTTCATGGTTTGGCAATCGTCTTTACAGAGAACATGGTACAAAGTACACCTAAAAGAAAGTTAGCCATTTTTTTTTATTTATGAAAAAAAGACAACATAATTACATGAAAAACTTTATTGACAACAGGTGCAGCAATGTTTTCTAGTTACCAAAACAATTTAGGCATTTGTCATGTGGGGTCAATTTGTGTAAGCCTGTCTTGTAGAAGTCTGCCCTCTGAGAATGGAACCAGCATGTGGCAGCCACCTTAAGCTCTTCGTTATCATCAAAACACTGGTCAGAGGAGAGGAATTTCTGGAGGTGCAAGAAAAGATCCATGGTAGCAAGAGTATAAATGAATGCTGGTTGACCAAACAGCTCCTAGCTGAACTTCTGCAAAACAGTTGCACCAAGCTGCATTGGGACGAGCTTTTATGATCATATAGCATACAGTGCTGATCTTGCCCCCCCCCCCCCCCCCCAGCAATTATCTTTTCTTAGACCTCAAGAAATTATTCTCCACCAGCCAGAGTTTTGATGATGAAGAGCTGAAGATAACTGTCACGCACAAGTTATATTAACAAGGGGGGCAAACTTCTGTAACAAATAAGAAGTTGATCCCAAGATATGACAAGTGTCTAAAATATTTGTGTGTCTATGTTAAAAAATAACTAACATTGCTGTACCTGTTGCCAATAATGTTTGTGTAAATATGTTCCCTTTATTTTACCAAAATATGTAAACTTACTTTCTGGATGTGCCTCTTAATTTGAAATACAACCTGATAGAATAATGTTCTCTTTCACATAATACATATTTACAACCAAATAAAAAATAAAAAGGCTAATGTGACTACCACAAATCCCATATAAAATGAGATTCTTTGATGCGAAGTAAATAGTTTACCAACACAACATGCAAAGGTACAATACACTAAAATGGAAAATTAATTCTTACACTAGTGCAAACACATCAGATAGTAAACAAGTTTATAATTATTGGCTTAGATTGATAACATTGAATTGTTGTGTACAAAACCCATATTTGAACTCCTAGAAAGTCAATGAGAGGAAATAACCACTGTACTGCACTCTAATGGGGTAAAACAAGGTACAATATATATTAGTTGCCACCCAATCCAAGTGAAATTTTTCTGTAAACTTTAACCTATAAACATCAATTCTTCATACAAGGGAGTTTGGTAGCTGCTGCCCGCTCCCATTTTTTTTGTGGGGGGGGGGGTGTGACCTAAAACATAACATGGATTCTGAACCAAGGTTCACTCAGCCTTTATCACATCAATAAACACTTCCAGAGGTGAAAGAATAAGTGACATAAAAATCCTTGTAATTTCCAAGATCTGTTGTATATTGAGGTAGGCTAGTCCTATCAATATACATCAAATGACAAAATACATCAACAATGTTGTTGTCACAGCGAGAGATATGACTTGTGAAAGTGGCATATCCTCTAGTGTTCAAAATCTTCTGTATAAAAACTCAAGTTCTTGGTTATGTAGGATGGAAAGTTGCCTTAGTCTTTGTTGGAGTAACAGGTTGCTTTCCAATTGTGAAGTGAAAAATTGGATTGATTGTGATAGTGAGAAAAGTGTGTAAGACTATGCAAGAAAAGGGGCTTAAATGATTTTCCGGTAATTTGGTAGAATCCGTGTACATCGGAGGAAACGGCATTGCCATCGATATGTATCGAATATTCGATATAGTGTTTCTGAACCTGAGATTCGGGCGCTACGCGCCCTCACGTACTAAAAAAAAATCTTGTTTAACCTATACCTAACCTAACTGACTTAAAAAAATTGATCTGTAGCGTAGCCTTAAGAAGGTTAGGTATAGGTTAAACAAGAATTTTTTTTTTTTTTTTTTAGTACGTGAGGGCGCGTAGCGCCCGAATCTCCGGTTCAGAAACACTATATCGAATATTCGATACATATCGATGGCTATGCCGTTTCCTTCGATGTACACGGATTCTACCAAATTACCGATTTTCCTTATCATCTGCACCCCGTGAGGTAAAAAAAAAAAAAAAAAAAAAAAAAAAAAATGTTTGAGAATTGTAGATGGACAGGAACATCACAACAATATGTTGGAGAAGACAACATACCCTTGATGTGACCGTCATGGAAACTCAAGTATCAATCAACACAGTTTGTGATTATTTCGGGTTCTGCAGAAATGTCTGATGTCAGAGCTACTACATAATGAGTGTTGCTCTCAGTGAACCTGGAAGAATAGTGAAAATATATGAATCCAATATAGAGACAAGAAAGAACAACAAAGGTCATCTGTTGAAAAACAAAGTGAAACATATAGGGATATTCGGGGGACTCTAAAAAGAATCCCGTAAGTGCTTTGTTGTTTGTGTCCATTCCAGAGAAAAGCAATGTTAATATTTCTAAAGATCTTCATCTTACCAGGTATGAAAAACACTTGTACTTCCACAATTTGTGATTATGGGTATTCGTATAGGCTTCACAAATGTTGCCGAACTCTCTGTCTCTCTCACTCTCAAACACCCCCCCCCCCCCCACACACACACACAAAATCATCAGCATTGAATTATTGGGGAAGGTGACTAAATACGTAGGACTGAAACTAGAGAGCACCTTTAAGTTGAAAAATTAAAAGCTTAAACCAAATTTTGATAGATTCTGAATGCATTAGTTTAGACGCTGTAAACTGTGAACAATTACACTTTTTGTCAACTACGATGAAAAACTGGGGGGGGGGGGGGGGGGAGAGGCAGAGGCAAGTCCAACTCGGCAGTGACATCCCCACACCCACCCACACTCTTCAGACATATTTTGAAATTAAGTATGATCATTGCATCACAGAACAGATACAAAACCCGATTATATATTATACAGACTATAATTAGCAACTTCATGACATTTTTACAAAGAGTTCCTACACTTTTTTCATCTGGCACAGGTCAATACTAAGTTTCAAAATAGTAGCTGATTATACTTGCAGCAAAATAAGAAAGTTACTAACAACTAGTTATTTACAGGGCAACTACAATGAAACCAACCAGTTATCACTAGAGTTCGCTCACAGTTGTTGTAACAATTTACCACCTCATCTTTTGCCTACCAGCCATCCGATGGCTGTCTGTAGTGTCTGTAACACTATTAATGTAGGTAATTTGTATGTGGTTTGTTACTCTATCCAGATTTTACACAATGTGCAAAGCTAACTCAAACAATTTATGGCATTGATATGACTTAACACCTTGAAAAATAAACTTCACATTGCACATTTAGAATAAGTGCAAATGCTGCCACTGAAGGCACATTACACTTGCACAAACAGAGAACATCCCACTGCATGGTCAAATAGCAATCGCTCTTTTATTATGAGCCAGGTGCAGTCTCATGCACATATTGCTCAATGCCACAAGTGGCATGGCAGCAGATGTGACAATACCACAAAATGAGTCACAGGCACAGCAGCAGGGTAGATGGTGGAGAATAGCAGCATATCTCAAGCATCCTAAGACTGTCTCTCAATGATGCAGGACTTACATCGCAGCTGCTTACAACCTGGGTTCAAAATATGTCTGACATCCAAATGCTGGGATCAGCGTCAAAGCTTGGGTTCAAGGAAGCAGGCAAATTGACACCATACTTACTGTGTTATAAGTCCCGTGAAATGACCAGTGATCTACATCCAGAATTGAAAAGTGAAGATTTTGTGTTAAATATAATGAATGGCACACAAGCTAAAACATTAGGAAAATATGGAAGTGACTATTTGTATTGATGGGACTCATGGTCTAATCTTGAAGTTACCACATTGTTAGTACTGGATGTTGTGAGGCAAGGATTTCCATCTGCTTTCCTTATTTAAACAGAAATGACTGCTAAGACCTATTAAAAAAATGTGCTGGGCATATTGTCACAATAAGCAAGCAGACTGAACAAAAACACACATCTGACGAGTATGCTTAAAGCTCGGAAATACACAGATGGCTACATGAAGCAAGAGAAAAGATTGGACAAAGGTGTACCTGCAATGACGTCATTCACAATGGCAACACTGTCAATGATGAGAGCTAATAATTTTGAATAAAGATTGAGGAAACGATGATCAATAGCACTAAGTGCAAATACTAATGACACCATCCATAGACATTACCACATGAGATGATATGTTGCTGCCACCCACACAGTATAAGGAGCAAAATATGATTGTGGTACATGTATCACCTATCCTTTCCAGCATTTACAAGCAGTACATGAATCCTGATAATTCCACTGCTTCTTTATACAAGTCGTCTTCATCTGTCCTCGAAGGACAGAGACGATTCAATAATAGACTGTGTGACATAAGTGTTTTCTGTGAAGAAAACGAAATTGTCACTACACATGTGTACAGCTGTTTTTGACGCCTTTGATGAACTGACCTGAAAGTAAATTACAAATTTAACACAGAGCTCATACTTAGATAGTATAAACAATGCCACAAAGGACTGCAATATCTAACATATGGTTTACTGATACGTACCAGGTATGCTGTTTACGGCTGGCCTGGTGTTATGGTGACGACTGGTGTGGTCTTATGGTGATGGCTGATTCATTCAATATTGTGCAACTGCAACAAGCAGCACTTTGTCATCACAGCCAGCTGCGGTGCATTCACTCCAACAGACAGGCTCACATTAGGTCCTTTACAGCTCCAACACAACTATCAACCATCAAAGTCAACTCTGCCCAGCACTGTCAACACCATTACACCAGTGAGCTGTGTCTTAGATTGAATGATAAGGAAGAGCGTAGTTATGATCCATAAGAGCAGCACTATTCTTCATATCTACTCCTGTTAAAAACATACCATTTTAGGACCAATACATAGAACATTGGAAGTGAAAAAGACAGTATGACTGAAATAAGATTAATCACAATGCACTGCAATACGTGGAATTCACCAACAGATGGCATGACACCATTATTTTATTACACAGCCGTATTGACAGGCCATGAAAAAATTATAAAATCATAATCTAGACCTAGCACATTGGGATAAGACACTAACATACAGCATTGATGATTTTACAGATGTATAAATATGCATTTCAATGTGGTACTCTAAAACAGATTTCATACCTGGCAAGATGTGTTGGTGTTCTTGATGTAATGCAAGATTTTCTTCAACACACACACTGACAGGCCCTGTAAATAAATGCTATATCAAAAACAAGACAGATGAGACTGGAATATTAAACCTACAGTATGTGCCAGGAGAAAAATCATAATAGACTTAAATAATAATAAAACAACCTTGTGTGCTGTGTTTGCATTCTTGCTGACACTGTAGTGGACCAATTTCTTCCAGCATCTCATTGGCAGTACCTGTAAATATATTTAAAATCAAAGTTTATATAATGTTGAGTACAGTACTGAGTGTACACAGAAATTACACCCCAGTGCAGATACAATCATAACTAGATTTTAAAATTAGAATTTATACAACAAAACGGTTTCAAAATATGCTACAAACCTTCATCCAGAACGTCTCTCAATATATCACGGCATTGTTGTGCATCTGGAGCAACCATACGTCTGTGACGTGACAATCTCTTCTTCTTGGTGGAATACAGCCTTCTTTGAGGTACAAGTCTCCTCTTCCGGCTCCTTCCTTCAGTACGAAAGGCACTACCATTACGGACCTGAGCTGCACTCATTGTGGCTTTCAATGATTTAATTACTTTTTTCCCTAGTTGAATGTCAGTAGCTGACATAGTCTCAACAATATCAGCAAAAGCAGAAACAAGATTCCTCCTCTCATCTGACAATGACCCTGTGGTATTTGAGTCACTGTGCACACTTACTACATTCAAAATGGCTTCTTGCTCATTTATATCATTTACACCTCCATCATCAAGTTCATTGTCAGAGTCATCAAGATTTTGAGAGAGAATTTCTACCCCCATCTCCCCCTGGCAGACATTGTGTATATGTTTGCACATATTCAACTTTATGCTGTAGTCAATGCATGTACAACAATAGTGATGAATGCAGCATTTACAGTCACTGCAAACTAATTTGCATTTGCACTGAGCATTCTTTTCCCTTACCACATAAACTTCTTGCGACTTTAAGGAAAGAACTTCCCAGCTGCTGCCTACCTTTGCAATTATAAATTGTTTATTCTTTGAAATCGCATCTTTGTGTCTGCGGCGAATGTCCTTCATTTTGCTTGTCACCTTTCCTTTGATATTGACAATGAGTCTGTCAAACAGTTTAGCCGTTACAAATGACATCATTGCCGAGATGCCTTTGTCCAGTCTTTTCACTTGCTTTGTGTTGCCATCCAAGTATTTCAAAGCCTTATGCATACTCTCAAGATGCATGTTTGTATTTAGTCCCGCTTGCAGCCTGTGACAATATGCCCAGCACTTCACATTCTTCCCATAGTAACTTTTGAAATAAGTACCAAATTCTCTTGTGGCTGGATCATGGTGGAGTTTCTGGAGAGATTTATGAAAAGATTTTTCAAAAACAGAAACATCTGTCTCTCGCATTAATGCTGACAGTAGATTGTTAACATCTTTCCTTTTTTCCTCGTGCTTGATTTTGTTCACAATATTTGTCTGCCAGGCTCTCAGCACATGCCAGGAACAGAAGAGTCTCATTTCTGGAGTTCCCATTGTTCTGGTCCAAGCAGTAATGTAAGATTCTGCCAGATCTGTCATGAAAACTTTGGGAGAAATTGGGCCAACCTGCGACTTCACATAATTGAAAAATATGCTCAACACATCCGAGTCGCTTTTGTTTGAAATAAGGAAAGCACAGGGAAAACCTTGTCTTACATCGTCTAGCACTAGCAACGTGTTTACTTCAAAATCATAACCATTCAAACCATGAGTACCATCAACACAAATACAGTCACTTCCGTATTTCCCTAATAACTCTGCTTGTGCACTGTTCATAATAATCAACACAAAATCTTCTCTTTTCAGTTCCGGGTGTAGATCACTTGTGGTGTCTTGGGGCTTATAGAACAAAACGCATGGATTCTCACTTTGGTTAACATCTTGAACCCAAGCTTCGACACTGAGTGCATCATTACGATGCCTAACTGCTCCTGAACCAATGTTGTAGGCAGCAGCAATATTATGCAAATCTTGCATCGTTGTCAAGTGAACTCTCTCCAAATTCGAATCTCTCACTGTGCTTCGTATCTTATCTAGAATAGCAGGAAAAGGCACTCCTAGCTCTATGTATGCAGCTATGCTCTCTCGATCTTGTTCTGCCAGAGGCAAATGGCTTAAATCTAAATTGTGGCCGACATGTGTCGACAGAAAATTGACTCTGCACTTTCCTCCATTAACGACCACTTTCATACCTGCTGGACATTTTCCATTCACTTTATTGCTCCCAGTCAGTTTCAAATTTCTTTTACCTTTACTTTTCGAAATAAACTGACCTGATCGGTGGCAGTCGAAGTAGTGTGTGGCGGTATCACCAACAAGCTTGGTCCCTCTGTTTTTAATAAATTTAGAGAGCGTGACACGTTCCATGTCCTCCTTCCACTTGAAAAATTCTTCCTCACTCGTAAATTCCAATTCTTCTTCCTTCACATTTATTTGATGGCCGGACTGGAAATGATCCAGCCAACATTTCTTCGTTTCAGCTTCAAATGTACACAATGTACACTTAAACTTTTTCTGTGGTGCTTCGCCATGAATGATTTGTTTGTGGCGCTTCAAGTTACGTTTAGAAGCAAACTGTTTGTCACACAAATAGCACTCATAGGTAACAGCACTTTCACTTTTTGAAACTGGGGGCACAATTTCATTACGCTTCTCTGGATGCACTTTCAACAAATGCCGCCTCAGAGATTTCCGGTAATTGTACTCAAATCCACAAAACTCACATTTGTAGGAACTCATGTTCAGTTACAAACGCACAACACTGACAAAATACAAAAGCAAAAGCCGTATATAACCCGAACTTTTGTAACGTAAACAAAGCCACGTGCACACTGCAGACAGAGCGAAAACGATCACGTACACCAAAGAACTTCAAGGCACAAGAGACGCGTTTTGGAAGCGGATAGGTATGGAGGGGGGGAAATGGGCGGGACTAGTGCCAAGGCAAAAGCTCCGTTTAACGTTTCCTGTATACAGGCGACTGGAGACAGCTTAGGAGACGTAACGTTAAAGACAGCACCTGCCTTGGCACAAGCACCGCCCACTTCACCCCCTCCACAGTCTACCGTAAGCAAAGCCCCGCCCCTAGCCGACACCCACCAAAGAAAATGAGCTGTCTTCGCGTCACAGATATGTCAGACGTTAAAGCAAGTAGATATATTCTTTAAAGATATTCTAACCTCCTCGATTACACCACAGACATGAATATATGTCTGTGGATTCCACAGACATAGAAAGAAATATGTTGCGAAGGGAAGCGGCTAGGGAGAGTAAAGTCTTAGACTAGCCGCTCCCGTTGCGAAGGTGGAGTTTTTCCTTCGAAATGGATGTTTATTATTAAAGAAGCAGAACCACCTGTAGACTGTAACGCACGTGTGAACTAAAATAGTCACTAACAACATAAAGTGAAAAATAAGTAATGGGATACTTTTGAAGCCCGCTATTCGGCGCTCAAAAATGTGGTGGTTGGTTGAAGTGAGGTCGTATTTTCATCGTTACTCAGTTAGCGAAATTTATATAAAAAAATCACATCGGAAAGAAAGTTGTAAAACTGCAGGATGCAATGCATCAGGTCGATTTTCTTATGGAAGCTCGTCAATAAGAGTCATAATTGTTTCGAGAAAATTAGCCTACGTTAGGCCTATGGATTTCTGAATAACACTCTGAATTTAAAGAGAATAATAGAACGAAGTAGATATGGGTAATGAATGCAGTTAAAGAATTGTATCTGGCACTTAGGGGTTATTTCAGTAAAATCTGTGTAAGCACTGCAATAATTATCAATTGTGGACTCGCGTATACAATATCAAAAAACTATGAACGGATTTCCTTGTTTTGCACAGGTTCTTAAGACTTGTGTCTGCATTTAGCATTACATCAGTTGTAGGAGCTATAGTAAATTCGTTACGAACGCCTTAGTAAAATAGTGTTGACATTCTTGTTATCTAGAACTGAACCGATAGTTGTTAGACATAACAAACAATTGTATGTAATTACGAGAATCATCCCAGTTAGACGTAGGCAAACTTTGATAATCGAGACCTTAATGCAACAAACATGCTGTCAGGACGGAATTGCATAAGACTGCAAAGTAATTCTATAGCAGTAATGGGCATAATGGAAGACCGCGATACAACCCGTCGGCTTTGACCAACGACGACATCAACATGTCGGCAAACACATATATGGGATAATATGTTAATACTTAAGTATTGTAGATAATAAATAATTTGTGGTTATCCTCGTAAATGAATGCACCATCGATCACAGGTCTCAGCCCAAAAATTCGTGCCTTCGGCCCACACTTCCGCCCACCTATAGCTTACTGTCAGGGTGGAGCTTTAGATCACTTTAATAGCTAAATCGAAATCTAGAATCTGATTGTAAACAAACTATTGTCTGTAACTCAGACACATACAAACACGCACGCACCACAACAGCGATGACGTCACGAGTCGAAGCCGACAGGTGGTATCGCGGATTTCAAATGACCCCAGTAATGTACGTTTTTCAAACGTCGCGTTTTCATTCTCCCTCCCTTAAGCCATTCTATATTAGCTTTATACTCTTTAGTGAATTAAATTCACAAGCAGCATGTGTGGCACTGACATAACGTGAATTAACTGCACTGTGGAAGTATAGTCAAATTTTATATTTTCTGTCTGAAAACTACATTTCAACTAGACTGTGGTTCTACTATTTCCTTTCTCTTTTTATTGTTTTTAATCTTTTGCCATATCAATATGCTTCAACAATGGGGCTACATTTCTCATTTTTGTTTTGGGCTGTTTACCTTAATTGAACTGAAGACATTTTTTTGCTGGCTCATAAGTATTCAAATATTTATTGAATTATATTGAGAGTAACTCATTCTCACCCACTGTATGCTAGTAAGTCATCTTTGAGTGTATCATAGTTTCATAATTTCGATTTGAAATCAATTTTATGTAAACTAAACATACTATTAAACTGCATTTCATGTAAAGAGGTGTCAGCAATTTATTGGCTCTGTGTTCACTCAATGGACATCCTACTTAGAACAATGGCACTAAGTACAAAGAAAAGAGAGTGACAAAGCTACGAGGTTTTTTAAATTGAAATAATACCATCACAAAGAGTAAACTAAACATTCCAACCATACGTTTGAATTTATCTGTCATTTATCCTTTAGGTATTTAAGAAAATAACCTCATGAAAACAGAATTGGTTACTGTACAGACATAGGTACAACTAGTAATCATATGCACTGGAGAACTCCAATGAATAAAGCAGTTTTAATTAAGTTCCCACTGCAGCCCCAGCCACCTTGATTGTTGGCCAGCAAGTGTCTGGAATGTAAAGACAGAAGGACTAGTTGGAGCATGTGCAGTCCTAACTGTGAGTCCATCAGTAGCAGTGTCGATGACCAATGCAAGGGGGCCTGGATTCGATTCCTGACAGGAGACTCAAATGTTGTGTGTTTATCCTCATCAATTAAAATAGTTGCAGTAGGTAGCTGAAACCCGATGGGGATATCCACGCCAATAAAAGCCATATGATCATTTCCTTTCAGTGACAACATTGGACTGTTGTGTGTTTATTAATAAAGATGGTACCAAATCTATATTAAAACCACACAGTAGTCCACCTTGATGTGTGTGTAAAATTCAGTCCCCATCTTTCCAGATGTAACTTTTCAAAGAATTACCATATGAAGGCTTCAGGAAAAGAAAGAACTAAGTCCATTTCCTTATTTTCTGGCAGTATATGAAATTTCATAACTGACCCAACATTTCACACTATTATAAGTGGGGAAAAAACAAGTTCAGTCATACTTTAATTTGTTGTTGTTGTTGTTGTTGTTGTGGTCTTCAGTCCGGAGACTGGTTTGATGCAGCTCTCCACAATACCCTATCCTGAGCAAGCTTCTTCATCTCCACATAAGAATGGCAACCTACATCTGTCTGAATCTGCTTACTGTATCCATCTTTTGGTCTTCCTCTGCGATTTTTACCCCACACACTTCCCTCCAACGCTAAATTCACAATTCCCCGATGTCTAAGAATGTGTCCTACCAATCTATCCCTTCTTTTAGTCAAGGTATGCCAGAAATTCCTTTTCTTCCCAATTCTGTTCAGTACCTCCTCATTAGTTACGCGATCCACCCACCTAATCTTCAGCATTCTTCTGTAGCACCAAATTTCAAAAGCCTCAATCCTCTTCCTGTCCGCACTGTTTATCGTCCATGTTTCACTCCCATACAAGGCAACACTCCATACAAATGTTTTCAGAAAGGACTTCCTTAGGCTTAAATCAATATTCGATGTTAATAAATTTCTCTTTTTCAAGAACGCTTTTCTACCCATTGCCATTCTGCATGTTATACCCTCTGTACTGCGACCATCATTTGTTATTTTACTGCCCAAGTAACAAGACTCATCTACCTCCTTTATTGCTTCGTTTCCCAATCTAATTCCTTCAACATCACCTGATTTTCTTACACTGCACTCCATTACCCTAGTTTTGCTCTTGTTAATGTTCATCTTATATGCACCTTTCAGCACACTGTCCATTCCGTTCAATTGCTCTTCCAGGTCCTTTGCTGTATCTGACAGAATTACTATGTCATTGGCAAAACACAATGTTTTTAATTCTTCACCCTGAACTTTAATTTTTCCTTGCTTTCCTTTATAGCTTGCTCAATGTACAAATTGAATAACAATGGAGAAAGACTACAACCCTGTCTTACTCCCTTTTCAACCACTGCATCCCTTTCATGCCCTTCAACTCTGACAACCGCTGTCTGGTTTTTGTACAAGTTGTAAATAACCTTACGCTCCCTATATTTTACTCCTGCTTGCTTCAGAACTTGAAAGAGTTTATTCCAATCAACATTGTCAAAAGCCTTCTTCAAATCTCCAAAGCTAGAAATGTAGGATTGCCTTTTCTTAATCTATATTCTAGGATAAGCCGTAAAGTGAGTATTGCCTCCCGTGTTCCTACATTTCTCCTGAACCCAAACTGATCTTCCCCGAGGTCGGCTTCTACCAACTTTTCCATCCTGTTTTTCACACCTGTCTGCACCTGCTTTCTTTGGAATGGGGATTATAACATTTTTCTTAAAGTCTGAGGGTACTTCGCCTGTCTCATACATCTTACGCACCAGGTGAAACAGGTTTGTCATGGCTGGTTCTCCCAGAGACTTCAGTAGCTCTGAGGGAATATCATCTACTCCAGGGGCCTTGTTTTGACTTAAGTCTTTCAGTGCTCTGTAAAATTCTTCTCTCAGTACAGAATCTCCTATTTCATCTTCATCTACATCCTCTTTCCTTCCTACAATATTGTCTCGAAGTTCATTTCCTTTGTAGAGCCCCTCTATATACGCTTTCCACCTTTCAGCTTTCCCTTCTTTGCTGAGAACTGGTTTTCCATCAGTGTCCTTGTTATTCATAGAGCTGTTTTTCTTATCTCCAAATATTTCTTTTATTTCCCTGTAGGCTGTATCTATTTTTCCCCTATTTATACATTCTTCTATATCCTTGCATTTGCCTTCTAGCCATTCCTGCTTAGCCATTTTGCACTTCCTGTCAATCTCATTTCTTGGTCTTCTGTACTCCATTTTGCCTGTTTCATTTACTGCATTTTTATATTTTCTCCTTTCATCGATTAAATTTAGTATATCCTGTGATATCCAAGGATTTTTTGTAGGTCTTGCCTTCCTACCTATTTTGTCCTCTGCTAGCTTCACTATTTCATCTCTTAATTTTACCCGTTCCTCTTCTACTGTTTTATTTTCCCCTGTTTCTGTCAATTGTTGCCTAAAGCTCCCTCTGAAATTCTTAAGAACTTCAGGTTCCTTCAATTTATCCAGGTCCCATCTCCTTATTTTCCTACCTTTTTGTAGTTTCTTCAGTTTCAGCCTACAGTTCATAACCAACAAGTTATGGTCAGAGTCTATATCTGCCCCTGGGTATGATTTACACTGTAAAACCTGGTTCTGAAATCTATGTCTTACCATTATAAAATCTATCTGGTATCTCCCGGTGCCTCCTGGTCTCTTCCACGTATACAACCTTCTTTTGTGATTCTTAAACCAGGTGTTTGTTATAACTAAATTATATTCTGTGCAAAATTCTACCAGGCGACTTCCACTTTCATTCCCAGACCATATTCACCTACTAATCTTCCTTTCCCTTCCTTGTCCTACTACTGAATTCCAGTCTCCAATCACAATTAAGTTTTCCTCTCCCTTAATTGTCTGAATAATTTCCTTTAGCTCCTTTATATATTTCTTCGATCTCCTCATCATCGGCTGAGCTAGTTGGCATATAAACCTGTACTATTGTTGTCGGTGTTGGCTTCGTATCTATCTTGACAATGATAATGCGATCACTGTGCTGCTCATAGTAGTTTACCCGCATTCCTATTTTCTTATTCATTATCAGTCCTACTTCTGTGATACCCCCAATTGATGTTGTATTTATAATCCTGTACTCACCTGACCAGAAATCCTGTTCATCCTGCCACTGAACTTCACTAATCCCCACTATATCTAACTTCAACCTATCCATTTCCCTTTTTAAATTTTCTAATTTTCCTACTCGATTAAGGGATCTAACATTCCACGCTCCGACCCGTAAAATGCCAGTATTGTCTTTCCTGATGATCACATCCTCCTGAGTAGTCCCCGCCCGGAGATCCGAATGGGGGACTATTTTACCTCCGGAATATTTTACCCGAGAAGATGCCATCATCGTATGTTCATACAGTAGAGCTGCATGTCCTCGGGAAAAATAACGGCTGTAGTTTCTCCTTGCTTTCAGGCGTTCGCAGTAACTGTGTGGCAAAGCCACATTAGCTGACGTTACAAGGCCATCTCAGTCAATCATCCAGATTGTTGCCCCTGTAACTACTGAAAATCCTGCTGCCCCTTTTCAGGAACCACACATTTGTCTGGCCCCTCCACAAATACCCCTCCGCTGTGGTTGCACCTACGGTACGGCTATCTGTATCGTTGAGGCACGCAAGTCACCCCACCTCGGCAAAGTCTGTGGTTCATGGGAGCTTTGAAAAATAGCTGTACAGGGGAAAAAGTAGGCTTAGTGCATTGAGTGCCAGATTTTAAAGCAAAAGGTTGCAGCCCTGACTAAGATCTGTTGTCACACATTGTTGTAATTCTGTGCATTGTTGGGCACCTTCAGTATCTGTGAGTAGGTTACTATATCACACAGTAAAATTTCTGCAGTTTTTTTTTTTATGATAGTGACATGGAAGGTGAGCCACTCATTAACCCTAGGATTCTATCTGAGATCATAGGTGACCACAAGCATCTTTACTATGGATAAAACAATATTACCTTTTCTTGTAAAATCCTACACTTTTATGACTTTTACCGCACCGGATTTCAGTTCTTTCACAAAAACCTTTTTACAAATGTCTGTCTAAGTGTGTTTGCGTTTGGATATGTGTGAGTGTGTTTGTTTACCTTCCTTTTTTTCCTCTGAGGTAAGTCCTTCCACTCCTGGGATTGGAATGACTCCTTTTCCACTTCCTTAAAACCCATATCCTTCCCTTTCTCCTCACCTTTCTTGCTCTTTTCCTGAAGAAGCGACCAACGGTTGCGAAAGCTTGTATGTGTGTGATTTTATTTGTGTCTGTCGACGAGCCTGTCCTGTGGGTAGGTCATCCGTTTTCTATTTTTTAAATCTCCAAACACATAATTATATATTTACTATTATATCGTTTCCAAATTCTAAAATGTTGTAATTTATATTTTCAGACTTACTACCCATATTTAGAGAGAAATACCACGATCTGCAGGGTTTGAAAAAGTTTTGCCAGTCAGAAGCACGAGGTTATTATGACATACTTCCTGTTGCTTGACGTTCTCAGATTACATAACATTGCATTGCTTTTATATAGTGTGACTCTTATTTGAAGTATTTAAGTAAAAAGCAATGATTTTGCTACTTTGAATTCCTGGACTTAGCCTCTTCTTTCATCATATATCTAACACATTTTTTTTTTTTTTTTTTTTTTTTAAATTGTAGCAGAACAAGGTCGAATATATAAGCAACTAGCTGAAATGCCCATGTGTTGCAACAGTTGTTAAAGAAGGGCCTATGTTTATCATGGCTTTTGAGGGTTCCGGAATCCAGTCAGTAAAAAGCGTCCCAATAGTAACCTATTTTCCAAAAGAATTTTTGATCCTCTATTTGAACCCCTTAGTTGTTGAATTTTCATAATTACCCAAACACATATTTTTAAATCCTGACCAAGAGTCCATATCGAAATTTCCAAGCAAGTATCCAATTAGCAATTTTTGTAATCCTAGGTTCAAAACTGGCTTAGTAGAAATATATTTTGAAAAAACGTTTCATCCCCCATTTCACCCCCTTACGGGCGGAATTTCGAAAAATTGCTTCTTAAATGACGCCTACAGAATAAGATCAACACCCTCTACAAATTTCAAGTTTCTATCTTCAGTGGTTTGGACTGGGCGATGAGTCAGTCAATCGGGACGTTGCCTTTTATATATAAAGACATAATGTGTTTAAAGGGTATTGCTTCAGATTTGTAATTTTTGCAAAATAAGCGTAAATGTTACAGAATTATAAGATCAAGGCAAGAATAAAACAGAAAAATTAAGGTACAATAAAATTTATAAAAGTGGACTTAGCTCTTTCTTTTCATGAACTGGGCCCTTCATATAGGTCTACATATACTTTCCTACCCCCCCCCCCCCAATAAAAAAAAAATCAAGAACATTTAAAGTAGCCAATGCAAAAACATCATTAAAACTTTCAGTTTTATATTGTTTAGATAAAATGATCCATTGATGTGCAAGTGTTCATCATGTTCTACTCTGAACAAAGCAAGTAGCATTTGGTCTAAGAAAAGCTAATGTTCTTGGATGTCAACTGTGTTCTGATTGAAGCTACAACTTACCACTGATTCAAATAAAATTCCGATAGTTCCTATGCACAACAATATCAGAAAGCAATTATATTCAACAGAACTAATCAATGGCATCTACTTTATACTGCATACTACTGTGTTTTGTGTCCATGCAATGGGGGACTCATCAGTATGAACACATTACCAACAGAATTACAAGCTGAAGATTGTGTGTACAGATTCCCATGTACAGGAACAAAGCAGACCACATTTTTCCAGTCATCTTCAAATTAACTATATAGAATTTATAATAAAATAGTGGGGCCTGACTTCCCCCCCCCCCCCCCCCCCAAATTGTCTTACCTCATAAACATCAGTGTCACAGTCAAGTAGTGCATCACTTAGCAAAGCATAACAAAATACACACTGTAGCTTGGGAAGCTATTTACTTCACTGGATTTGAATTAACATCATTTACATATTCATGTATGAAGACTGCAAGATGCACAAAAGACCATGCTGGTGTAAAATAATATAAACACTCGAAATATGCCAAATACTGGTACTGATGTCAAAACCCGTTGACCTCAAAAACTCGGTTGTCGTGAAATCAACACTTATGTCAAATCACTTTCCTTACCTAACTAATGCAGGGTGAAAAAGTTGTTCAAATTTGCTCCTTAACATAATGTGCACAACAGTAGCTTAGATTTCCCAAAATCTTGTGCAAGTAGATCACCTTTTGGAAAACGAAGATATGAAAATTCTTCCTTGTTTCACAAATCCCTTCAAACTTTCCCTGGAATATTATAAATTGCTTTTAATGTGGGCTTTTCACACTTTTACATCTTTGTTCAACTTGAAAGAATCCTTGTGAATAAATCTGTTATAGATATTTAGACTTTTGTCTAGGCCGTTTGTCTACCTTGGTGTGTTTGCGTGTGTCTGCTTGTTTACCTTTCCCTTAAGGGAAGTCCTTCCACTCCCTTAAAACCAGCATCCTTCCCTTTTTTCCCCTCCTTCCTTCCTCTTTTCCTGAAGAAGCGACCAACGGTTGTGAAAGCTTGAATTTGTGTTTTTATTTGTGTGTATTTACGAGCCTGTGCTTTGGGTAAGTTATTCGATTTCTATTTTTTATACATATTTATCCCACCATGAAAGTTTCTTTCTATAATATTCATTATCTCTATTGAAGTACATATGCATCTTCATCTGACTAAAGGCTTACTGGGTGATCAAAAAGTCAGTATAAATTTTAAAACTTAATAATTACAGAATAATGTAGATAGAGGTAAGAAATCGACATACATTCTTGGAATGACATGGGGTTTTATTTTTAAAAAATAAAATAAAAGACATAGTAAAAACAATAATGAGAGTTGCAGCAGGTGACAAGCTCCACTACTAAAATCCTTCTAGGTCATGGGTTTTAACATCGATTAATCTGGTGTTGAATGTTTCGGTAACAGTGTATGCACTGGTGCTGTAATACAGTTGTTTAAACAAGACTGGCATTCAAGTGACTCTTCCAGTCAGAACCGATAGTGTCTCACCATAACTTCGAACATGCTTTAGTGCTGTTCACAACATTATTCCTCGACTACAGCTATTGTTGAGGAATGATGGTGAACATATTGAGCATTTCCTGTAAAAATCATCATCTTTGCTTTGTTTTAATTTGTTATGCTAATTATTGCTTTTCTGATCAGATGAGGCATCATCTGTCGGACATTTTTTTATTCTAATAAAACCCAGTGTTTTGCCAAGCATGTGTGTCAATTTTTACCTCTCTATCTACATTATTCCATGATTTATTAGGTTTTCAAATTTATACTGTCTTTTTGATCACCACACTTTGTTATCTGATAGTTGAAAATAATCAGAAAAATTTAAGGACCCAACACCATGTGTCTGTTTTGACCCTTATCATCAACATGGTGGAAACGTCATTTCTCTCATAGCCAATTGGGAATGATTAATTTTTCAACTGATTAGAGGTTTTAATGGACAAGTGATCATAACTAAGAGTTCATATTGGAAAAATCATTAATACATTTGTAACAAAACTAATACATACCCATTCAAACTATTAACATTCCCCATAAGAGCTTGCCACCACACACAACACAACATGCTGATGATATGAGTCAAACCCAACAGGTTGTATTGTGTGTTTCAATTGACCCAATAGTAAACTGGCTTTGGTTGTGTGTTTAATGGCTGGGAATGATTTAACTATCAAATCAACCTAGATGGTTTGCACACCTTACGCTGGGCGTCTTTAACACACAAAATTAGGGTAGGGAGTGATCATCACATACATCAAATAATAATGTTGGGTGCCAAAAATATAAGAAATTAGGAATGGGAATAGCAAATTCTATTTATAAAAACATGAAAGGTGAATTAAAACATTAACTTTTATTTTTTGCCAAAAAAATATACATACACATGTTACAAGATGTGTCCACAGTGAGGAGTTTCTCATAGATGTAGACGTTTCAGAGTACAAATAAATAGTACACATTTCATAACAATGGAAGGTCTTGCCCGGAAAGTCAATAATATTAGGATGGTTTGCAACTCACCACATATATGATTGCTTGAGCCTAACAGACACTAAAAACAGAATCACATTCATACAACTTTTTTTTTCCATTGCCTCTGTCATAAAAGCTAAATTCATCCACACAATCACTTCAGCACAACTTGTCCACACGCAATCACCATATGCGGCTGCTCTGCAGCTCAGCAACATCGTTACGGTGAGTTGGCAACTATCCTAATATTCTTGAAATAATACACAGATCATTAGCTTCTGGGCGAGCGACACATCCTCACTAAATTCGCAGGGCATTATTCCATCAGGATGTACTTCAAATTATTTTGGGCAGTGCCCAAACTCATTAATGTAAAATTAAATAAGTCAACAATGGAAACTCCAGGTTGGAATATCAAAATGAGGAAAGATCGCAAATGAACATTGTCCACAGAGAGACTACTACCTGTGCACTAGTCACACCTGTAAGATTGTATAAATGTACTTTCTATTTTTCTGATGAAGGTTGTGACCTAAAGCTTAGCTGGGTAAGTGTGATTGGCTTTCATGGTTTGGCAATCGTCTTTACAGAGAACAAGGTACAAAGTACACCTAAAAGAAAGTTAGCCATTTTCTTTATTTATGAAAAAAGACAACATAATTACATGAAAAACTTTTTTGACAACAGGTGCAGCAATGTTTTCTAGTTACCAAAACAATTTAGGCATTTGTCATGTGGGATCAATTTGTGTAAGCCTGTCTTGTAGAAGTCTCCCCTCTGAGAATGGAACCAGCATGTGGCAGCCACCTTAAGCTCTTCGTTATCATCAAAACACTGGCCAGAGGAGAGGAATTTCTGGAGGTGCAAGAAAAGATCCATGGCAGCAAGAGTATAAATGAATGCTGGTTGATCAAACAGCTCCTAGCTGAACTTCTGCAAAACAGTTGCACCAAGCTGCATTGGGACGAGCTTTTATGATCATATAGCATACAGTGCTGATCTTGCCCCCCCCCCCCCCCCCAGCAATTATCTTTTCTTGGACCTCAAGAAATTATTCTCCACCAGCCAGAGTTTTGATGATGAAGAGCTGAAGATAACTGTCACACACAAGTTATATTAACAAGGGGGGCAAACTTCTGTGACAAATAAGAAGTTGATCCCAAGATATGACAAGTGTCTAAAATATTTGTGTGTCTATGTTAAAAAATAACTAACATTGCTGTACCTGTTGCCAATAATGTTTGTGTAAATATGTTCCCTTTATTTTACCAAAATATGTAAACTTACTTTCTGGATGTGCCTCTTAATTTGAAATACAACCTGATAGAATAATGTTCTCTTTCACATAATACATATTTACAACCAAATAAAAAATAAAAAGGCTAATGTGACTACCACAAATCCCATATAAAATGAGATTCTTTGATGCGAAGTAAATAGTTTACCAACACAACATGCAAAGGTACAATATACTAAAATGGAAAATTAATTCTTACACTAGTGCAAACACATCAGATAGTAAACAAGTTTATAATTATTGGCTTAGATTGATAACATTGAATTGTTGTGTACAAAACCCATATTTGAACTCCTAGAAAGTCAATGAGAGGAAATAACCACTGTACTGCACTCTAATGGGGGAAAACAAGGTACAATATATATTAGTTGCCAACCAATTCAAGTGAAATTTTTCTGTGAACTTTAACCTATAAACATCAATTCTTCATAAAAGGGAGTTTGGTAGCTGCTGCCCGCCCCCATTTTTTTTTGGTGGGGGGGGGGGGGGAGGGGTGTGACCTAAAACATAACATGGATTCTGAACCAAGGTTCACTCAGCCTTTATCACATCAATAAACACTTCCAGAGGTGAAAGAATAAGTGACATAAAAATCCTTGTAATTTCCAAGATCTGTTGTATATTGAGGTAGGCTAGTCCTATCAATATACATCAAATGACAAAATACATCAACAATGTTGTTGTCACAGCGAGAGATATGACTTGTGAAAGTGGCATATCCTCTAGTGTTCAAAATCTTCTGTGTAAAAACTCAAGTTCTTGGTTATGTAGGATGGAAAGTTGCCTTAGTCTTTGTTGGAGTAACAGGTTGCTTTCCAATTGTGAAGTGAAAAATTGGATTGATTGTGATAGTGAGAAAAGTGTGTAAGACTATGCAAGAAAAGGGGCTTACATGATTTTCCTTATCATTTGCACCCTGTGAGGTAAAAAAAATTGTTTGAGAATTGTAGATGGACAGGAACATCACAACAATATGTTGGAGAAGACAACATACCCTTGATGTGACCGTCATGGAAACTCAACTATCAATCAACACAGTTTGTGATTATTTCGGGTTCTGCAGAAATGTCTTATGTCAGAGCTACTACATAATGAGTGTTGCTCTCAGTGAACCTGGAAGAATAGTGAAAATATATGAATCCAATATAGAGACAAGAAAGAACAACAAAGATCATCTGTTGAAAAACAAAGTGAAACATATAGGGATATTCTGGGGACTCTAAAAAGAATCCCTTAAGTGCTTTGTTGTTTGTGTCCATTCCAAAGAAAAGCAATGTTAATATTTCTAAAGATCTTCATCTTACCAGGTATGAAAAACACTTGTACTTCCACAATTTGTGATTATGGGTATTCGTATAGGCTTCACAAATGTTGCCAAACTCTCTCTCTGTCTCTCTCTCTCTCTCTCTCACTCACACAACACACAAAATCATCAGCATTGAATTATTGGGGAAGGTGACTAAATATGCAGGACTGAAACTAGAGAGCACCTTTAAGTTGAAAAATTAAAAGCTTAAACCAAATTTTGATAGATTCTGAATGCATTAGTTTAGACGCTGTAAACTGTGAACAATTACACTTTTTGTCAACTACGATGAAAAACTGGGGGGGGGGGGGGGGGGGGGGGGGAGAGGCAGCGGCAAGTCCAACTCGGCAGTGACATCCCCACACCCACCCACACTCTTCAGACCTATTTTGAAATTAAGTATGATCATTGCATCACAGAACAGATACAAAACCCGATTACATATTATACAGACTATATTTAGCAACTTCATGACATTTTTACGAAGAGTTCCTACACTTTTTTCATCTGGCACAGGTCAATACTAAGTTTCAAATTAGTAGCTGACTATACTTGCAGCAAAATAAGAAAGTTACTAACAACTAGTTATTTACAGGGCAACTACAATGAAACCAACCAGTTATCACTAGAGTTCGCTCACAGTTGTTGTAACAATTTACCACCTCATCTTTTGCCTACCAGCCATCCGATGGCTGTCTGTAGTGTCTGTAACACTATTAATGTAGGTAATTCGTATATGGTTTGTTACTCTATGCAGATTTTACACAATGTGCAAAGCTAACTCAAACAATTTATGGCATTGATATGACTTAACACCTTGAAAAATAAACTTCACATTGCACATTTAGAATAAGTGCAAATGCTGCCACTGAAGGCACATTACACTTGCACAAACAGAGAACATCCCACCTGCATGGTCAAATAGCAATCACTCTTTTATTATGAGCCAAGTAAGGTCTCTCATGCACATATTGCTCAATGCCACAAGTGGCATGGCAGCAGATGTGACAATACCACAAAATGAGTCACAGGCAGAGCAGCAGGGTAGATGGTGGAGAATAGCAGCATATCTCAAGCATCCTAAGACTGTCTCTCAATGATGCAGGACTTACATCGCAGCTGCTTACAACCTGGGTTCAAAATATGTCTGACATCCAAATGCTGGGATCAGCGTCAAAGCTTGGGTTCAAGGAAGCAGACAAATTGACACCATACTTACTGTGTTATAAGTCCCATGAAATGACCAGTGATCTACATCCAGAATTGAAAAGTGAAGATTTTGTGTTAAATATAATGAATGGCACACAAGCTAAAACATTAGGAAAATATGGAAGTGACTATTTGTATTGATGGGACTCATGGTCTAATCTTGAAGTTATCACATTGTTAGTACTGGATGTTGTGAGGCAAGGATTTCCATCTGCTCTCCTTATTTAAACAGAAATGACTGCTAAGACCTATTAAAAAAATGTGCTGGGCATATTGTCACAATAAGCAAGCAGACTGAACAAAAACACATATCTGACGAGTATGCTTAAAGCTCGGAAATACACAGATGGCTACATGAAGCAAGAGAAAAGATTGGACAAAGGTATACCTGCAATGACGTCATTCACAATGGCAACACTGTCAATGATGAGAGCTAATAATTTTGAATAAAGATTGAGGGAACGATGATCAATAGCACTAAGTGCAAATACTAATGACACCATCCATAGACATTACCACATGAGATGATATGTTGCTGCCACCCACACAGTATAAGGAGCAAAATATGATTGTGGTACATGTATCACCTATCCTTTCCAGCATTTACAAGCAGTACATGAATCCTGATAATTCCACTGCTTCTTTATACAAGTCGTCTTCATCTGTCCTCGAAGGACTGAGACGATTCAATAATAGACTGTGTGACATAAGTGTTTTCTGTGAAGACAACGAAATTGTCACTCCACATGTGTACAGCTGTTCTTGGCGCCTTTGATGAACTGACCTGAAAGTAAATTACAAATTTAACACAGAGCTCATACTTAGATAGTATAAACAATGCCACAAAGGACTGCAATATCTAACATATGGTTTACTGATACGTACCAGGTATGCTGTTTACGGCTGGCCTGGTGTTATGGTGACGACTGGTGTGGTCTTATGGTGATGGCTGATTCATTCAATATTGTGCAACTGCAACAAGCAGCACTTTGTCATCACAGCCAGCTGCGGTGCATTCACTCCAACAGACAGGCTCACATTAGGTCCTTTACAGCTCCAACACAACTATCAACCATCAAAGTCAACTCTGCCCAGCACTGTCAACACCATTACACCAGTGAGCTGTGTGTCTTAGATTGAGTGATAAGGAAGAGCGTAGTTATGATCCATAAGAGCAGCACTATTCTTCATATCTACTCCTGTTAAAAACATACCATTTTAGGACCAATACATAGAACATTGGAAGTGAAAAAGACAGTATGACTGAAATGAGATTAATCACAATGCACTGCAATACGTGGAATTCACCAACAGATGGCATGACACCATTATTTTATTACACAGCCGTATTGACAGGCCATGAAAAAATTATAAAATCAGAATCTAGACCTAGCACATTGGGATAAGACACTAACATACAGCATTGATGATTTTACAGATATATAAATATGCATTTCAATGTGGTTCTCTAAAACAGATTTCATACCTGGCAAGATGTGTTGGTGTTCTTGATGTAATGCAAGATTTTCTTCAACACACACACTGACAGGCCCTGTAAATAAATGCTATATCAAAAACAAGACAGATGAGACTGGAATATTAAACCTACAGTATGTGCCAGGAGAAAAATCATAATAGACTTAAATAATAATAAAACAACCTTGTGTGCTGTGTTTGCATTCTTGCTGACACTGTAGTGGACCAATTTCTTCCAGCATCTCACTGGCAGTACCTGTAAATATATTTCAAATCAAAGTTTATATAATGTTGAGTACAGTACTGAGTGTACACAGAAATTACACCCCAGTGCAGATACAATCATAACTAGATTTTAAAATTAGAATTTATACAACACAACGGTTTCAAAATATGCTACAAACCTTCATCCAGAACGTCTCTCAATATATCACGGCATTGTTGTGCATCTGGAGCAACCATACGTCTGTTACGTGACAATCTCTTCTTCTTGGTGGAATACAGCCTTCTTTGAGGTACAAGTCTCCTCTTCCGGCTCCTTCCTTCAGTACGAAAGGCACTACCATTACGGACCTGAGCTGCACTCATTGTGGCTTTCAATGATTTAATTACTTTTTTCCCTAGTTGAATGTCAGTAGCTGACATAGTCTTAACAATATCAGCAAAAGCAGAAACAAGATTCCTCCTCTCATCTGACAATGACCCTGTGGTATTTGAGTCACTGTGCACACTTACTACATTCAAAATGGCTTCTTGCTCATTTATATCATTTACACCTCCATCATCAACAAGTTCATTGTCAGAGTCATCAAGATTTTGAGAGAGAATTTCTACCCCCATCTCCCCCTGGCAGACATTGTGTATATGTTTGCACATATTCAACTTTATGCTGTAGTCAATGCATGTACAACAATAGCGATGAATGCAGCATTTACAGTCACTGCAAACTAATTTGCATTTGCACTGAGCATTCTTTTCCCTTACCACATAAACTTCTTGTGACTTTAAGGAAAGAACTTCCCAGCTGCTGCCTACCTTTGTAATTATAAATTGTTTATTCTTTGAAATCCCATCTTTGTGTCTGCGGCGAATGTCCTTCATTTTGCTTGTCACCTTTCCTTTGATATTGACAATGAGTCTGTCAAACAGTTTAGCCGTTACAAATGACATCATTGCCGAGATGCCTTTGTCCAGTCTTTTCACTTGCTTTGTGTTGCCATCCAAGTATTTCAAAGCCTTATGCATACTCTCAAGATGCATGTTTGTATTTAGTCCTGCTTGCAGCCTGTGACAATATGCCCAGCACTTCACATTCTTCCCATAGTAACTTTTGAAATAAGTACCAAATTCTCTTGTGGCTGGATCATGGTGGAGTTTCTGGAGAGATTTATGAAAAGATTTTTCAAAAACAGAAACATCTGTCTCTCGCATTAATGCTGACAGTAGATTGTTAACCTCTTTCCTTTTTTCCTCGTGCTTGATTTTGTTCACAATATTTGTCTGCCAGGCTCTCAGCACATGCCAGGAACAGAAGAGTCTCATTTCTGGAGTTCCCATTGTTCTGGTCCAAGCAGTAATGTAAGATTCTGCCAGATCTGTCATGAAAACTTTGGGAGAAATTGGGCCAACCTGTGACTTCACATAATTGAAAAATATGCTCAACACATCCGAGTCGCTTCTGTTTGAAATAAGGAAAGCGCAGGGAAAACCTTGTCTTACATCGTCTAGCACTAGCAACGTGTTTACTTCAAAATCATAACCATTCAAACCATGAGTACCATCAACACAAATACAGTCACTTCCGTATTTCCCTAATAACTCCGCTTGTGCACTGTTCATAATAATCAACACAAAATCTTCTCTTTTCAGTTCCGGGTGTAGATCACTTGTGGTGTCTTGGGGCTTATAGAACAAAACGCATGGATTCTCACTTTGGTTAACATCTTGAACCCAAGCTTCGACACTGAGTGCATCATTACGATGCCTAACTGCTCCTGAACCAATGTTGTAGGCAGCAGCAATATTATGCAAATCTTGCATCGTTGTCAAGTGAACTCTCTCCAAATTCGAATCTCTCACTGTCCTTCGTATCTTATCTAGAATAGCAGGGAAAGGCACTCCTAGCTCTATGTATGCAGCTATGCTCTCTCGATCTTGTTCTGCCAGAGGCAAATGGCTTAAATCTAAATTGTGGCCGACATGTGTCGACAGAAAATTGACTCTGCACTTTCCTCCATTAACGACCACTTTCATACCTGCTGGACATTTTCCATTCACTTTATTGCTCCCAGTCAGTTTCAAATTTCTTTTACCTTTACTTTTCGAAATAAACTGACCTGATCGGTGGCAGTCGAAGTAGTGTGTGGCGGTATCACCAACAAGCTTGGTCCCTCTGTTTTTAATAAATTTAGAGAGCGTGACACGTTCCATGTCCTCCTTCCACTTGAAAAATTCTTCCTCACTCGTAAATTCCAATTCTTCTTCCTTCACATTTATTTGATGGCCGGACTGGAAATGATCCAGCCAACATTTCTTCGTTTCAGCTTCAAATGTACACAATGTACACTTAAACTTTTTCTGTGGTGCTTCGCCATGAATGATTTGTTTGTGGCGCTTCAAGTTACGTTTAGAAGCAAACTGTTTGTCACACAAATAGCACTCATAGGTAACAGCACTTTCACTTTTTGAAACTGGGGGCACTATTTCATTACGCTTCTCTGGATGCACTTTCAACAAATGCCGCCTCAGAGATTTCCGGTAATTGTACTCAAATCCACAAAACTCACATTTGTAGGAACTCATGTTCAGTTACAAACGCACAACACTGACAAAATACAAAAGCAAAAGCCGTATATAACCCGAACTTTTGTAACGTAAACAAAGCCACGTGCACACTGCAGACAGAGCGAAAACGATCACGTACACCAAAGAACTTCAAGGCACAAGAGACGCGTTTTGGAAGCGGATAGGTATGGAGGGGGGGAAATGGGCGGGACTAGTGCCAAGGCAAAAGCTCCGTTTAACGTTTCCTACTTGCGACTCTTAAACGCGATTTGTCACTGAAATCGCAGGTAGACTCTATAGCTTGCCCAATGCAAAGATATTAGTACAAACTTCGACCAACAGATGGCAGAGTGCAAACTGCTTCTTGCTACTCTTAGTTGCGACTTGCTACTTTTAGTGCTACTGCGCTTCTAAACTGCGACTGAAATCGCAGTCAGAATCCGTAAAGTTGCGACTGTGAATACTGCTACTTCTAAATCACTGTGACTATTAACAGATACGCGATTTTCGACCCATCCCTAATTCTGCCTCTTTCTTATGAAAGTAATGCGAGTATACTCTGCAACATTCGACGTTTTTACATTTCCGTCTGATTTCAGAACGAAATACGAAAAAATAGCTTCGAGTGAAACGTAGCCTATAGAAGGAAAAATCATGTTCTTCCTTATCACAAATTTTTGTGTTTCTTTCCAGATATGTGACGATTTCCGAGAGTGTGGACAGGCAGGCGAATACGAACTTTATTGCTGCTTTCGGAGCAATTTAAGCTGCCCTCATAAAGGCCAATTCACACTGTCCGTCACGTCAACGTCACGTCACGGAACCGTCACGTCAAGTTGTATTCACACTGTCCGTCCGTGTCCGTCACGTCAATTCGTCCATCTCAATATGCGATGTTGAAAGTGAGGTTATGAGTGGCGATCTGTTATGTAGAAAGTCATAGTTTAATATTAGAAAGGGGGAACAACAACGCTAAATGTTATTAACGGCCAAAGAAAACTTTACAGTGTATGTTTTTGGCCAACTTACTGGGAACTGAAACAACATTTCAAAACATCGACATCTATTTTCAAGCGAAAAAATAAACATATGAAGACATCAAACCATACTTGTAAGAGCATAAATAGCGCCTGTATACTTTAACCATTACGATTTGCTTGCTGACATTGTTAATACCGTCGTAAACAACTGAATTTTTGTCTTTCATTAGAACTGACATTTTCATTGAAAGTGTTATTTAATGAAAATTGCGTAATCAAATTACAATCTTATTCAAATAAACAGTTTGCTTCAGTCGTTTCTGTTATAATGTTACGTAACATAAACCATTTTTTGGTTTCAGATATCCGACCTCGATTTTAGGGGGACACTCAATTGACAAAAATATTTAAGTCGTCATGAAACATTTGAGATTTGCCCCTAAAACGAGGTACAACAACAACACAAACACATTTGCATATAAACAGTACAATCGTCGAGTGCAACATGTAATTCGCGTGACGAAAATAGGTTAACTTCCGATGTTAGCAGACGGCCGTTCCGTCAAAACATTCTTCTCGAGAAAGCTTGACGGACGTTGACGTGACGTGACGGTCCGGTGACGGACAGTGTGAATGCCGCCATTAGAAATACATTGCGGAATGTTCTGACGGACGGTGACGTGACGTGACGGACAGTGTGAATTGGCCTTTATTCCCTGCCTGTCCAGATTTATTTTGTTTATTTATTTTCGAGGTCTATGAAATCGTGACGGGAGTGTATCGCCGGGATGTAGAATGTGTCATATTATTGCTATAATAATCATAAGTCAATGTCATGCGGCTTACTGACTAAATTGTTTGTAAAAAGATGCATGAAAAGGGCTACACTTTACTTACGGGCTGCAAGGGCTTAGTGTGTTGATGTTGGCAATGAAATTTTCGCTTTACGATGGTAATCAATTTACTAACCGGACAAGGTTATATACAAGAACCTGTCAGTCATAGAACAGGAACAGCATTAATTACTTATCTCACGGCCAACACAAAAGATTAATTATATTTTTTGTTTTTTCAGAGAACGTGTAATGTGGTTGCCAACACCAACACACTACGTCTGTACCATAAAACTTACGTTCTAATTCGCAGAAAAAGTATACAGCCAATAAGTGACATGGTCAGTTCTTATAGTGAAGCTAAAACTTAAACAGGAAGTAACGCAGATTATTAATCAACTCCTTTAAAGAATAGATATCTAGAAGACGAGGGGTTCTTGCTTTTTGAATTTAGCCATATCACCACCGACTGATGTAATATAAACTATAGGTTTATTTTATACTATTCTGCCTGAATAATTTACCGTGTTCCTCATTGTCCCCTGCTAGAATTTTTAATAAAATACTATATTTGAAGATCGTGTTTACTTCTTGTAATATCAAGTTCACATGCATAGTTTTGTGAACAGTATGATTATAGTTCAGAGAGAAAATGTACTAGCATGACTTGGTGAAGAAAGCCAGCTGTTTCAATAAATCTCTACAATAGTATCTAGAGTGCACTCTGATAATACTCTCTGAGAGCGCTGTATTTCGGAAGCAGACAGCCAAATATATGTGGTAAGGAAGAATATTAATATTGTTGCCGCTCGTGAAGCTGCCCTATTGGGTTCCTACCTAAGTGCACAATAGATTGGGAAATAAACGGCGAAATATTTGCGTCCTTCATTTTCTAATCACAAGGAAATATAAATAATGTAGAACACTGCAAATCATACTTGCCTTACATTAATAAGCAACTCCTAGAATGTGTTTAAATAAAATATTTCAAAAAAATTACAGGAAGTGTGCGGTTACGAACTATGATCCATTGTATTTACAATCTAGAACGCTATCCATTACACCACGTTGACGATAAACATTTCAAGGCTTTTTTTTTAATTAAATTCATTACTAAAACTTATTGCTGCAGTACAATTTTATATGTAATAACAAAGGTAAATCTCCTTGTGATGCAGTGTCAGAGCACTGTCACTCTGAAATGGAACTGGGCAACCTTAACACGAAACAGTTTACATATTATGCCAGAATGAACGACGGCGTGTTCTGCATCGAGTCAAGGATATATCAGTACGGTAGCGTCTTCGACCATATGGTCGAAGGGTAGCGTAACTGTAGAGACATCTATCGGGCGGTCGGGAAATCTTGGGTGCCCTCCTCAGCTGCCTCTAGTCGCCTGTAAATACATCAGGCCATGCCGCTGATCGAGTCGCATTTTTTTTTTGAAAATTTAACAAGGCGTAATTTTGAAACCATGTGAGCTATCAAAATGAAATTTGGTATATTTCTTTCTCTGTGTGTGACCAAATTTCATTAAAATCTGAAATGGTGGGGGAAAATGACTGTGTTGACATGGGATGATTCAGAGACACAACATTTAATGTGCTGAATTTGAAGACTTTATTACTTGAATTTAGGTAAACTTTTGTGATAAGCTAAGGGGAAGAAAATGAAAAGTTGGGTCAGTTGAAGTCCGGAATATGAACCGTCGGCTTTGACAAATGACATCATATTTGGGTTAAAGACTATTTGTTTACAAGCAGAATATAGATTAAGATTTTGTGTTTAAAAAGTTATCCGATAGTGAGATATAGATTGACAGAGTTAGGTAGTTTTTGTCCCCACAAATGAGCACCGAAGGTGTGAATTTGTGGGCTGAGGCTTGTGATTGATGGTATACGTGGTTGTGGTAATCTGTAATTTACTAGGATGATCACAGATTAGTAATTATCTGCAATACATAAGTATTCTGATGCTGTCTTGATTGTTTATATTGGTTCATAGGTTTGTTTTGCTAGTTGACATATCTATGTAATGTATCTTGTGAGGCTCAGATGTCATTGGTCAAAGCCGATGGTTTGTATCCTGGTCTTCAATTATGTCAAAATGTGTGTGTGTGTGTGTGTGACAGAGAGAGATGCAGTAAGCTAGAATTTAATGAGTACAGTATGTAACTTGAAACTTTTTTATGAATTATTTTTCAAAAGAGATAGATTGGCTTGCCAGTACTTACCTTTGTGCTATAGTGCCAGTAGTCACACAAATGAAGAAAAATAAAAAAAAAAGGGACAAAAAAATGATAAGCTTTCAGAACACAGTTCTTCTTCAGGTGGGAGAGAAGGGAAGAAAAAAGGATGGGAATAGAAGGGAAAGGTAATTCACGACCTAGGTCATGAGGCTGGTGTTTGAGGAGTGTGGAAGTCAGAGATACTGCATATTAGTACTGAGCCAAGCCAGAGAGGATATATATAACCAAAGGGGAAAGATAAAGCAGTAAAGAGAAGAGAAAATTAGTGAACTGAATGATGCTGGGGTGTAGAAGGGGTGGGGGGTTGTCTAAAATGTTTTTGATTAACAGGGAAAGATGCACACACACACACACACACAGAGGTGGGGGGGGGGGGGGGGAGGGAGAGAGTGAGTTAAGGAAGGGATAATGAATAGGTGAGCTGAGGATGGAGGAAGGGGAGGGGTTAGTGTAGATTTAGGCCAGGGGGTGGCGGGAGGAGAGGATATGTTGGAGGGCAAGTTCCCACCTCTGTAGCTTTGAGGGACTGGTGTTTGTTGGTAGTATCAAAATCGCATGTGTGGTGTAACACGTAACTTTCCACCAATGGTTGGGGGAGCTGTTGAAGGAGGTCTTCAAAGAGCCTCTTCATTGAGAGGAGTGTGAGGAGGCAGATACAGAGAACACACAGTTAGTCAGTGGTGCACATGTACAGTCACTGCAAGTGCTTGTGAGGTTGTGTTGAAGGAGAGGGGTTCAGAGTGGTAGGCTGTGCTGACAAAAACAGCCAATCCACCCCCTCGCTCTCTCTCCACTAACGTCGTCCTTTCTGTGGAGACTGTAACCGCATATCTCAGGGCTATCAGCGGGTTTGAAATTTGCCTCCTGGAGACACACACATTGGTTGTCCCTGAGATAATAAACGTAGTTCCTCCACATGTGTTCTAAATCCCTGACAGTTTCACTGCAAGATGGAGGCCAGTTATCAAGGTGGCTGAATCTTCACAATCTCTTTCTGATGAGACTGGCGACCTGTAACAGGAGGGAGTTCACCTTTGGGGCAAGATGTTTGCCCCAATGGAAGGTGAGTTTTGGAGCCAGTTGACTGTCCTAAAGTTGTATCAATCTCCATGCATTCTGGAGCTGAATCACAAGGCACACCAAGAGTAATAACATCAACCTGGTGACTGTTTCCTTGTAAGTTTCACATGGGACTTTCCCTTATCCTTTTTTGCCTTATCCTTTCTCTTTTAAGTACTGATTTGCAATTCTCTCTCATAATGCTATGGTTATGAGTATTGTTCTTTGGATACAGTTATGGCCTAATTACATCTTTCTGTTTGGAAACATTTTACATCATCTCAAGAGGCTCCTGAATTCTTCTTAATCACTATATTTGAGGAACTAATCTTATAGTGTCAAAAAAAAAAAAAAAAAAAAAAAAAATGTTTCCAGAATTAGTTCAAATGTATACAAAGTGTACAAAAAGAATACCATGATTTCTACAAAAATAGTTTTTCTTTATTTGTTTTTGTAAAAACATAATAAATCACTTTTCATTTCTGAACCTTACAGCTTACACTGTCTTCATGAAATGCTGTCACAACTGTTCCTGTAGAAAGCAAGACTACATCATAATTGTTTTTCAGTGATTGTGTGAAACTGTTCCTGCATATGAAATAGTGGATAAAACAGTTTTAGAATATTATGTTCTTTAGTATTACTGTAGCTGAAAACCCAGCATTGCCCAGGTACGTATTTATGTCCTTCCTCCCCCCCCCCCCCCCCCCCTGTCTATTGCCTCCTGTCCTATTCTGTTCATTTCTCCTGTATTTTGTGAATTTCAGCCTCAGTTTCATTTTCATGTAGCTCAATCCTTATATCATCATTTCTCTTGTACAAAGTGATACACAGTAATGTAGTTTTTCACAGGTGTAGAGTGGAATGTTAGGAAACAAAAATAAATAAATAATAAATGAATCGTCACATCGAATAACACTGTAAGGCACATTTTGAAGTTTATGGGAAATCGAAAAAAAAACTTAATTCCAGACAATTGATGGAAAATAATAATGTACCAGTAGGTACGTATTATTTGTGCATACAGACTCTTAAAAATACTTGGTTCTGCTTTCCAAAATTTCACTAAGTATAGTTTTTTTGAAAATTAGTAAGTTTTAAAATGGATAAATGCTGTATAGCACTGGATATACAGCTTTATTCCGTATCACTCTGTACTCTGCTCTAATGTTAATGTTGTCTAGAATCCAAAAAGTGTAAGTAAGAAAATTATTACAAGATACAAAATATATTTATTGTAAACTGATTACATTGGTCTTGAAAAGTAGTAGTACAAGGGTATCTTAAAGTTGAGACACAAATCTGGTAGCCAAACTCAGCTGTCACACTGTAGGTTTTCGTAAAAATCCCGGTATTTTGTATCCATATATTTTATCATGTCCAACAGATTCTTTTCTTCTCCTTCTGAAGTGTCAGTGCCCCGTTGTAAAGCAACCGAAAACCAGAAACAACAGTAAATTTTTTATTTGATGTTCACGGAACCCATACAGCATTATTCCACTCACCTGTGTTGGAGGTTGTTTTCCAAAAACTACCTTTCCTTTCCGTGATTTATATTCCATTCCAGCATCACGAAGCCTTTTCCTCTTAATATCCTGCCAATTAGCGATGTTAATTTTCCTTTTCCGTGTGTTATTAGCATGTTTCAAACCGCTTTGTGGGTCTCCTCGCTGTTTAGTGCTGCCCTCGGACGGTAAACCGGTCAACTTTTACAGCAAGCGATGCAGACTGCCGCTTATACCATTATTCCATGCGATTCTACGAAATGTCAAAATGTGCCATACAGCGTTATTCGATGGCATGATTCAAATAAAAAAAATCTCACTTTCATTTATTCATTTATTTTGTGAATAGAGTTAGGAATGAAGATGTTGCAAATTAAAACCTTTTACATGAATATGCTTTTTTCATCTGTCTCATTGTTTATGATGTCATATCTCTGGAACTTTGTGTCGCATGTCTTTCTTACACCCAAAGTGACCGACCTCTTACTTTCAAGGTCAAATGTGCAAACTTTCATTATAATCAAAACAAAACTTAGGATTTTGTTAAATTCTATAAGTAAAATTCTCTCTGCCATGCACCACTTGGAATTTTATATCGGTGATCTTTGTCTAGCTTTGAAGGTTAACTGTGTGAAATTTCATCAAGAGCAAAATAAAACTGTAAATTTTGTCAAAGTTCTTAAGTCAAATACTTTCTGTCATGCACCACATGCAACATATCTCCTGTACAATGTGACTTACCTGGTTCTTGTGGTCGAAATCGTAGTTTAGGATGACATTGCAACATTGTGTACATGTTGTAGCAGTTTTTTGCGTGTCTCATTCTTTTTGAAGTTATATCTCCTGAACTATTTGTTGTACATGACCCTACACTGATGGCGACCTTTCTCTTGGTTTGAAGGTTATATGTGCAAAATTTCATCAAGAGCGGAATAAAACTGTATGTTTGAATGCAATACAAAGAAATCGCACTGATGTGTTTTACGGCCCACTTTAGATTTGTAGTTTTATAAGGTTTTGCAAATATTTTGGATGAAAATAATAAGAAATTAATCAATAAGAGTATTTGAAACCCTTTTAGAAAAAAAAAAAAAATAGGTAGTGGCAGGTTTCGAACCACCTACCTTTAGGGTGATAGTCCAACGCCTTGCCAACTACACTACAGCTATTTTTTTTTTTTTTTTTTAAGCAAAACTTTATTTACAAATTGTGTTTACAAATAGTTATAATTTTGTGAAACAAGATAACTTACAAAAAGTGAATTAACGGCAAAAATTTTTCTCTTTTCCATGGATCGTTGAGGATTTCTCTTCTTGCACGGAGGATGTATTGTTGACAGTCACTCACAGATCCACCTCCCGCAAGGGCGTAGTTGATGAACGAATATATGAACCAAGTGAGAATTCTGGTCTTGGACACTGGGAAAGCCTTGACATCCATGTACACCAGTTTCTTCGTATTGATGTCGTTGACACTCAGAGACAGCAATCCTGCCGATTTAAACTTGATCCATTTCTCAATCCAACGCCTTGCTGACTACGCTACAGCTATCAATCAAAAGATGAGTCCTATAATGTCATACTATTGAGGGACATTGTTAACTAATGCTAGTATGGCATTTGTAGACACTAGATTATCATTTATCGTACGAAAAACGATGTGTTTTTGTTAATTCTTCAGTGCGCCATTGCTTTTAAATGACAACATGTAAGTTACAATACGAAAATCATCAAATACGCAACGCAAGATGGCGTATGCCAGAGAGAGTTCTGGGCGAGAAATGTTTCATGACATCTCCGAACGGCTGGTTTTCGTTAATTTAATGGAGGATGTCAAATCTTCGTTATTTTTGCAAATATCACTGAAACAATACGAGATATGAAAAAAACGTAAGGGAGCTAATTTGTAGAGAATTTTCTCCTCTCCCAATTAGGTTATTCAAATTCCGTGTCAGATGAACGGTTCGTTTGCAATTACAATTATATTACAAACGGATTTTTTTTTTTTTTTTTGGTATTACTACTGTATTTTTTGTCCGAAAAATTTGAAAAAGGGAGGTTCTGGTCTGATTGGTTAAACGGTTCGTCTAAAAACCGGCAACATGTTACGGACAGACAGACATACATCCCAAAATCGCCGTTATTTCTGCAAATATCTTTGAAACGCTACGAGATATGAGGGGGAGGGGGGAAGATAGAGAGAGAGAGAGTGAGAGCAAAGTTGTTGAGAATTTTCTCCTCTACAAATTCGGTTATTCAATTTTCGTGTCAGATGAATAGTTAAGTCGTTATTTTCATTTAAATTTCGAGCTGTCAAAAGACGATTGAAAGGCCCACTTTTAGTGTTATTACCTGTTATGACTACTAACACTATTATACAATGTATCCCAGCTAACACTGAGCAGTCACCTCAAAGTCACAATAGATAGCTTCGCTAGCACACACAGTACGCAACTGAGGCGAGGTCTCGGCTGTCCCTGCTTCTCTCAAACACTGCGCAGCCGGCAGGGTGCAGCATGGTAGTGCCGCCAGCGCCACACAGTGGCCAGTTCTGGTAACGGGCGGCGCGCCGTCTAAACACACGCGCCGCGCGTTACCACATTCCTCCCCCTTTACGGTGTAATGTCCAGGGGTGCCAACCGCACCCAGGCTACGTCCATGGGTGAGGCCTCGTCCATCTCTGGCTGCCAGTGTCGGGCTGGTACTACCCCATAGGGCTGATAATGTCCTGTTCGTCTGTGCCAGGAGTGGCTGGTACCTCTGTGTATGTTGCTCGTGATGACCGGGGATGAGGGCGCACCGTCGGATCCCAGAATTGGAGATAAAAAAGGAGCAGTTTCCTTACTCACAGGTTGAGTCGTGGTCCTTTCTGGTGTCTGGATGTCTATAGACTCAGAATCGGTGGCTTCCTCCCCCCTGTCCAGTGCCGGATGCTCAGTGAGGGGAGCCGAAGGAGGAGGTGATCCGTTGCTCAGGAATGTGGCTGCTGGGACTGGTGCCTGTGACGGGAAAGGCGGCCTTACCGCCGACGGAGCTCGGGCGGACCCAGCATGCAGCGCAGAAGTCGGCCCCCCCGAAGATGTTGGCACGGAGCATGCCGGCGAAACAGGCCCCGGAGGAGGCGGGGCTGGAGGAGGTGCCTGTGAATCTGCCGGGAGTCGCGGGCGCAACTGATCCCAGTGTCGACGAAGAGTGCCCATAGCAGTGTCCACAGTGCAAAGTCGACGGCCGAGAGACGACTTCACCTTACCCGGCAGCCAACAAGGATGCCGGCCAAGCCCGCGCGCCCACACTAGCGACCCCGGAATATACCGACCTGATGGCCGTGGGGGCACACTCGGTGGCTGAGGCAACAACAAATGAAAGAGAGTGCGAGGTTACCGGCCATGAAGCAGTTCCGCCGGGCTGCGGTCCCCCGCCGGAGTGAACCGATACGACATCAAGAAATGGATAATGGCATCATCTACAGAGCAAGAGGCCACATATTTGCGCATTTGAGTTTTAAACGTACGCACAAACCTTTCCACTTCGCCATTAGACTGAGGATGAAACGGAGGGGCCATAATATGACAAATACCCAGACGAGCACAAAAATCTCAAAAAACAGAAGAAGTGAAAGGGGTGCCATTATCTGAAACGAGTGTGTGTGGAAACCCCTCCAAAGCAAAAACCGTAGACAGTGACTGAATAGTTACTGCAGTGGACATGGTATGGCAATGAAAAATGTATGGAAAGTTGGAGTACGCATCTACGAGAAAAAACCAATAAGAGTTCAGGAAGGGGCCCACATAATCTATGTGCACCTGCTCCCACGGCTGTCGGGGCTGCGGCCAAGAAGAGAGAGCCGTCCGAGGTGCCGCTTGCTGTAAAGCACACAATGAACACTTAGCCACCAGCCTCGTAATGTCCCCATCGATGCCGGGCCAAAACACATGCCGGCGAGCCAATGTTTTCGTGCGGGATACTCCCCAGTGTCCTTCATGAAGCATCTGAAGCACTTTGGAACGGAGATCCGCCGGAATCAGCACCCGCGGAGCCTGTCCGTCTGTAGCCAAAAGGAGAACCCCGCCCCATTCAGACAGGCGAAAACGGAAGGAATAATAGTTACGGAGGGGATCTGAAGCCCGACGTGGAGGGACGTCAGGCCAGCCCACTCAAATGTAGTGAAGGACGCGCCGCAGCACGGGATCTGACGACACCGCCTTGGCCAACACTGGTGCCGTAATATGAAAACCATCAACAGTAGCCTGAGCTTCCTCATCCAAATAAAAGCATAAAAGTTCTTCTTGGTCAAAATCAGGATCAGGCCCCGCCGGAAGGCGCGATAACATGTCCGCGTTAGCATGCTGTGCCGTGGGATGGAAATGGATTTCATAATTATAACGGGAAAGAAAGAGGGCCCAACGTTGCAACCTATGAGCTGCCTTGTCGGGAAGCGCTGCTGTAGGGTGAAATAGAGGCACCAAGGGCTTATGGTCAGTAATAAGATGAAATTTGACCCCATACAAATAAACATGAAATTTTTTCAAAGCATAGACAATAGCTAATGCCTCCTTTTCAATTTGCGAGTACCGTTGCTGAGTTGCCGTCAACGTCTTAGAGGCGTATGCAATGGGGCATTCCGACCCATCGGAATACTTATGGGCCAAAACCGCTCCAATGCCATGTTGGGACGCATCAGTGGCCAGAACCAAATGTTGCCCGGGAACATAAGCCATCAAACAAGGTGCAGAAACCAGTAAGCGCTTTAACGTGCAAAACGCCTGTTCACATTCAGACGACCAGGCAAAAGGAACAGCCTTGTGAAGCAGACGATGTAAAGGATGCGCTACCGAGGCAGCCCCCGGTAAAAAACGGTGGTAAAAGGCAATTTTGCCCAGGAAGACCTGTACATCCTTAACAGATGTGGGACGCGGCAGGGACTATACCGCGGGCACGCGATCTGGCAACGGGCGGACGCCCGCTGAAGATACCTCAAACCCCAAATAAGGAATAGAAGGTTGGAAAAAACGGGACTTTGCCAGTTTGCAGCGGAGACCAGCTGCTTGTAGGACAGATAAAAACACCCGCAGGTTTTGTAAATGTTCGTGTGGGGAGGCCCCAATCACAACAATATCATCTAAGTAGTTAACACAGCCCGGAACCGGACGGAGAAGCTGCTCTAAGTAGCGCTGAAAAATAGCCGGGGCACTAGCGACCCCGAAAGGGAGTCGCTGATATTGGTATAACCCAAAGGGAGTGTTGACGACCAACAGACGTTTAGTGTCATCGTCCAAAGGGAGCTGAAGATAGGCTTCCGCTAAATAAATGTGAGAAAAAGAGTGGGAACCAGACAGTAAAGCAAGGAGTTCGTCTGTCCGCGGCATGGGGTATGAGTCAACCACAGACTGTGCATTGATGGTGACTTTAAAATCCCCACATATACGTAAAGACCCCCCAGGCTTCTTTACAATAACCAATGGCGTAGCACATTCAGTAGAAGAAACGGGAGTTAAAACCTGCAAGTCCTGTAGGCGATCTAATTCTGTCTTAAGTTGATCGCGCAGGGCCACCGGCACCTGGCGTGCGCGAAAAAACTTAGGTCACGCCGTTGGTTTCATGGTAATGTGGGAGGTAAAGCCCACGGCACAACCCAGGCCCCCCGAAAACAAGGAAGAAAATTCCCGACAAAGAGCATCTAACTCCGAAAAAGGAACCGAATCCGACAGGAGGTTAACAGAATCATCGATAGAAAAACCAAAAACATTAAAAGCATCCAGGCCGAAAATGTTAGCAGTGGCAGTGTCATCAACAACAAGAAAAGTGACCAGCCTGACGACAGATTTATACGTCGTGGGGGCCGTGAATTGACCCAAGAGAGGAATGCGCTGGCGGCTGTAGCCACGCAAAGAATGGTTGACAGCCGCCAGAGGGGGTGAACCAAGTCGTACATACGTGATATAATTGAGAAGAGAAACGGAAGCTCCCGTATCAACAAGTAAAGTAACTGCCCTGTCAAAAATCTGAACGTCAACAAAAAGTTTGGGAGACGAAGAGTGAACAGTGTGGACAAGATTAACATCCATCTTGTCATCTTGCTCATTCGGCCAAGAACAGCAGACAGAAGCCATGTGGCCTTTTTTCTTGCACGAGTGACATGTAACCCTTCTCTTGTGGCAATCAGCCCTGTCATGTTGTACAAAACAAAGAGGACAGGATGGAAAGGACCGCTGCGCGCGAGCGGGAGAGTGCGGCGCGGCCCACGCCTGCCGCGAAGCCGCTGCCTGTTTACGACCGCGCGTGCGGCGAGTGGGGCACTCCCGCACGAAAGCGACGTCCGCGCAATCCAAGGGTGCCAAGCCCGACTGCGAAACTGCCGCGACATCACCCCAAGTCTCAATATGATTCCCTGCAGCCCGTGAGACTTCAAAAGACTGTGCAATGTTTAAAACATCCGTCAAGGTGGGATTCTCCAGCTGTAAGGCACGTTGGTGCACTTCCCTATCAGGAGCGAGCCGTAGAATTGCGTCCCGAACCATATCGTCGGCATATGACTCCTTGTGGGTCGGAGTAATGAACATACACCGGCGGCTAAGACCGTGCAGCTCTGCGGCCCACGCCTGGTAGGACTGATTGGGTTTCTTATGTGACCGGTAAAATTCAACCCGCGCTGCAATAACATGCGTGCGCGGGCGGTAATGGGCCAACAACAAACGACACATCTCATCAAAAGACAAAGCAGCTGGTTCCTGCAGGGGGGCTAATTGACGAAAAAGTTGATAGATATGGGGGGAGACCCACGAAAGAAATAAAGCCTTACACAACGCCGGGTCGGACACCCCGAACGCAAGGAAATGTTGACGCAGTCGGTTTTCATAGGAGTCCCAATCTTCTAAAGAATCGTCAAAACCCAAGAACGGAGGCGGAAACACAGTAGTGGAAGACACAGAACCGGAATCAAACGCCGGCCGAGGAGCCGACGGCAACCGCAACACCAGGAAGTCAAAACGGTCTGCCTGACCCGACACAATCGTCGTTAACCGCTGAACGGACTCAACTACAGTCTGTAACGATTGCTGCAAAATCTGGCCCCACGGGGGCAGCTGAAAGTCAGCTGGAGTCAGTCCTTCGTTGTCTACCATCTTCCGCGACGGAGCACACGCCAATTCAAAAACCACCTTCGTCGCCAAATGTGTTATGACTACTAACACTATTATACAATGTATCCCGGCTAACACTGAGCAGTCACCTCAAAGTCACAATAGATAGGTTCGCTAGCACACACAGTACGCAACTGAGGCGAGGTCTCGGCTGTCCCTGCCTCTCTCATACGCCGCGCGGCCGGCAGGGTGCAGCACGGTAGTGCCGCCAGCGCCGCACAGTGGCCAGTTCTGGTAACGGGCGGCGCGCCGTCTAAACACACGTGCCGCGCGTTACCACTTTACCGTAACGTAAAGTGGGCCAAAACACACACAAACAGATGGACACTCTACTTCACATATAAAGATTATGTTTATTTAAACAAATACAAACACAAAGGACTATAAAATAATGCACTGTAACAGTTTGGCACATATCCACACACATATATGGGATCATACCATGATGACAGCAGCTGCAACACTCCTCTGAGATGGACAATACTAGAGTTAACTGACAGATCAGCAGTTCTAGAGTTCTGCCAAGACCTGAAGTCAGAATTATTGAATCAGTGAAGACATTAATTTTATCTATGAGATATTTGTGCTGATCATTGAAGTATATCCTAAAGTCATGTTTTCCAGACTGCAACATTATTTGTTCACTAGTGTCTAAGGTCATTTTTCCATTCTTTTCTTTATTTCATTAACAGCAAGTCTGAATACTTTTCTTTTTACCTAAGTTAAAATAAAAATCATAGTGTTATTTTTAAGATAAGGCTTGTGCAAGTCAGAAATGTAGAAAAGCCATATCTAATACATGAAAATGAGGAAATGCAACACCTCCCTATAGCTGGTACGTGTTGTGGCACACAGACATATGGGGATCATTCTTAAAGTAAGAACTCATTTGTAATGAAGTAAGAGAACTTTTATTTTATGAACATAAATTGTATCACAATACAATATGCATACTTTTTCAATTTCTTCACTGATCTACATTGTCAATGTTGACATTTAAACATTAGGCAGGTTGTGATACCAGCTTTTGGATCCCAGCATCAAAGAATTCTGCCACCTGACTGTCGCACTTTTTTTGCAGTGAAGTGTGTAAGAACAGTGTAATATCTACTGATTCCAAAACTTATCAGAATTTGTGACACAGCTGTCAATAGTGAAGTAGGTCATCCAGATCAACATAGGCACTTTACTATTGAACCACAGCACACATTTCAAGGTTAGCAGTTTATAACATTGTTACTGGGAAATTCCACTAAAAAGAAGTGAAAGTGAAAAAAATGTTATGTTGTAGTTTGTGATATAATTGACTCCATTACAAATCAGTTCTTATTTTAAAAATGACAATCATATATAACAGCTAGGTGACTTAATTAGCTTTGAAGTTATTAAGATTCCTCTAGTGCAGCAACTTCACAAACATACTCTTAACATACTCATCTGCATTCTTTTCCATAATTTCCAATATTATCACATTTATTTTATTTTGTAGTACTTTTAAGAAGGATAGGTTACTACTAACCACAGAGATGCCTTGGTGATCTGCAGAAAGGTGCACACAACAGATAACATCTTATTAAAAAGCTTTCAGCCACTACAGCCTTTGTCAAAAACACACACACACATACAGGCACCACTCAAAATAGGAGAGGTTTAGGATAGAGATGGTCCACCTTGTTTTTGGCCACAATTTGGCGATGGCCATTATTCTAATGGACAGCTGGTTAGTGGTCATGCCAATATAGAAAGCTGTGCAGTGATTGCAGTACAGTTGGTAAATTACATGGCTGCTTTCACACGTGGACTGGCCTCTGATAGGGTAGGATAAATCTGTGACAGGACTGGAATAGGAAGTGTGGGTGGGTGGATTGGACAGGTCTTGCAACAGGGTTTTCCACACAGATTTGTTCCCTATGTCAGTGAGCTGGGTTTCGGAATGACATAGGGATGGGCTAGGATGTTATGGAGGTTAGGAGGGCAACAGAACTGCTTTAGGAGGGGCAGGATGTCTCTCATTTCTGGGCATGAGGACTGAAAATACAAACCTTGTCAAAGGATGCAATTTAGGGTACTATTGATGATAGGGAGAGCGCTGTTTTTGTGTGTGGTTACTGGTGGTAGAGGGAGGATTTGGGATGTGTGGGGATATGGCATGGGATATCTATTTGTGGAATAGGTCTGTTGGGTAGCTTGTCTGTGAAGACCTTAGTGAGTCCCTCAACATGTTCTGTCACTGCAGATACGCCATCCACAGATGGCTAGGCTGTAAGGGAGGGATTTTTTTTTTTAATTTTTTTTATGCGAAAGGGATGACAACTGTCAAAGTGTAAGTATTGTTGGTGGTTGGTAGGTTTCATATGGACAGTAGTGTGGGTGGTACCATCAGTGAAGTGGAGTTTGACACCCAGGAATGTAGCATGGTAGGTTGAGGAAGACCAGGTGAAGTAGATGGGGCAGGAGATGTTGAGGTTTTGAAGGAAGTAGGATAGGGTGTACTGGATCTGAGTCCAAATGATGAAAACATCATCCATAAACCTGAAACAGGCCAAACTGTCTCCAGCCGCTGTGGCCAGTGTCTGAGTGAGTGAGTGAATGTGTGTGTGTGTGTGTGTGTGCGTGTGTGTGTGTGTGTAACCGATGAAGGTCTTAATGGCTGAAAGCTATCAAGTTGTTTTCTGTTATGACTTTCTGTTGTGAGTAAGCAACCTGTTCTTCTACATGTCTTTTTTGTTCGTGTTCAAGGTTCACAAGGAATCGTACGCCAGTCAGATGGTTTGGGATGTAAGTATTCGTCTTGCACCTGATAGAGTAGTGAGGGAGTGAGCTTTGCAAAAAGGAAACCCCCATTTGTCTAATGTTCTAAACAGTGCTCAAGCTTTTGAGATTTCGAGGGCTGTGGGAAATCGGATTGAGCCTGGTGTGAGATGTCGGCTGTTCAGACCATCCCTCGCCTGCCAACAGATGACGAGCCTACCAAAGCTGACGTGGCCGCAATCCAAAAACATTCTGAGTGGTTGGTGTCATATGCAGCAACAGCCAAAGGCACGTGGCTCGCAACAACATATGATACCGGCTCGCTCTAAGTCTCCTTTGCCTTCCTGCCCTTCTTGTTTTGTCAGTCACAATTGTTCTGTTTGTCCTGGGCCACTTGTCATCATTGTAGAAAGAAGTATCTTATTGTGTCTGTTTGTCGATCAAACCTCTCCATACATAATCAGGTGATTGACACAGACGTAAATTGTGTTGCAGTGCTCGCAGCGCCCATTTCACCTTAAATTTAGGAAGGTCCTACATATGCAGGTTTATATGGGGGCAGCAGTCATCTTGTTAAATTGACAAACATATGTTGACTTGGGCTCTCTGCCCCTCCTGCCGACCACTCCAGCGACCTACCACATTGTGACACGTCCCTTAACAATTCTGGTGGTGGACAATGCTTCCGCACAAAACCTTTTTGGTATGGATGCTTTTCGGATATTCGGGTTTTCTCTTTCTGATGAGGTCAATCTCATCTCAGACGAGGTGCCATACTTACATCTGGACGCACATTGCGTGGAATTTTTGTGCTTATTTATGCCAGGGTTGGGATGTGCCACATTATTACAGGCTCACATGATGATGAAATGTGGTACGCGGCCGTGTTTTTTGCAGGTGTGCACATTACCTGTCGCCCTCCATGGCTCGGAGCACAATTGGAGTACCTCGGGGACCTGGGGTCATTCACCCTATATCTTTGAGTGAGTGGGCTACTCCCCTGGTCATCTTTAAAAAAATTATAGATACTTCCTGTTAACTCGCTAGGAGGAGTTGCTAGCTAAATTGTCGGGAGGATATTTGTTTTCCAAGATAGATCTGGCAGAAGCCTACCTCCAGCTCCCCTTAGACAAGGCTTCCCAACGTTCGTTAGTGGTGAACACTCCTTTCAACCTGTACCATTACTTACGGCTTCTGTTCAGGGTGTCTAGTGCCCTCACAATTATTCAGCGGTTCTTAGAACAGCTCACTGCTCTGATCCCGGGCTGTATAAATTACCTGTACAATATTGTGGTTTCCGGCAAATCTGCAGACCATCACTTACGCAATCTGCGGCCCCATTTTTTGGCCCTACAGTCTTCTGGTCTTAAGCGTAATCTGGATAAGTGTCAATTTTTCCAACCTTCTATTGAATATCTAAGTTTTCACATCTCCGGTGAAGGTTTCCCCTTTACGCCATCACTTTACAGCCATTTCGGCTCTGCCTCATCTACTTCAGTGAAGGAGTTGTGAGTCTTTCTTGGCAAGATTGTGTATTATCATAAATTCCTTTCTAATGTGACATCCATTGCGCAACTATTGTATGCCCTACTACACAAAGGTTTCTGTGGTCCCCAGCATGTGAAAAAGCTTTCTCTCTTTTGGAACAAAAACTGTAGTCTCGCCCTTGCTTGCTTCCCTTCCAGCCCGGACAGCACTTAATCTTGGTCACAGATGCTTCCCAACATGGAGTGGAGGCTGTTTTGGTATGGAGATGGTACAGAGTGGCCCATTGCATATGCTTTGAAAACATTGAACTCTGCACAACTCAAGTACTCACAGATTGAAAAGGAGGTGCTAATCATTGTCTGTGCATTACACAAATTCTACGACTTCTTGTATGGTACAAAATTCCATTTGGTCACGGACCACAAATCCCTGATCTCATTGTTTAGCCTTTCAGCATCACTCTCAGATAAAGCTGAACCCTGCCTCCAACAATGGGCTCTCTTTTTGTTAAGATTCAACTACGAAATTCATTTCTCCCCTACGACTCAACATGCAAATGCGGACGCATTCTCCCATCTTTCAGGGGGCCCTGACCCTGTTTTTGACAGTAATGGACTGCTGTAGTTCAGACCCACTTCACAATTATTCCTCATTTTGGTACCAGTTTTCGCCCGGGTTGATGTCCTCTCGTTATCTACATCTGACACGGCACCGAGGGTGGACATTACCTTCTCTCTCTGGCAGGAAGTGCTCAGTTGTCTTCATGCAGACCACTGGGAGGGGGGGGGGGGTGTCCTGTACAAAAGCAATGGCCTGCCGCCATGTGTTTTGCCCAGGACTAGATGGCAATATTGTCCATCTTTTTTCTGCCTGTTTGAAATGTGCCAACCACCAAGCAGCTCCTCGTGCATCTTTATCTCCATGGCTGGAATCAGAAGAATCATGGGAACGAGTTCATGTGTACTTTGTGGGTCCCTTTTTGCATTCTTTTTGGCTGTTAGTGGTAGATGCATTCTCAAAGTTTCCAAATGTGGTTCGTCGTCGTCCTACTTCAAAGGCGATAACGGTGACAGCGCTTTCAAAAATTTTTGCTCTGGAAGGCTTGCCAGTCACATTGGTTACAGATAATAGCCACCTGTTCTCTTCTTGCCAGGGTATCTGCCACGTTTTGGCTCCTCTGTTCCACCCCCAGTCCAACAGGGAGGTAGAGCAGTTGGTCAGAACATTCAAGAACCAAATGAAGATATAGTGCTTCAGACGTCCCCCAATACTGCCTTAGAGAAGTTCCTGGCATCCTATTAATTTACACTGATTGGTGACAAAAGTCCGGCTGAGCTTCAACTTGGTTGCCAGGCGTCCAGGGTATCTGCCACGTTTTGGCTCCTCTGTTCCACCCCCAGTCCAACAGGGAGGTAGAGCAGTTGGTCATAACATTCAAGAACCAAATGAAGATATAGTGCTTCAGACGTCCCCCAATACTGCCTTAGAGAAGTTCCTGGCATCCTATTAATTTACACTGATTGGTGACAAAAGTCCGGCTGAGCTTCAACTTGGTTGCCAGGCGTGGACACCAGCGGTTGACATGAGCTTTTCCAAGCGCTGTCTCTGTGAGGTCCACATGGAGGATGGTTTCACATTCTGACATGTGGATCAACTGTGACCATGAATAGCAGGCCGAGAGTGGGAGGACATGCAGCAGCCCCCTTTGGGGCTCCCATCAACATCACAGAATGACCACTGAGTGCAGCTTCATCCAAGCCAACCCCCCCCCCCCCCTCCATGGCAATCTGCGAGTGTGGCCCACATCACCAATACCCCGGCCAGCAGCAGTCCCACCCACCACACCTGCACTACCACTGCCGCCGCCACCTCCTCCTCCTCCTCCTCCTCCTCCTCCTCCTCCTCCTCCTCCCTCTCCGCTTGAGAGTACATCCTCGATTGGACCGACTCTGGGAGAAAGACAGCATCATGGATATCGAACCCAGCTTACCCGTCATATCGCACTGGCAACTGTCAGAGAGAGCACGCCAAGCTGCTTGGCACTTCCAGTGCCCACAACCATACTCTCAGGTGCCAGTCCAACATTTTTGTAGTGAGGACCCAATGTATGTGTCATGTGTGTGGTGTTCCCTTCTCCACAAGGAAAGGAGATGCGCTGTGAGGTAGCAAGCACGAGCTCGCATTCAAATAGAGCGTGCTTTCCGTGTACTTAAGACACCCACCACCAGAAGTGAGAGCAGGAAAAGTGCAGACAGCGCACCATGGACTGTCAGGCGGGGAGAGCTGTTGTTCTTTAGTTACATTGGGTATCTGTTAGAGACAACTAGTTAGCAGCCTGATGAAGGCTCATTGAGTTATAGTGGCATTTATGTGTTTGGAAATACAAGAGATGTGTTTTTGTGTCTTTGTGTTTTATTTGTGTGATCTGTTGATGATCATGGAGGTAAGACTGGATCCACTTGTTTGGTAAGCCAAGAATCCCATAATTATTTTGATTCTGCAGTAAAATTTTATGATTAATTACACCAAAAGGTTTACTAAGGTCAAGAAATATTCCAGTAACATGTTGCTTATTGTCAATGGCAGTTAAAACTTCATTTAAGAATACAAAATAGCTGACTGGGTTGATCTGTCAGTTATGAATCCATGTTGTGAGTCACTTACTATTTTTTTCATTTTTAGAAAGGGTTAAGAAACAGTGTCTCAAGAATTTTTCCAAAGCCTGACAGAACTGATACAGGTCTATAATTTGTGGCATCACTTTCGTCTCCTTTTTTGACAGTGGTGTTACTTGGCAATTTTCAGATTTTTTGGGAATATGCCACTGGTGAATTATGAATTGTATATGTCTGAATAGACATGTTCAGTATGATGGTACCGCAGAGGGCACTTGGAAGGTGGAATAGTGAGCTGTGGTCTTCAGCAATGAAAGGAGATTCTACCTGTACACAAGTGATGGTCATTTGTGCATATAATGTAGAATGAGTGCTGCCTTGTAGCGTGCATTTATACAAGACACACTGGCCTTATGCTGAAGGGGTGCAAGAAGTTGCAACTTTCATTCACCTTCGGTGTTTGTGAAGGAAGTGCTGACAGCACTCGGTACATGCAAAATGATGTGAGGTCTGTTCTTTTGGCATTCTTGTAGCATAAAGGTGACATGTTGTTCCAACAGGATAATGCTCACCGACACACTACATGTGAAGCTGAAAATGCTCTGCAAGATGTGCAGCAACTTCCCTAGACAGTATGATCTCTGGACTTGTCTCCAATCGAGCATGTGTGTGGCATATAATAAAATGACAAGTGACATGTGGTTCCTCAAATGAAAACTCTTGCAGAAATACATGAACAGGTCAAGCAGGCGTGGAATAATGAATCCCAAGAAAGTATTTGCCATCTGTATGATTAAATGGATGTCACAATCACATCTACTTTGCCACCTGTGGAGACTACACAGTACTAAACCGAGAGTTTCAGCTTGGATCAACACCTGGTACCTCAGCACTGTTTGAGCTATAAATCTTGAGTGAATTGGAAAACTCTAAACAAGTGTCCAATTTTATTTTACTCCTCTCCCCCCTCCCTCCACATTTTGGAAGTAATCTCTCTGCTATAAGAATGCTGTTTATTACATTAACTGGCAAGACTGCTTAGCTTGAAATAATGTATTCTATAATTAGTTTTAGTGGAATACTGACATCCTTGCTGTAACAAATAATGGAATAAAATATTTCAATGTAAGTGATCTTGGTAGTTAATGTAATAAATGATACCAAATTGACCCCATAAAATGTGTAATTTGTAAAGAAAAATTACAGTTTAGTAATGATTCTCAATCCAAATCCTGTATCCCGTATCACAATAATAAAAGATGAGTTGCCCTTCCTTTTTAATCTTTCAATGTCCTCCATCAATCCTACCTGATAAGGATCCTACACTGTGCAACAATACTCCAATATACAATTGGCAAAAGTAGTGTACGCAGCCTCTTCAGTAGTTCTGTTGCACATTCTAAGTATTCTGCCAACAAAAAACAGTCATTGGCCACCTTCCCCATAACATTTTCTGCCCGTTCTTTCCAATTTAATTGTTGTAATAGTTATTCCTGTGTATGTTGTTGAATTTACAACTTTTAGATTAGATTTATTTATTTTGTAAATGAAGTTTAACAAATCCTTTTTAGTACTCATGCATATGAATTCACTTTTTTCAATATTTAGGGCTATTTGCCAAATTTTGCACCATGTAGATATCTTTGAAATTTTTATATTCTTTGTCTAGAATAGAATTCAAAAATTTCAAATTGTTCCACACATATTTTCCTTGTGCTCCTGAAATTTGTCTGTCAGGTCCATGAAAAGTTTCTGCAACTTCAGGAGTCATGTGCTAATGTCCTCATTGTTATCATCATCAACAAAATATGTGTACAGGTCATTTGTATTATAGCTAATAAAGATGGACTTCAGTTATGGGTATGTGTGTTTAGCGTCTGAGTACATGTGAGGATATGTGTATACTACAAAAACTGATATTTTTATGTGGTATAACTAGTACTACAAATCTAAAGTTACAAACAAATGATACTTCCAGTATCATAATAGCTAAAAACTTGACAGTTAAGTTAACAAGTGATGAACATTTGAAGAAATAAAATCTTTTCCATTCCATGATCATGCAAATACACTATTTCTTGCAGCTTGAATCTCTTTACTTACCTGATCACTTTTTTCGCTTGCCCCGACATCGCTTGCCAACATAGTAATTAACAGGAGGACCTGCTTCTGCAGCACAATATTGTGTCTCTCGAGATAATGTATCTGTCAGTGGTCTGCAATAGAATTGATCATCTGTATTATTTTTGAGATGTAAAGAACATGTAACTGATTTAAAATAATTTGCTGTATAGCAGATTTACAGTTTTCTTTAAAATACAATAAATACAATAACAAAATGTTTTCCCCTTTTTACCATATTTTTTATTATTTGATTTAATTACATTAGCGAATAATCAAGCAATAGATAAATTCAATAAATATTGTCATACACTGTTTACATAGCTCGGGATTCAGCTGCGGTAATGTTGGGAGTAGGATTAAGGTTTTTCAGGAAGGGCTGGGAGGCAAGGTTGGAAGTAAGGAATTCCTGGAACGTTTGAAGGGGGTAATTTTGCGAAACAGCGGGTGGGTCTCGCTGTGATGGAGGACGGAACTGTTCTAGGCAGGGTTCAATTTGAATGATATCTTGGGGAACTGGATCATCAGGAGTAGGATTATTTTTATTCATGGCAAAGTGATATCTCCAGCCAAGGCTACGAGTATAGGATAGTAGGTCTTTGACAAGGGCTGTTTGGTTGAATTTGGGAGTGGGGCTAAAGGTGAGACCTTTGGATAGGACGGAGGTTTCAGATTGGGAGAGAGGTTTAGAGGAGAGGTTGGCTACTGAATTGGGATGTTGTCGTTCAGGATTGTGTGGATTAGGATTGCGAGGTTTGGAGGGGAGTGGAGCTGGAAGTGGGAGATTGAGTAGATGGGAGAGACTGGGTTTCTGTGCAATAAGAGGAACTCGAGGTTTATTGGAGAGGTTCTTGAGGGAGAGTGTATTGCCTTTCCGTAGGTGGGTGACCAGGAGTTTGGATAGTTTTTTGAGGTGGAGGTTGGCATGCTGTTCCAATTTGTGGTTGGCCTGTAAAAGGATGTTCTGAACTCTAGGTGTGGATGTGGGAGTGGAAAGGTTGAGGATTTTGATCAGGGATAGGAGTTGACAGGTGTGTTCATTGGCGGAGTTGAGGTATAGGTTAAGGATCAGTCGGGTGAGGGCTGTGGATTGTTCCGTTTGGAATTGGTATAAGGCAGGATGGCTCAAAAAAACTATCCAAACTCCTGGTCACCTTTGAGGGCCAGACATACCAACAACTAAAGGGAACAGCCATGGGAACCAGGATGGCCCCCTCATATGCAAACTTATTTATGGGACGCTTAGAGGAAACCTTCCTGGAAACCCAAGCCAGTCAACCCAAAGTTCGGTACAGATTCATTGATGACATCTTCATGATCTGGACCAACAGTGAAGAAGAACTCCAGAATTTCCTCTCCAACCTCAACTCTTTTGGTCCCATCAAATTCACCTGGTCCTATTCCAAATCCCATACCACTTTCCTTGATGTCGACCTCCATCTGTCCATGGCGAACTTCACACATCTGTCCACATCAAGCCAACCAAAAAACAACAATACCTCTATTATGACAGCTGCCATCCATTCCACATCAAACGTTCCCTTCCCTACAGCTTAGGTCTACGTGGCAGAAGAGTCTGCTCCAGTCCCGAATCACTGAACCAGTACACCAATAACCTAATAACAGCTCTCATATCCCGCAGCTATCCCCCTGATCTGGTTCAGAAGCAAATTATCAGAGCCACCTCCTCATCCCCCCAAATCCAGAACCCTCCACCGAAGAACCCCAGAAGTGCCCCTTTTGTCACAGGATACTTTCCAGGACTGGAGCGGACTCTGAATGTGGCTCTCCAGCAGGGATACGACTTCATTAAATCCTGCCCTGAAATGAGATCCATCCTTAATGACATCCTTCCCACTCCACCAAGAGTGTCTTTCTGCCGCCCACCTAACCTTCGTAACCTCCTAGTCCATCCCTATGAAATCCCCAAACCACCTTTCCTACCCTCTGGCTCCTACCCATGCAACCACCTCTGTTGTAAAACCTGCCCTATGCACACTTCCACCACCACTTACTCCAGTCCAGTAACCCAGAAGGTGTACACGATCAAGGGCAGAGCCACTTGCGATAGCACCCACGTGATTTGCCAACTGACATGCCTGCACTGTGAAGCGTTCTATGTGGGAATGACCAGCAACAAACTGTCCATTCACATGAACGGTCACAGGCAGACAGTGTTTGTTGGTAATGAAGATCACCCTGTGGCTAAACATGCCTTGGTGCATGGCCAGCACATCTTGGCGCAGTGTTACACTGTCCGGGTTATCTGGATACTTCCCACAGACACCAACCTTTCAGAACTCCGGAGATGGGAACTTGCCGTTCAGCTTATTCTCTCCTCCCATTGCCCACCTGGTCTCAACCTCCGCTAAATTCAAATTTCCGCCCACCATCTTTAGCATCTTTGCCTCGATTCTGTGGACAGAGCCTCTGCCTCAAGTGGTATCTCTGTCCAACTTCTTTGCTTTATACAAATGACTGTCTAGGTGTGTTTGCATTTTGATATGTGTGAGTGTGTGTGTATTTGTTTACCTTCCTTTTTTTCCCCTTAGGTAAGTCCTTCCACTCCTGGGATTGGAACGACTCCTTTTCCACTTCCTTAAAATCCATATCCTTCCCTTTCTCCTCTCCTTTCTTCCTCTTTTCCTGACGAAGCGACCAACGGTTGCGAAAGCTTGTATGTGTGTTTGTGTGCGATTTTATTTGTGTCTATCAACGAGCCGGTTCTTTGGGTAAGTCATCCGTTTTCTATTTTTTATATTTGTTTATCCCATCTTTGATATGTTTTAACATATCTTAGAGCATAAAGATATATAATTTTATTACATTTTACAAATCCAGATACAGCTAAAATTATGGTTGCAACAAAAAATCTTTGTCCATTAAATCACTGTTAGCATAAATTGACAGTAGTTGAAATTATTTCATTCTTGCCATCAGTAAGCAGGGAGAGGGGGGAGGACTAATACTAATCAAAAAGGTGAATACACTATCATTTCTGTTAACTCAATGTTAAGGTAACCTAGTACTTATAAAAAACAAAGAAATGTGTGTTTTCATCACTCTTTAATTCTGTCATTTTTTTTCCAGCTTCTCAATTATTTTGGAGTAAGATTAGTAGTCATCAACTACACAGCTCCAGTCAGCTGAATATCAGCGAGATTTCTCATGACCTACAATTTCATTTCATTTTAGCAGAAAAATAAATACATGAAAATAAATAAATGAATAAAAAATAAAATAATTAAATTAAATTAACACAAATATTTAGTTCCAAACATGCAGTAGGCACAAGCAACTAGTCTAAACAGCTGCCAGAACTCTTCTTGGAGGAAGTTCAGGTAAATATGTCAGTATGGTTTTCTTCTCACTAATTGTGTCCTACCACAAATGCCTAGCAGCTTTCACCACCAATGACACGAAGTGTACAGGCTCTTCTTGGCATGCTTGCGCCAGCAACTGAGCAGTGTTGGCAGTGTGGTGGAGGGGTAACTCAACACTAACAGTGCCTGCGGGAAGCAATGTGAGTACTTGGGAGGGGGGGGGGGGGGGGAAGGGGACAAACTTGCATTACCATATCTGCATCTGATCTCCTCATGGAAAATCACATTACATTTCAGATCATCCAATCAACAAAAGATATTTTTTTAAGTTAAAGAGCCAAAAAGCCTTGTGATTGGATTCCTAGTTACAGATGGGGCACCCAGAAAGAGATGTGAGAAACTGCACATAGACGGCACTCTTGGATGCTGACTGACATCAAGGAGCATCACGATCAGCACAGAGAAGGCGGCTTGCAGCAGTGAGGGAGGAAAAATAAAAACAAATGAAGGACTTTTTATAGTTACCAATGTTGTATTGGTAGAAATGTTCACATGAAACAGCTCGGCCCATGTATATCTTGATTGTAAATATGGCAATTAGTTTGAAATTAAATATTATTTCACAAAGTTGTGGCACAGACAACAGTTTTTACAGTGCCTCCAACAGGCAATCAGATGAAGAAGACTGGTTTTACATGGGTTGGCATCAGTGCTTTGTAGGACCACCCTTAAATAACAATAACTGAGGAAACTGGACATTCAAGAAAAAGAAAAGGTAAATCTTCAAAACTAATTGAAGGCCAAGTCAATGTGAAGTGTCTTGGCAGAATGACGAGTTCCACTGAGAAGCACCGCATAACTTTGCTACTCCTCACGGAACTAGCCTGGGACATTTCACCTATTCTAAATTACTTTGTTTTTAAATTAGTTTACCATCCTTGACCTGTATGATTTAGGGGTCCACCTCTAATGTCATTGCCAATGAGACGTTAAACCCTATCATTCCACAACTTCAGCAATTTATAACATGCAAGGGGGTGACATACTTGTATATACAGGAGTCATCTGACCTTCCACATTTAGGTTTCCACCACTTTCCTTAAATTACATAAGGCAAATTACAAAATAGTTTGTTTCCCTCATCTGAGATTTTGCTGTAATGACCTTGTGATCAATGGGACATGAACTCCTTATCTACTTTCCTCCTTTTGAGTGATGAGATCTAATGCACAGAACATAAGAAACAGAAACTTTAAATTGCGCTCCAGATAATTAGCCTGACTCAAATTAAGAATAAACTTCCAGTAACTAAGATGCAAAATTATAAAGTCAGTGGATTGTTATCACATTGATTAAATGCTTGCTAGCACACACATTTCTGCAAAGTAAAACATGTAACAATGTACCTGGGGCCTTCCTTCTTAGGTGTCTGCAGCTCCAGTTCCAAATGGGACTTGCCTTTGCCAATTCGCAGCACAAAGTTGTCTCGTGGCTTGTCAGTTTGTCCAAGACATTCTCCACCCTGTCAGGAAGAAAATAATTTTATCTGCTACTGTTGAAAACTGCATGTGTACTTTATACCAAGCATTGTTTTGTTTCTTTGTTGTCCATGAGAAATTATACTGTTTGCTTGTGGTGTTCAGAGATTTGGTATTATTTCGCAAACTTGGAGGAAGTGAACCATCACAGAACATTGTCAAAATCTTTTCTGCACAGGTCTTAATCTCTACAGTAATTTTGCTTTCAGCTCATCAAGGCTGGGTGCAGCTTCGTTCAATTTTTCACATGATATAACAAATGTAGCAGAGTATGATAAATACAGATATGTTTTAGTGTGGGTATTTTCACCAACAGTTCATCTGCAGGCCCAAATTCAGAAAAACTACAAATATTTGTACTTGAGAAGACGAAAAAAATTATAGAACAGACGATAGAAACAGTTGTTTGAACTTCCTCAACTATATGAGGCTGTAAAGAAAATGGTTCTATGTGCTAATTTGATGGCTGTTTTCTACGGTATCCAACATACTAATTCATATTAATAATGCAAAAATATGATAGCTAGCAACTACTCACACAATCACTCCGACCTCACTTGTGCACACTTAACTGCCTTCCTTTGCTGCTATAACACATCTCACATCTCGGCAGTGAGAGAAGAGGGGAGGAGAGGCTAAGATGCAGTTTGGAATGCAGTAATGGGAGGGAGCAGGAGAGCAAGAAAGGGAGAGGCAAAGGTGTGTGTGTGTGTGTGTGTGTGTGTGTGTGTGTGTGTGTGTGTGTGACAAAATATAGAATAATAAAAGTAAAAATAAAGCAATATTGAAATACTAAAAAACATTGAGGCCATGACAGTTGAGCAACCGTACAATGTGCTGTGGGGCCAAATCCCATCTGCCCAATTTGGAACTGCTGGTGGCGAAGGGAAGGTACAGATGCCTTGGGTTCTAAGGCAAACATTGAAATGAAGCATGCTGTGTTCAGCTACATGTTTCATCCTGATAGGATAGGATCATACTGTGACTTGAATGGAAAATGCTGGGTGGGTGGATAGGGCAGGTATTGGATTGGGGTCTTCCACAGGGATATAATACTTGTCGTAAAGGGTTTGGATTGGGAGTGACATAAGGATGGGCTAGGATGTTGTGGATGTTGGCTGGATAACAGAAACCACTTTAGGAGGGTTTGGAAGGAACTTGGGTAGGATATCAGTTCAAGTCATGAAGACAGATAACTAATATGAGGCTTCAACTCTTGTAAAGCAGGGAATATGGTGAAAAGTTTCATAATATTCTAAATCTGTATTTCTATAAAGCTTTCCGTGTATTTGTATATACCAGTACATCGCCCCCAGGATGGGTCTGAACTAATCAGCTTAGTCTCCATCTCATATTTAACCATTGAAGCAAAGATTTAGGTTCCATGTGGCAGTATGTGGGCTATTTTGCAACAGAAAAAAATAGTCTCAAGTTTAATATGTTTGTTTGTAAACTTGTGTAAGCGAATAGATCTCTGCTAAAAAAGTGAGTGGTTGCATGGTGTATCCTTTAACTCATTGCATAAACAAGTGCTTACTTGAGGGATACTTTCCTGATAAACTAAAACTATTTATCATAGTTCCAGTACACAAAAATGGAGATAAAGACTCTCCATCTAGTTACAGGCCAATTTCTATAGTACCTGCACTCTCCATTGTAATAGGAAGTTTTGTTTACCAACAATTATCAACTCACTTTGTAAACTTAGAAATAATTAATGGTACTCAATATGGGTTTAGAAAGAACATGTTGACCATTGATGCAATTGACACTGTTGACAGATACATCCTCCAAATTTTTAAGGACAATGGCTTTTGACTGTGTTGGGTACGTGTCACAACTAGATAAAGGTAAAGTGCTATCTCAAAAACTGCAAACAGCTAGTTTGTGTCAGCAAGTAAATATCAAACATAGAAAATGTTAAAGTAACTGTGTCTCAGGGATGTGTACTGGGCCCCTTCCTGTAACTGATAGTTATCAATGATCTGCCCTCATTTATTAGAGTCACCACTTTATTGTACGTAGGTGATACAACTTTTCTACATAGCTGTGACAATCTTTGTGATCTTAAAACCTGTGCTGAAATACACTCACTCATGAACATACTGGTTAAGAGCAAATGGATTCTTGTTAAATGAAAATAAAACTCATCAGACTCTCTTCGCTTTAAAAGACAACCCACCATCTTTTGACTCTATTTCTGTTAAGTTCTTTGGTGTTTATTTAAATGATAAGTTATCCGTGGGTCAACATATAAATTATGTTAGTGGTAAGCTGTCTAGAGTAATTTATTTATTAATATGACATAGAAACTGTGTACCTGAAACATCTGTCAGATCATCTTATTTTGCATTTTTCTGAAGTACCGGGTGATCAAAAAGTCAGTATAAATTGGAAAACTTCATAAATCACAGCATAATGTACATAGAGAGGTAAAAACTGACACACATGCTTGGAATGACATGGGATTTTATTAGAATAATAATAATAATAAAAACATATGTTAATAGGCATTCTTCAGATTAGTCTTGGTGTTGAAAGGATCATAATTGTTGATTTTATTTCCTTAAAATGAACAGCTTTGGTGAATACTGCACCAGTCGTTTTCCAACTGATACAGCAACAACACAAATTTGCATTTCTCTCCTACAATAATAGACTTAGTGCAGCGTATGGCCCAAGATATAGAGGTAACATTCAGTGGTAGTCCCATTTATTGTAATATCTTTTCTCTCAACTGTAAGTATTTTTTATACATTATAAACCAGAACATGGATTTTGTTAAATGTGCAAACCATTTTGATAGAAGTAAGGAAAACCCTTCTGAAAAATTTTAAAAAAATTCTATTTTATGTTGCTTTTAGGAAGGTTTATTCATTTTAAGTGCATTTCCTATATTTCTATTACATGATCTTTGCTGCACAGTACTTTTGTGGATATTTTAATGTACACATGTAATCTGTTTAAAACAACTGCCTACACTGACACTGCCTTTGTTTTCGGATCAGGGGGAAAAAAATGATAATAAATAAAAAACCAATCATAACACATAACTCAACCATAACACATTACACCCCATAAAAATAAATGAATTAAATGGTAAACAGAATGAAAGCAGCTGCAAATATCACATGGCATGCTTAGATTGCTTTGTCAAGCTGTGCTATGGTTATTTTATTGCATTTGATTACATTTGCCATCTAAGACATACAACATATGCCAATAATGAAGTGGCAGTTATGCTCTAGCCCCCTAACATTCCCCCACACATCTAGAACCCAGAGCAAATAAACTTGGTTTTCTCCAATGAAATTTGTTGCCTGGTGTTTTTAGCAAATGGTCTTCTTGTTTGTTTCATAGCTGTGATTTTACTGTCCAGTAGTATTGCAAGATGTTCTGCGAAGGTCAGGAAAGTGATCTCGAGTTCTTCTTTCACTTGTTCAAGTTGAATGGGTTTGAAGTAGTTCAGATTTTTAAGTTCTTCCTCTGATTTTCTATTGATTTTATCCAGGTTGAAGAGCAGCGGTTACAGTTCATCACCTTGTCACATGCCAGTCTTTATATCGAAAGGCTTTGATATATCAAATAAATTTCATCAGTAAGAGAATTAAGGTTTTGTGTCAAGTCTATGAACTTCTAGGGTATTGAAGAGGGACTACTTTTGATGGAATCTTATGCCTTTTTGAAGTCAAGAAACATACAAATGAAAGTGCAGTTTCGAGGTACCTTGTTTTCTGGTTGAAAATGTGCTCACCCAGTCGGAAATCCATTTGGTATTACCCAAACTTGTGTTCGTGCTGTTCTTCAGTTCTCTGACCAAGACAAGCTGAGAAGGTCTTTTAAATGACTTAAACTATGGACAATCCACTGTCATTATTAACATAAAACATGCCACTTTTTTATGAATTTGGTGGATGAGTGTTTTAAAATTTCTATGGTATTTAAGTAATTACAGTTCCTTTCTACCACTTTCAAACATAATACTCAGCTTTTCATTTCAATGTATGGGGGTTCTGCTCGCTGCAACATTATTCTCCTGGGGCGTCGTCGTAGAAATAAATACTCGATATATACAATTTATCACTTCTTCTTTAATTTGAATCAAACTTCTTCTTTACCAAAACATAACAACATCAAAACATATACAAATTACAAAGCATCAGAACGGTAGTACTTCCATTTCAAAGCGCAGACTAACATAGGTTCCAGTGCACTTCAGAAAAAGCCAAAACTCTAACCCCCCCACGCAAGGCGGTGAGGCAAATATATAACATCGCCAATAATGACGTTACATTATCCATTGTTCATAGCAATTGAATATAGTAATTTACAATTAACGAACACAACAGTAAAACATTTCATGTACACAAAAATAATCACAATATAAAATAAAAACTATGAATACAATAATTTTAGATGGCGCATGTATTTTTAAGACGAAATTTCCGATCTTTCTGTTGACAACAAAGTGCGATGTTAAATAGCAATTAATTTGTTAATGAGTACATCATACATGTTCCTAACATATACTGAACTATCAAATATCTTGGCCATTGACAAAATATACTCAAAATCTCTTTTCAGTCAATATATACAAAGAAAAACAATATTGATTATTAATGTAATAGTCGAAATAACACAATTAGCTGGTCTACACAACTTGTTTATAAGCCTAACATATATACAATGCTATTTATTTTCAAGTCTTTATGTTTTACAAAAGTTTGTACCCTTCGTCTGTCTATTTATTGAAGTAATGTACGATGGCAAAAGTATTGTTTATAGAATTATCTGGAAACGTCTTATACAAATCTCTTAATTAATGAAATCTATCACTTGTTTTAATCGCAGTATCACCGAGATACTGTCCTAAACTGATTCCTAGACTGGCTGTATTGTTTTTAAGTAACTTCACACGCAACTTTTATCACTATAGAACCACACGATTCCGGATCCGGTGGGGAGACGGTATCGTAGGATGACATTGAGATAAGAGGACCAGGCAGACTGCATCATGCGATAACATTGAGATGAGGGGGTCAGCAGTATCATCACAGTGTACATTTCCAGCCTTGAGATAGGTGTTCCATTTGTTTCTATTAGATTTCTGTGAGATTGTCAAGTGGACCTTGGTTCTTTGTTGTTTATGTGTCTGAAGATGTGTGTTCGTATTTCATATTTGGTGGGTGGTTGAGATTCATGATTTGTGTACGTAATAGTTTCTTCATAAGACTGAAACTAGACATTTGTGTTGCTCTGAGAAACATACAGCCACCTCTATGCAGGGTTTTTTTTTTTTTTTTTTTTTTTTTTTTTTTTTGTCAGTGCAACCCTTGCATCTTGTTGTCAGAAGCCCATGTTTTATAGACTGTACCTAAGGGTCTTTCTTGCAAATGTCCTGTAGAAGTCTCATTTGTTGTAACCTCTGAAGTTTTTTCGATGGTGTGCATTTGCTTATTCATGTCTCTATTTTGTTTGCCAGATTAATTTTGTGACTTGTTGTCTTTCTGTAAGTCTTTCTTTCATCCATACATTGATTTTTCACATGCAAGATTCTGCCATGAATATTTCATATTTTTCTTGCTGATCTTGTGACCAAAATGGTGCAGTATACATAAATATAAAAACTGCAGAGTGTCTAAATTAAGTGTCACTCAATGACGCATTGACTGCAAAAGCTGTCACAAGTTCTAAATTAATGAAAACTCTCAAGCAGTGATACGCAGTATGGCCTGATGATTAAAGGTGCATGGTATTTCTAACGTAATGATCATTGGTTGCATTAATATTTTTTTCTCTGAGATTTCTGTTTGAAACAGATTCTGAGACCAGCAGTGACAGTCATATTCCTACTTGTCACAAATATTTACAAATTTTATTTATTTATTTATTTATTTATTTTTTTTTTTAATTTATTTATTTATTTTTTTTTTTTTTTTTTGGAATATGATGCCATTTCAGAGGGTGTGGTGAGACTATGGCTTAAATAATAATTCATCACTTGTCAAAAATATTTACCTTTTATTTCTGAACATAGTGCGATTACCTACAGTGAGGTTAGGCAGGAAGCTAATAGTACAGCTTTGATTGCTGTGAGTGAAATGAGCAGTGAAGACATTTCTTCTTCTTTGACACAAATAATTAAATGTTTGAGATGAGGAATGGAGGGTAGACATCTATATGGCTCTACATGGATACTCTGCAAGTCACATTGAAGTGCATGGCAGAGGGCTCATCAAATCACTTTTATGATATTTCTTTATAGCTCGCAGGAAAAAGGAACACCTAAATATTTCTGTTTTCAATCTGATTTGTCTTATTTTATTATGATGATCATGTCTCCGTATGTAGTTGGGTGCTAACAATAAATGTTCGCATTCAGAAGAGAAAGTTGGTGAAATAAATTTCGCAAACAGATTTAGCCGCAACAAATAATGCCTTTCTTTTAATTATTTCCATCCCAACTTGTGCATCATTTCTGTGACACTCTGTCCCCCATATCACAATAATACAAAAAGGAGCTGCCCTTCCCTGAATTTTCTCTAAGGCATCGTCAGTCCCACATAGTGTGGATCCCACAATGCACAGCAATACTCCAAAATAGGAAGCAGAAATGTAGTGTAGGCAGTTTTTTTAGTAGAACTGTTGCATCTTCTAAGTGTTCTGACAATGAAACATAGTCTTTGGTTCACTTTCCCTACAATATTTTCTATGTGTTATTTCCAATTTAAGTTTTCATAATTGTTACTCCTAGGTATTTAACAGAATTAACAGCCTGTATGTTTGATTGATTAATCAGGTAGTTGAAGTTTAATGGGCTTGTTTTAGTGGTCATATGAATGACTTCACATTTATCATTATTAGGGGTGAATTGGCAATTTTTGCACCATGCAGATATCTTATCTAAATCATTTTGCAGTTGCTTTTGATCTTCTGGAGACTTTACTAATGAATAAATGACAGCATCATCCGCGAACAGTCTGAGACAGCTACTAAGATTGTCTCTTAAATTGTTTATAAAAATAAGGAACAGTTAAGGCCCTATAACACTTCTCTGTGGAACACCAAATATATCACTTTTGATCTGCTCAATGACTTGGCGTCAATTACAACTTACTGTGTCATTTCTGACAAGAAATCACAAATCCAATCGCACAACTGAGGCGATATTCCATAAGCACACAATTTTATTATAACATGCTTGTGACTTATAGAATAAAAAGTCTTTTGGAAATCTAGAAATACGGAATATATCTGACATCCCATATCAATAGCACTCATCACATTGTGTGAGTAAAGAGCTAGCTGTGTTTCAAAGAAATGATACTTTCTGAATCCATGTGATTATGGGATAATAGGTCATTCTCTTTGAGGTAATTCATAATATTTGAGGAAAGTATATGTTCTAAAATCCTGCTGCAAACTGATGTCAATGATATAGGTCTGTAATTTTGCGGATCACTCATATTGCCTTTCTTGAATACTGGAGTGACCTAAGCAACTTTCCAGCCTTTGGGTATGGAACATTTGCTGAGCGAGAGGTTGTATATATAATTAGGTATGGGGCTATTGCATCGGCATAATCATAAAGGAACTTAATTGGTATACAGTTGAGAGATTTATTTTTGTTAGGTGATTTGTTTTAATACTCCAGAGGAATCTACTTCTAAGTTAGACTTTGTACAGGTGGAGCAGGAAGTGCTGGTACTGTGTAGAATCTCATGTTCACCACTGACTCTGCTGTGTGACTGTTCTCTATAGGTAGACTCAAAGATGAATGTATAAATATTAAACAAACTTTTACAGACATACTAATATCTTCTTAAGACATACATGTGGGCAGGATGCTTCATAAAAAGAAATTATGCAGTTTTATTACTTCAGGATAGAACTAGTGAGTGATAACACTTCACTAATATTAACTTATGACTGGCAATATGGAGAGTAGTGGAAGCTTATACATTACAATATTTTGTTCTTGCATGTAGTTGTGTACAAAACAACAAAATTCCACAAAAGAATTATTTCCTTTATCAGAAAAGTTACACTTATTATTATTACTGGTAGTGGCTCATTAGTACAAAGTTGTTCAAAATCCTAACTTTTATAAAACAGATGCTATTTGAGAGTTCTACGTTTATCTGAGTCTAAAAATTTGTGAACACCCAAAATGTATTCTCATGAGCTGCCACTGAATTAGGCTCAGATTATTTATTTCCTAACCTATAGCATTTTTCATAAACCAAATTATAATGGCAACTTATAGTTCATATTGATTGACAAACTCCAACCTAGTCAATGTATAAATCATTATGTCATTTCCAAGATTACAAAATATTCTTATGCTAGCCTTTAAAAAGCTGGCATCACCCAAAAATTCAGTGGTCTATGGTGAGTTACATTATGAGCAACTACTATGTCATTCATCATAGATGATATACTTCAGATGCATTATTTATTTTCAAGTTGTGAAGCTTGATTGTTAATCTGCCACTACTTTACATTCCACAATCTAAAGTCCTAGTAGTGATACAGCAATGTAATGAGGACAGTTTGCAATTCACCATGAAGACATACATCATGCCACAACAGGCACATAAAAAAGACACGCATACACACACAACTTAGTTTTCAACCATTAACCTTCATCAGGAAAGACATATACAGTGATTCATACAATTACACAGGCACACTTCACTGACAGACAACTGTCACCTCCAGCTGCTGCATTTCAGAATAGTTCAGCTTGGGATGGTGGTTGTGTATTGGTGAAATGTGTGCGAGTTGCAAATTATCCTCCAGACAATTACTATGTTCTATGATTAGCTGAAATTAAGTCACCTCTATATTCATTGGTATTACCGTGTCATCAGCAAGGCAGTTGCGCAGACGGTAGGAGACTGGTTTCCCATCCTTCTGAGGCAACTGCACGAAGAAGCCAGGTCCTCCAGGATTGGTTGACTCTTTTGTTGAGCATGGACAACTTGATGGCTGCAAACAATGAGTATAAAGATTGGCACCGACCACTGCACAATTTCTATTACTTTTAACTTGAACTGTCAATCTGAATCTTCAACTACATATTTACCCTATATACCACTGTGATTTGCATGGCAGATTTGTAGGGCACCATAAATTACTTTTTCTTCTCCCTATATTTGCCCAAGGAACATGGGAAGAATGACTGCTCCAATGTATCTGCATACATATCTACATCAACACCTACAGCCATACTCTGCTTACTTTACAGCAGAAAGTAAACCTTGTTGTACCACATATTATGGTTTCTGCTACTTGGATTCACATAAGGAGTGTAGTAAGAATGACTTCTAAGATGCTTCTCTGTGTGTTATAGTTACTCCAACCTTCTGCTGGCGGTTACTGTGGAAGTGATGTGTAAAATTATGTGATACATTACCCACTCAGTACTATGCAATAAAAATTTGTAAGTAGGCTTGCTTACAGTAATTGAGATCTGTATTCACTATTTAAGTTTTTTCAGCACTTCTGCGATGAACGTCTATGACTCAAACAACCTATGATCACTTTTGTTGTCCTTCTTTGTGTACATCCAATATATCCTATTATATCTAATTTATATGCATCCAAACATTTGTATAATATTGTAGGATGGATGACTCATATGTTTTCTGGGCATTCCCAATACCTTCCTAAGAACGGTATCTGGCACATACAATGATTAAAATTCATCCCATGTGATCATTACATTTAATATATTCAGAAATTAATACACATAATTATGAGTCTGACATTGTATATTGTGAACTGCACAGTTACACTTATCAGATTATTTAAGAATTATTTAAAGCAAGTTATCCATCTTTGTATGACTCTGAAATCATGCCACGATCTGGCTGGATATTTGTACAGAAAAGTGTTCCTAATAATATTATCTGTTAAGGCATTAATATATTTATTTAGCTACATGTGGTCCTACGGCATCTTGGACAGATATAGGACATAAGTAATAAATGTAATTACACTTTTACCAAATTTATTAATACACTTTAACACAATACAATTTTACACACAAATGTTTGCCACACTTTTACCCTATAAAACTCCAATTTGTTCCCCCCTGCGGGTTCGGGGGTAAGAATAGGCCCGCGGTATTCCTGCCTGTCGTAAGAAGCGACTAAAAGGAGTCTTCATACTTTTCGGCTTTCCGTCTGTGGTCCCCTATTTGGGTTTGACCCTCCATTTTTCAAAATTTTTTCAGAAGAGCGAACCATTTGGGGAAGGACACCTTACGTGGTGCTACATGTAATTCTCGTGCCATGCCATCTTATGCACCCATCATGGAATGGACTTGCGACTGCAGCTTCTATTCTGCCATCGGGCATGCCATCTCTTTTTCCATGCAAGTCGCGTCCATTGTTCACTGATGTCCCAGCACCCTCCATTGTGATGGTTTACATAGCACCAGAAAGCCAGCACGGTAGCCAGCCCGTTGTGGTGGGGTCGTCATGTACCCTCTTGGCTGTAGCCCCCTGACAACGCAGGGATCGCTCTACCGATGCCAGAGCTGTAAGCTCCTCATGCAGGCCTAGGAGTAGATGCTTGTCATCGTGAAGCATCAGGACTCCCGGCAACGATCATCCTGCCAGGTGACGTTGCTGTGGCTGGGTGGCGCCCATGAGGAGAGCCCCTGTTCGGAGTGGGTGGCATCGGGACGGATGATTCGCGATGAAGCGAAACAAATCCAACCATCAAAATCCTGGCGCAACAGGTGTCTCTAAGCAAGGAAAGTACAATGCAGCTACTTATGATCCCTCATCGTTTCCTTCCCTGACTTCTTCTTGGAGGGAACGTGGGGGTCGACAGAATGAGTCGTATGTCCCGAAATTTCTGGTCTGTACTAGGACAGATGGGGGATCCTTCCAGGCAACTGAGCCCATGTTCTTTGTTGAACATATTGTAGACAAGTTTGGTGAGGTTGCAGGAATTTCTAAGATGCGAGACGGATCTATACTTATACAGGCAGAGTCCCCTGCACAGTCCCGTGCTCTGCTCATGTGTACTAAGCTTGACGACATGCCTGTCACTGTAACGGCTCATTAGACTTTGAATCTGGTGCAGGGAGTCATTTTTCACCGTGACCTCTTGCTGCAGTCAGACGAGGAGTTCCGCGAAAATCTGCAACGACGCGGTGTCCATTTTGTCCGCCGTGTCTTTCGGTGTCCAAAAGACAATAGGGTGGCAACCGGGGTCTTCATCTTGGCCTTCGACGGTGATACCTTGCCCGAGAAGGTCAAGGTGATGGTATACAGATGTGATGTCCGACCGTACATCCCTCCACCCATGCGCTGTTTCAAGTGCTGGCGGTTTGGACACATGTCTTCCCGTTGCGACGCAGCCCCTATTTGTCGTGACTGTGGCCGTCCCATACACCCCGATGCGCCTTGTACCCCACCACCTTCCTGTGTCAACTGCAGTGGCCATCACTCGCCTTGCTCACCGGACTGTCCCGCTTTCCAAAGGGAGCGCAAGATCGTAGAATATAAGACCCTCGATCGCGTAACTTACTTTGAGGCCCGCCGCAAGTATGAGAAACTCCACCCGGTATCCATGATTACTACATATGCTGCTGCCACAGTGTCATCACCTCCATCGAGGGCGGTTTCCCGACCCCCTATCACACCTCCTTTGGGCCATCAGTTAATCTCCGCTCCCCAGACGCCAGGGGGCGCACCTTCTTCTGCGAGGCTTTTGCCTCCCCCTTTAACGGGGTCTTTGAACCCCATCCCTCTGCCGGAGAAATGTCTTCCTTCTCCGGCTCTTCCTTCAGGGAAAGGGACTGACGAGCCCCTTCCACCACCTCCTGCAGTTCCCACTGTGTCTGACACCCTGGATGTCAGTCGACCTATAGCTGCACGGAAAGGGTCTCTTGAGGTCTCCGAAACGCCAGTTTCGTCGCAGCCAAACGTCAGCCAGTGGCTCAAAGTCCAGGCACCTGCTGGTAGCCGGCCTCCCCATCTGCGTCGACATCCGACGCCATTTCTGGGAAGCCCACTCGAGCACTGAAGCCCAAACCCAAGCGGGAGCGGGCGAGAAAAAAGGATGTCCCTCAGGAGAAAGAGCTGGCGGCAAAGGCGGCTTCCTCGATGCCGTCCGCTACCAGTTCTGACTCAGACAACGAGGTCGAAATCCTTGCATCTAAAGAGGACCTTGCTCTTATAGACACCCTAGACACAATGGATATGGACACCACAGACCCTCAGCGGGTGGCGGCAAGTGACACTGAGGCGCACCGCGTCTCTTAATCACTTTCATGCCTCCCCAGTCCTTAGGCAGCACTTTCCTCCAATGGAATTGCGGCGGTTATTTTTCCCACCTAGCAGAGTTGAAACAACTTTTAAGCTCTTCTCATGTACTGTGTGTTGCCCTCCAGGAAACCTGGTTTCCGGCAACGCGAACCCCAGCCCTTCGTGGCTATCATGGGTTTTACACGAATCATCCTGCATATGACAGAGCATCTGGTGGCGTCTCCATTCATGTCATCAACTCTGCCTACAGTGAAGCTGTGCCCCTTCAAACACCTTTGGAGGCAGTGGCTGTTCGGATCAGGACGCCACTAGCTATAACTGCCTGCAGTGTTTATCTTCCACCTGATGGTGCAGTCTCCTGCCACGTGTTAGCTGCACTGATTGCTCAGCTCCCCCCACCCTTCCTCATCATGGGCGATTTCAACGCCCATAACCCTTTGTGGGGTGGCGACATGACTACTGGCCGAGGTAGGGAGGTTGAAAATCTTGTCTCCCAGCTCGACCTTTGTATTTTAAACACAGGTGCTCCCACGCATTTCAGTGTGGCACACGGCACCTACTCGGCCATCGACCTCTCTATTTGCAACCCTGGCCTTGTACCATCTCTTCATTGGAGAGTGCATGACGACTTGTGTGGCAGTGACCACTTTCCGATTTTTTTGTCACTGCCCCAGCGTCATTGCCCTAGCCGTTTGCCCCGTTGGGCTCTTAACAAAGCTGACTGGGATGCGTTTACGACTGCTGCCACTGTTCGATCTTTGCCGGACACTAACATTGATGTGGTGGTCGACAATTTAACAGACGTCATTGTCTCTGCAGCTCAGTCTGCAATCCCGTCCTCTTCTGGATCGTCCCGGCAGAGGTCCGTGCCCTGGTGGTCGCCGGAAATCGCTGCCGCAATCAGAGAACGTAGGCGAGCTCTTCAGCGTCATAAACGGCACCCATCAGTGGCCAACCTCATCGCTTTCAAGCGACTTCGTGCCAAGGCTCAGCAACTCATCAAACGAGCCAAACAAGAATGATGGGAGAGGTATGTCTCGACCTTAGGTTCTCGTGTCTCTCCATCTCAGGTGTGGACTAAGATCAGGCGCCTCTATGGCCACTAGACTCCTATTGGCGTCCCTGGGCTTTCTATCCATGGGGCTGTGTGTACAGACCCGAGTGTGATCGCTGAACATCTTGCTGATCACTTCACTAGGTGCTCTGCATCTGCTAACTACAGTGCAGCATTTCGCTCCCGCATGGAGCATGTGGAGCGACAGCGCCTCTCCTTTGCGACGTGCTGTCGGGAGTCCTACAACGCCCCATTTACCGAAAGAGAGCTGCTTAGTGCCTTGGCCAATTGCCCAGATATGGCTCCCGGTCCCAACCGTGTCCATGCACAGATGCTGAAACACCTCTCGTGGGATTCTCAGCGCCATGTCCTAGAGATATTCAACCGCATTTGGGGTGGTGGCGAGTTTCCATCCCAGTGGCGGGAAGCCGTCGTCATACCGGTGCTGAAGTCTGGCAGGGACCCACTGGAGGTTGACAGTTATCGTCCCATCTGCCTGACCAACGTTCTATGCAAGTTGCTCGAACGTATGGTCGCACGTCGCTTGACTTGGGTGCTCGAGTCACGGGGCCTTCTGGCGCCATCGCAGGGTGGATTTCGCCAGGGTCGTTCTACGACAGATAATCTGGTGTGCCTGGAGTCGGCGGTTCGGACAGCTTTTTCCCGTCGTCAGCACCTCATTGCAGTTTTCTTCGACCTTCAGAAGGCCTACGATACCACATGGCGGCATCACATCCTCGCTATGCTTCATGAGTGGGGCCTTCGGGGGTCACTTCTTCCCATCTTCATTGAAAATTTCCTCCGACTCCGCACGTTTCGGGTCCGAGTTGCTGTTGCCCGTAGTTCGCTCCACGTCCAAGAAAATGGGGTCCCACAGGGGTCTGTGCTGAGTGTCTCACTGTTTTTGGTGGCCATTAATGGCCTGGCTGCAGCTGTGGGGTCATCGGAGTCTCCTTCCCTGTACGCCGATGATTTTTGCATATCTTTCTGCTCCACCACAACAAGTGCTGCTGAACGCCGACTCCAGGCGGCCATCCGCCAGGCTCACACGTGGGCCCAGCATCATGGCTTCCAGTTTTCCGCCGGCCAAATACGTGTGATGCACTTTTGTCGACGTCGGACGGTGCACCCCCACCCTGAACTCTATCTTGACGGCCAACTGCTCCCTGTCGTGGACACCCACCGATTCCTAGGCCTGATCTTTGATGCCCGACTGACCTGGCTCCCTCATATTCGTTATCTGAAATGGGAGTGCGGGCGACATCTCAACGCCCTTCGATGTTTGGGCCATACCGCAGGGGGAGCTGACCGCTCCACCCTGCTGCGGCTCTATACGGCCTTGGTGCACTCGCACATAGATTATGGATGCCTTGCTTATGGCTCTGCAGCGCCTTCAGCGTTGCGCTTATTGGACCCTATTCACCACTGTGGGGTTCGAATTGCGACGGGAGCCTTCCGAACCAGCCCTGTGGCCAGTCTTCTAGCGGAGGCCGGGGTCCCCCTGCTACGGGTCTGCCGCCAGCAACTGTTGACAGCGTATGCAGCCCACGTCTATAGTTCCAAAGGACATCCTAACTACCGCCTACTTTTTTCTACTGTGGCTGTTCGTCACCAGCAGCAGCGCCCCAGGTCAGGACACACACTAGCCGTCCGCGTGCAGTCCCTCCTGGGGGAGCTTGAGTCCTATCCTCTCCCACCTCCTTTTCGGGCCCATTCACACACACCTCCATGGTGCCTGCCACGGCCATGTCTTCGTTTAGACTTGGCCCACGGGCGCAAGGACTCGCTTCCCCCTGAGGCTCTCCGTCGCCAGTTTCTTGCTGTCGTTGCTGGGCACCCCGGCTACGACATTGTTTATACGGACGGCTCGATGGTAAACGGCCGCGTTGGCCTTGCCTACGTACATGGTGACCATGTTGAGCAGCTGTCCCTGCCAGAAGGCTGCAGTGTTCATACTGCAGAACTGGTGGCCATCTTCCATGCTCTTGAGCATATGCGTTCCTGCTCAGGTGAGTCTTTCCTTCTTTGTAGTGACTCCCTGAGTAGCTTACGCGCTCTGGAACAGTGTTATCCACGTTCGCCATTGGTGATGGCCATCCGAGTGGCTGTTTTTGCCTTTGTTCAGTCTGGCAGATCAATGGTGTTCCTTTGGTCTCCGGGTCACGTTGGCATCCCAGGCAACGAACGTGCCTCTGTCTTAGAGATCGGCCTCCCAGCTTCAGATTTCCGTACCTTGTTGCGCCGTCGGGTACATCAGCTCTGGGATGCTGAATGGCGCGACCTGAGCACTCCCAACAAGCTTCGGGTTGTCAAGGAGACTACAGCTGCGTGGCGCTCCTCAATACGTGGCTCTCGCAGGGATTCGGTGGTTTTGTGTCGCCTCCGCATTGGGAACACGTGGCTCACCCATGGATATCTCCTTCGGGGTGAGGACCCGCCTCGTTGCCGTTGTGGCTGTACCTTGACGGTGGCCCACATTTTAAAGGACTGCCATCTTTTAGCCGCCCTGCGGCGGGATTTTAATTTTCCTGTAATTTTATCTGAAGTTTTACGTAACGATGCCATTATGGCTGATTCTGTTTTAGGTTTTATTCGTGACAGCGGTTTTTACAACTCGATATGAAGCTTGTGTTGCCCCGTGGCTGACCCTTCTTATTTTATTTTCATGGTCGGTCAACCACGAACTTTGGCTTTGTCATTTTATTTCCACACTTGTTTGCTGTTTCCGTGTGATTGTGTCCTATCGTGTTGTCTCCCGCCTTGTTGTCCTTTGCCGACTTTGTTTACATTTTATTGATTGAGTGGGGTTTTCCTCCCGTAACAGTTTTAACTCTGGGTGAACTTTTCAGTGTTTCCACACTTATCTCGCTCTTTGATGGAATGGGGGACTGATGACCTCCGCAGTTTTGTCCCCATAAAACATCAAACCAACCAACCAATCCAATTTGTTCAGTGAAGAATTGATCAACAGAGTAAAAACTGCAGACCATCAGAAATGGCTTTAGCTGTTTTTTGAACATGCATTCTTTTTTTATCAACTTAATCACAAGAACTAGACAGTCAGTTCATCACCACACAGTAGACTGGAAAAAATAAAATAATAATAATAATATATTTGTGTCATGTAATATTTTGTGTAATGTAATATCTTGTACAGACACCATAGAGTAGAGATATCTACTCTGACAGTCATATTTTATTAACCTGACACATTCCACATCATTACGAAGTGTCGTATTCATGAAATATGGAACAAGTATTAATCTAATCATGACAACCATATACATCTTGGCCTTAGATTATTCAACAGGCTTCTGAAAACTGCCTATTCTGTCCCCTGCAATACATTAAAAAAGTTTTAGCTGAGTTGTTTAAGAAAGAAGCATACTGATTAGTAAAAAATATCTAGAATCAGACTTAAGTGATACAAAGTTCTAGGACCTAACTAATTAATCCCACACTAAGTACAAACACAATTAAATAACAGCAAAAATAAATAACCTACTCTAAATGGACTGTTAATGGGTTTCCACAAATAATCATATATTCTCAATGTAATTCTAAGGTTATATGTAAAGCTGTATTTTTGATGTAATAACATGAAATTTTATGTGCCTCTAGTTTTAGTTTTATATTCAATTTGTAGTACAACAATAACATGTAAAATATTCAAAGGTGAATGAATTTTCTATCCTGAATGCACAGTGTTTACTTTAATATTCTCATCCCTCTCTGCAGTGTCCACAAACAGCAAAATATCCTCATTATTCTCTAATTCTACAACTGTACGTCAAATATTATTAACATTTTCAGTCATATCAGGTTTTCCTCCATGTGTACTTTATCTTCAGTTAGTCTACTTGTGGCTTTTACCCCCTTACAGAGTGAGTGGCAGGTGAGCAGTGGAGGCATGTGCATCACTGGTGTTGCGAGCTCTGTACCAGTTTGCCCGAGAGGTGCTGTGGCGGGAAAGTGAGCAATTGTCGTTGCATTGTTTTTACAACAAAGAAAATTGTCATGTGTCTCCCGCACCGCAGCATGGTGAAGAAAGCCACACAGCAGAAGAAACCTACTGCAGTGAAGGGGCCATCGATTACACTACTCATTGAGTTTGCTGATCATGGCAAGAAGGTAGAAGGAGATCGTGCACCTGTTCAGCCCTTGTTCATCACATTGTAATGTATTTAGCCAGGAGGGTCCTGTTTGTTTGTAATATTGAAGTATACAATACCACATTTGGTCGTGATATTGTACCTTAATATTCCATATTTATGTTACATAAGCATATTATAGTGCTTCTGGCAAGTCACATTGATTATCATTTGCATTAGGAGGGTTTACAATAATGTAAACATATATTAACACTGCACTAATTGTTATTTACTTACGATATTTTCTATTGTTTATTTTGATGTAAAAAAACTTATTATTACATTTGTCATAATATTGTGTTTCTCCATGTAAAGCAAAATATGCGTATGTTTCATGAACACAATGTTAAATGTAAAACTTTGTAACTTCTGTGTTCGAGAATGTTCTTAATATGCGCGAATTGGCGCTAACACTAGTAGTAGTATGGAGTCTTAAGTCAGTCTTAGAGGAGTAACATCTTAGTTAGTATGGAAGTGTGTCGTGAACCAGTCTTACTCTTGCATTATTTTTGTGTTTCATCAAGAATGGATAAATAAATCTGTATAAAAATGAAATGTGTCACATCGATGGTTCATTCCATGATGTATAAGAACCCAATGTGTTATTATTTTGTGATCTATTATTGGCAGGCAATCTAAGAGATCTTCAAGACCACTGAACAACCGACCAATGAAGGTGATGTATGGAAAAATAATGGTTTTAGTATAATAGTATTATTATTATTATTATTATTATTATTATTATTATATAAAAATTATTATAATGTGCAGGGGCACGTGGATGGAAGTCTACAGTGTCATGGCTGGCTGCTGCAATTGAGAGGTCGGCATCGAGACGGTCAACTCAGAAGCCACCATCTCGCTACAGGCAGCGACGAAGGCAGATCACAGGGCACTCAAGAGCGCTGTGGCCGCCTTCATAGTCGATGCACCTCCCTTGAAGATGACGTCTGAAGGAAAGCGAGAGAAGTACACCGGGGCGCTCCTGAGAGGTCTGCCATGGTGCTGCGATGATGCAGCAGTCCGGGAAGGGCTGTGGGGAGTTGGGTTCGGTGGTGTGACTGTAAAGTTGCACAAGCAGACCAACAGGAAGAGGCCACCACTCTACATTGTTGTCATGCAAATGGTCGACGATGGGGGTTGCCTTGTGGAAGCGTCTGGGCTTCCCAGTGGTGGTGGAACCCCTCCCCGCCGACATGGACCCTCTCCCACAAAGATACAAGTGCCAAGGGGTAGGCCATGTGGCCAAGTACTGCCGCAATGCTGCGCGGTGTGTGAAATGCTCCAGTGAGCATGACACACAAACCTATGCATGCAGCAGAGAAGAGGCGCCAACTTGCACCCATTGTGGCAGCCCTCATGCTACCAACTGGCGAGGCTGTCCGGCTTTTTCAAGCTGAAGCCAAACCAACGGCGGCATGCTGGCAAGAAGGGATGATGCAGCTGCTGCATCCCCTGCTGGTGATTGGCTTGAAAACCCTGCCTAAAGCAGTGCGGACCAGCTGAGAGCGGAAAGGGGGCCAGCACTTCCTGCCCCAGAGAAGACAACACGGCCTGGCGACAACATTCGTGCTGCCGCAGAAGAAGCAATGTTTCTAATTCTGAAGAAGGCCTTGGCCAATAGCTGAGGTGTTGTATGTGTGTGTGTCTTTTTTATGTGCCTGTCACAGCTTTTCATCATGTCTTTGCGGTGAGTCCTAAACTGTTCTTATTGTTATATCACTTACAGTTCAACATCTTGTACTTCAATTATAGCATCTACCACACATAACATCATCAACTTCTTCAAAATCATAAACTGCCCACATTCACTGTAACCTTTGAGGGGATAGGTGCAGTTCAGTTATGAATGCAGTATCCACTCTTAATACATTTATTACTCCATATTGGTACAGATGATGTTAACACTCTGAGACCGACTACCGGAAGTCCCGGTCAGTCCGAAAGAACATCCACCAAAGATAACATAATGCGGCTATCAATCACAGGATCGACGCCAAATGCCCCCCCCCCCCTCCTACAGTCGTACATCCATGAGGAGACGGGGAGTGAGAATTTCCCAAAAACACCACACTAAGTTCTTCGGCGGCGTCAGGCACAGGCCGACATGATGGTGACCAGGGGGGCGAATCCCGGTACGATGACGACTAAGTCGGCGAGGTGTGCCGGCTGATGAAGACGCCGAACGGTGGCAGACTGTAGGCCGTCGTCAGCAGGAACATGCAGGAACACTTTGCCACTCGGACGCACAAAGGCACGAATGTTACCACTCGCAGCACTTTTTGACAGGCGAAACCTTTGTACCACACGCAGAGAAGCACTACCTCTCTGCTCATAACACACAAAAGCAGTTGGGCCGTCGACTAACACCAAGAGCTTATGGATGTTGTCAGGGTGGACAAAAGTATATAGCTTGATGGTGGGCACTGCAGGTGAATGTGCATGTTGGCTTTTCACCTCCCACATGCTGACCAACCATGCCGACCCGCGTAACATTCTGTGTCCCCCTCACAACTGAGACACCTCAGCAAGTCTCTACCACAGAATACATAGATGGATAGATGGACCTCCGCCAACCACTCACTTCCTACTGGAACAGCTGCTTTATTACCTGTACTGTTTCTTCCACAGACACTTTGGTGCAGCTACCAAGAAGTCTTGTTTGCTGTGCTCGTACCCAAACGCAACATGTGGGGGGATGTAGGCGCCGTACTTCCACTCAGCGCAGTCGCCTGTACCTATGCAACTGTGTTTCCAGCACTGGATTTCTCATTGATACTGGCGCAGATGTTTCCCTGCTACCTACTACCATGACAACTGACCCTATCCACTAACATCACCCGTTGCTGCAAGCTGTCAACATCACACAACTTTGGTGCGCAAGAGTGCAACCTCTCACTCTGTCCATCTTTCACCTGACTGCATTCTTGAATGGAACATTTTAGTGGTAGATATTCCGGAACCTATTGTGAGTATAGGTTTTTTAACACATCATAAACTTTGACCCAATGTTGTGTGCCGCTCTGTTTTCCACCATACCTCAAATAAACATTTTTCTTGTGATTTGTTGAGCTCCAGCTCCATTTCTGCGAGTGCTACTGTTGTTAGTGAATATACCAAATTGTCTGATGATTTCAACACGCTGCTGCATAAGTGGTTTGATGAACATAAACAAATGCTTGACCTCAGGAGTGAACGGGAAAGCATTGAACGCCGTCTTGCCCATGCTTAATCACAGCTGTCTGTGGCCAAACAACGTCTTTCTGCTCTGCAGGCGGATTGCAAGTTTAGTACCAGTGTTTCCTCTGCTATTAAAGTTCCCGCACTTGCACGTTGACCTGATTGTGCTTCAGACAACATGCCTAACCTTTTTCCTCGTTCCTATATCGATGTATGCAAACAAAAAGTGGTTGCCAGGCCAACCGCCACAGCTGTCAAAACTGTACATGCACTCTGCCCTCTGGTGCCAGTTCCGCACGCTATTCACAACTCTCAGTCTCCTGACCTAATAACAAACTTTAACTTCCCCCATCTCTAAACAACCTGTCATTTGCCAGACCATGGACGAACATAAATCCAAGTTTATCTTCGCTGGCAACAATTGTGTTTCTGTTCGAGCTAAAGACTCAAACACGAGTGTATGCTCACAGTCGCACAGTGTTTCAAATGATCGTGCACCTGCTGCCACGGTTCAGCCATCCGTTTCTGCGATGGTGGTGCGCCCGCATGCTTCGGTGGCCACCGCCGTAACATTAATCTCATCTGGCGTCCTGGTTGTTTCGGCTCGGCTGTCATCTTGTATTGTGCCAAGGGTGGCGATGCCACCTGCCACGGTGATTGTCATGTCAATTACTCTGCCGGCCGACCTACACACCGTCGCAGCTCGGCCGCCATCTTGCTCGCACACCAAGGTGGCGCCCATTCTTCAACTACTCTGCCTCCCGACCCGCACGCCATAGCAGCCCGGCGCCCATCTTTCGCTCTCACACTTGTGGCACCTACAGCGGATATCAAAGCCGGCCGCGACAGTCAGCTGTTACCTCCCATCCCTGCACCGGCTGTCACAACATCGTCCGCCGATTCTGACACACCGGACGCTATGTCCCCCACTACCTCCGGCCCTCAGCAGTGCATTTCTGTAGTAACTAATGGCACGGTCCACAGACTCAGAGTCACCAATGACATGCCTGTGTGTAGTAAACCACACCTCCTTAATGCTGAAAAATTCGTGACCGTGGAAGCACAGATCACAGAATTACTAGAGGCAGGCATAATCAAACCTTCTTCTAGCAGTTGATCCTCCCCCATTCACTTAGTAAAAAAAAGGGATGGTTATTGGAGAATGTGTGGGGACTACAGTAAGCTCAATGCTAAGACAATTGTGGACAGGTATCCTATTCCTAATGTAGCCGATTTCACTCATGCTCTCACCGGTGCTAAAATGTTTTTCTGTGGTTGACAGAAACTGCAAACGTGCATACCATCAGATATCCATGGCTCTGGAGGATGTTGAGAAGACTGCCATCACAACTCCGATAGGTTTATACCACTACCGCTTCATGCCATTTGCCACACAAACCTGGCAATGCTTCATCACTGAGATTCTCCTTCCGCTAAAGATTTGTTTTGTTTACTTAGACGAATTTTACTATTCAGCAACTCTGTTGAAGATAGCAAAAGTCATTTACAAATTCTCTGTGACACTTTAGCCAAGGCAGGGATTGACTTAAATCACAGTAAGGATCAAGTGCACCTAACTTCAGTTAAGTTTCTGGGATTACACTGTTTTGGCTGATGACATTTCCCCTCACTCCAAAAAGGTCAATGCTATCAAGGAATTGCCATGCCCCTCCACATTCAAAGAATCGAGGTGGTTCTTAGGCACTATTAATTATTATCGTTGTCACTTGCCCGGTGCTGCTGACATTCAAGCCCTCCTTACTGATGCACTGGCAGGCTAGAATACCTCAGGCACTCGCCCTGTCTCTTGGACTCCCACAGTGTTTGAGGCTTTATCTTTGCTTAAAAACTTTTTATCAAATGCTATTACCATTGCTCACTCACATCCGGAGGCAGACATCTTTATGACGACAGATGCCAGCGACACTGCCATCAATGTAATTCTTAGCCAGTCTCTAGACGACAATATCTCTCCTCTCCAGTTCTTCTCAGAGAAATTAAATCATGCTCAGAGGCCTTAGACCGAGAGCTCCTTGCCATTTACGAGGCCATCAAGCACTTCCGCTCCGTCCTTTCTATGTCCTCACCGACCACAAAACTTTGACCGCCACAACACAAAATCCACTGGCCGATCCTCCTCCTAGATGCTTCCGATACCTACATTTCATCTCTCAGTTCACCACTGTTGTCAGGTACCATCAAGGGTACTGACAACATTGTAGCCGACTTCCTCTCCCGACTCGATGTCGGGTCTTCCCTGATCAACCTCTCTAACCTTGCCATTCTCCAATCAGCTGATGACGAGCTTATGCAACTAGTTTTTGATCATTCCTCCTCTCTTCACTCTGTCAGCACCTCTTTTCCTGGGTGTCGGGCAAAATTTGGTGTGACAATTCCACAGGCAAGCTTCGCCCCTTCATCCCTCACCCCTTACATCATGAGGTTTTCCAAAAATTGCACAAGCTTTCGCATCCTGGCATCCACGCCTCGACCAGACTTGTCACTGAACAAGATGTCAAGCGAAACTGTCAAGCTTGGGCTCAGGCCTGCATTCCCTGCCAATGCAACAAAATCACCCCCATACCTCCTCTTCTTCAGGCTCTTTCCCCATTCCCGCAGGCAGATTTCAACATGTCCATATCCAGCTCATCAGCCCTCTTCCTCTAGCTGATAGTTTCCACTGTGTCTTGTCTGATATCGATTGGATGACCTGCTGGACTGAGGCCACCCCTCTCACCAACATCACGGCAGAGACAGTGTCTAAAGCCTTCCTTCATTATTGGGTTTCTCGGTTCGGCTGTCCCTTGGTCATCACCACAGACTAAGGCTGCCAATACTAATCCTCTCTCTTTTCTGACCTTTGCCACCTCTGTGGCATCAAATGCATCCACACCACCGCCTACCACCCCCAAAGCAATGGGCTGGTAGAGCGGTGCCACACAACCATTAAAACTTCTCTCTGGTGCCACGACATGCTATGGATGCTCGTTTTGCTCAGGTTACAAGTGACCTACAAGTGGCACTGTTGCCAAATTTGTCTATGGACAATTCTTACTTTTACCTAGTGAACTCGTCTCCCCCTCTCCCATTCCTCACTCATCTGACCTTCCCACCCTGGTAGACTGGGTGTGTCAGCATTGCACGAGGGTCTGCCCTCCACCTCCCTCCAGTCACACTCCTCTGCAGGTCATTATTCCCCCAACACCTTCACCTTGCTTATCAATAACTCTCCCACCACCGTGTCAGTAAACTGCATCAAACCTGCTCATGTTGAGTCCTCCTCCTCACCTCCAGTCGAGGGCAATCCTCCTTTCATAATGTTGGAGGCAGATTCCTCTCTTCCGGCCTATTCGACTTCTCCATCGTCTCCTGCCAACACCCCTCCGCCTTCCGCCTCTCCTGCTCGAGTTGCCTCTCAGACTCCTCCTTCCCCTTCCTCTCCGTTTGAGGTCTCTCCTCACTCTCCTGCTTCTCCCTTCCGAGGCTTTGGCATTCAACCCCTAACTGAGGCCCCGGTTCTGGAATTCAGGGTGTCTATCCCTTCCAAATTCTCTTCCGACATTGCAGTTGTTTTGCACAAAGGCTCAATTTTCATATTATGTACAGCCATCAGTGCTTCCCCCCGTCCCCAGCAATGTAGGTACAAGCTACTAAAATGTTTCTTCCCTCCTGCTTCATTTAATCTGGACACAACATGAGCTTTTCTGCTCCTGTCTGGTGTTGTTAGAGTGGTACTTTCCCTACTGCCTGCACAACCCTGAGCCTCACGCCAGCTGGTGTCTGGTTTGTCAGTCCCCTCACCTCAGGAACTTCGAAGTTTTTGGCTCCACTGCTCGCTGCCTCCATGGACGGTCACCTCTGCCAGACAACTCCATTACCCGGACTCCACTCAACAAGAGTACTCTGTACTGCAGGGGAAGGGGGTGGCTGTGTGGCAGCGATCGCCGTAATCGACCATGAACAAACTAAACTGCAATGTCTTTATGATTGTCTTTGGGTGAGCCACCTCTCAGCCGCCACCAACAATCATTTAGTCAGTCTGTGTCAAGTTTGTGAACTGTCGGTTCTATAAAGTGTTGATACACAGAAAAGTGTGTTTTCTGTGGTTCACAAACCCGTGAAAAACCCACACTATTAATGCTGTAGCTAGCATCCCGTGAATTGATATTACACACAGGAGCAAAAAGTAACCTCTCTGATCAAGGTGCATGATTGCTGCCTCAGCAGCAAGACAGTCAGTGCTTCTCTGTACTCTGAAGTGTAAGCGTCTCTCTCTGTTATAGATCATTAATCAAGTGATTCTCTTCCAGCATTTCTGTGAGTTATTATATAATAGTGTCAGTACCACAATGTAATGGAGACTTGTATATCAGTTTAGTCATTATTATTTACACTACCTTTCACTATAGCAAGTTGCATGTAATTGTTTACTTTTCCATTATAATTAATGTAATGTAATCAATTAACAATATGTAATTTTCAGAGACATTGTTCAGATGATATAAACAGAATGCTACATTTAAAGCTACTTACGTCATATTGCACACGCAAATTTATATTTAATAACTGTTTGCTATGTTAAGTAGTTTTTAAGTCAAACAAGTTTTTCATATAATGAAGTGACATATCATAGAAATATAACATAAATGTGTGACATTTTTATTATAAGGTTGACATTCCTAAAAACAAGATGTATATATGTTTAGAATCAGGTATTGAATACTTTGACACACAAAGTTGGTCTTCTGGGATATTATAAGTTATACAATCAGAACAGTAAGAAATTTTATGCATGCTTTCAGGAAACGTCAAATCAACATCTACATCTACATAGATACTCTGCAAATCACATTTAAGTGCCTGGCAGAGGGTTCATTAACCACTTTCATAACCTTTCTCTACCGTTCCATTCTCTAATAGCGCGCGGGAAAAAAGAACACCTAAATCTTTCCGTTTTCGATCTGATTTCTCTTATTTTATTGGGATGGTCATGTCTCCCTATGTAGGTGGGTGCTAGCAAAATATTTTCACATTCAGAACTAAAAGTCGGTGATTGAAACTTCGCAAACAGATCACACCGCAATGAATAACGTCTTTCTTTTAATGATTTCCACCCCAATTCGAGCAACATTTCCGTGAACCCCCCCCCCCCCAAAGAAGTGATAAACCAAAACGTGCTTCCCTTCTCTGAACCTTATCAATGTCTTCCGTCAGTCCCACCTGGTGAGGGTCCCACAAGGGACATTTTGCAATCACAAAATTGTTTTTGAAAAACAATGCAGTGCAGTACTTTCTGAGAAACCCTTGTGCATTTATTTCATGGTTACTCATGGATCTTCATAAATTACTAATGTTCAAAATGGAAAAATGTAAGTACTATTACATTAATTAAGTTGAAATACAATTGAAAACTAACATTCTTACTGCTCCTCTCCTGCTGCTACGGATGCCGCTAAGGCCAGTAGTGTTATTCCAACTGTCAAATGATAACAACTTCCACATCAATGGTCCTCTTCTTATGGTCTTCAGTCCGGAGACTGGTTTGATGCAGCACTCCACCCTACTCTATCCTGAGCAAGTCTTTTCATCTCCTCTTAAGAACGGCAACCCACATCCACTTGAATCTGCTTACTATACGCGTCTCTTGGTCTCCCTCTGCGATTTTTACCCCACACGCTTCCCTCCAATGCAAAATTTATGATTCCTCGATGTCTAAGATTGTGTCCTACCAAGCGATCCCTTCTTTTAGTCAGGGTATGCCAGAAATTCCTTTTCTCACCAATTCTGTTCAGTACCTCTTCATTAGTTATGCAATCTACCCACCTAATCTTCAGCATTCTTCTGTAGCACCACATTTCAAAAGCCTCTATCCTCTTCCTGTCCGCACAGCTTATTGTCCATGTTTCACTCCCATACAAGGCAACACTCCACACAAATGCCTTCAGAAAAGACTTCCTTACACTTAAATTAATATTCGATGTTAGCAAATTTCTCTTTTTCAAAAATGCTTTTCTTCCCATTGCCATTCTGCATTTTATATCCTCTGTACTGCGACCATCGCATGTTATTTTACTACCCAAGTAACAAAACTCATCTGCCACCTTCATTGTTTCGTTACCTAATCTAATTCCTTCAGCATTGCCTGATTTTCTAAGACCGCATTCTATTATTTTTGTTTTGCTCTTGTTAATGTTCATTTTATACGCTCTCTTCAATACGCTGTCCATTCCATTCAACTGCTCTTCCAGGTCCTTTGCTGTCTCTGACAGAATTACAATGTCATCAGCAAAACGCAATGTTTTTATTCCTTCCCCCTGAACTTTAATCACTATTCCAAATTTTTCCTTGCTTTCCTTCACCGCCTGCTCGATGTACAAATTGAATAACATCGGAGAAAGGCTACTACCCTGTCTTACTCCCTTCCCAACTGATGCTTCCCTTTGATGCCCTTCGAGTCTAATAACTGCGGTCTGGCTTTTGTACAAGTTGTAAATAACTCTCCTTTCCCTGTATTTTACCCCCGCTGACTTCAGGATGTGAAAGAGTGTATTCCAGTCAACATTGTCAAATGCTTTCTCCAAATCTACAAAAGCTAAAAATGTAGGTTTGCCCTTCCTTAATCTATCTTCTAAGATAAGCCGTAGAGTGAGTATTGCCTCCCGGGTTCCTACGTTCCTCCTGAATCCAAACTGATCTTCCCCGAGGTCAGCGTCTACCAGCTTTTCCATTCTCCTGTAGATAGTTCGTGTTAAAATTTTGCAACCATGACTTATCAAACTGATGGTTCTGTAATTTTCACACCTGCCTGCGCCTGATTTCTTTGGAATGGGGATTATTACATTTTTCCTAAAGTCTGAGGGTATTTCGCCTGTCTCATACATCCTACACACCAGTTCAAATAGTTTTGTCATGGCGGGCTCTCCCAGAGACTTTAGTAGCTCTGAGGGTATGTCATCTACTCCTAGGGCCTTGTTCCGACCTACGTCTTTCAGGGCTCTGTAAAATTCATCTCTCAGTATAGTATCTCCTATTTCATCTTGATCTACTTCCTCTTCCCTTCCTACAACATTGTCTCCAAGTTCATTTCCTTAGTAGAGCTGCTCTATGTACTCTTTCCACCTTTCAGCTTTCCCTTCTTTGCTGAGAACTGGTTTCCCATCTGAGTTCTTGATATTCGTAGAGTTTCTTTTCTTGTTCCCAAATGTCTCTCTTATTTTTCTGTAGGCGGTATCTACTTTTCCCCTTCTTATACATTCTTCTACAGATTTGCATTTGGCTTCTAGACACTCCTGCTTAGCCATTTTGCACTTCAATCTCATTTCTTAGTCGTCTGTACTCCATTTTGACTGTTTCATTTACTGCATTTTTATATTTCCTCCTTTCATCAATTAAATTTAGTATTTCCTGTGATATCCAAGGATTTTTTGTAGGTCTTGCCTTTCTACCTATTTTGTCCTCTGCTGTCTTCACTATTTCATCTCTCAATGCTACCCATTCCTCTTCTACTGTTTTATTTTCCCCTGTTTCTGTCCATTGTTGCCTAAATCTCCCTCTGAAATTCTCCAGAACTCCACGTTCTTTCAATTTATCTAGGTCCCATCTCCTTATTTTCCTATCTTTCTGCAGTTTTTTACAGTTTCAGGCTACAGTTCATGACTAACAAGTTATGGTCAGAGTCTCATACAATAAATATAGGCCAGACAATGAGGTACATACCACCGATACGGCACAGCAATCTGCATTGTCTGTCATGTCACCTTGCTCGAGGTCCTTGTTCTTGACAACACGTATGGTGAGCGCATGTCCGTTAATCTCTGCACCGATCTCCTTGCACGCCTTGGGTTTGCGGCGAGCTGGGCTGGGGGTGGGGCAGGGATCATCTACGCAGAGGCAATCCCCAGCAGTGCCACCACCGCCACCACCACCACCAGCAGCTGGAGCCTGTGCCGGTGTCAGATCTTTGCAGCATGGTGGTGGAATATCTCCACAGCATGGTGGCTCCTACAAACCCACGAACATACAAGGATTATTGTATTGTATTGTTTTCCAGTAATGTGAGAATATTGTTTAAGTGCTTTGAAATTCCGGTGGGTGTTCTAGGTTAAGCATTGTTAGTTTATTGAAGAGACATACTTTTTAAACATTACTAAAATACCTAAATAACAATTTTCCAGCTTGTTGGTGTGCTATAAAATATTTAGTTAAAACTATCACATATTGATTTCATTCACATGATTGATCATCAGTGCAAATGGACTCACGTACACCACATAAAATCCATAAAACATATAAATGAACATGCCTCTCCAGAATTGTTACAGGTTTAAAATAGCCATTTTAAACTTGTAACATGCACTGGAGAGGTGCAACAATGAAATTGTGTTCCAGCAGCACCTTCTCCCACTACTGGCTACTTGGAGTGTGGCTGTTTGGTGTTCCAGCATTTGCAGCTAGTACCCGGATGCCACATGGAATAATATTTCTGTCGCTGTCAAGCTACCAGATTCAAATAAGCGCAGAAAGGTCTAGTTAGAGTGAGGGGTAGCCATCACCTAACACGTCTGTGTGTGTGGCGGGTTTTTTGATTATTTCAAAACCACTGCAGTTATTTCTTTTTTTCACTTCTTTGTTATTAGGAATGTAAGTATTTTAAGTATTTTAATTATTTTTAATTATTCCTTTAAACTCACCTTCGCCTGCAGAAGTACAAAACAAGCATAAATGGTTGAAATGTGGAACTTATAATATTCATATTCACAGAATATATGACTTCAACTTCAAATGGGCAAAGCTGAAAATTCGTACCCAGCCAGGATTCGAACCCAGGTCTCTTGGTTTCTAGGCAGTTGCGCTGGCCCCTACACCACTGGGAACAGTGAACACTGCACCTGCAAGGTCTAGCTAAGCACGCCTTCCGTCAGACACAAACTCCCAGTTTTACCCCACCAACTGTACTCAAACTCGTAGTCACTGTGTACTAATTCCTGTAAGAGTAAGGACTCCAAACTTGCCCACCACTCCCCACTAACGAAAGGATCATTGCCTGTCACTGGTATATTGTATATATACATGTGGCATCTATTCCGAAAGAACACACGTCACTTCTGATCCTGGATTCAAATCCTGGCTGGGTACGCATTTTCAGCTTGCCCATTTGCAGTTGGGGTTCTACACAAAGTCATATTCTGTGAATATGAAAACAATAACAACTACAGGATCAGAAGTGATGTCCGTTCTTTTGGAATAGACGCCACATGAATATGAACTTATAATTGCTGTTTATTCCAGATGTCCAGCAAATCCGAGTCTGATGTATTGTCAAGTGATGAGGAGTTTGAAGTGATACATCGTGATGAAAGGCAGAAAACAGAAAACTATTTCAAGCTTGTTGTGCCGCAATATAGCGACATAGAATTCCTGGAACATTTACGTGTATGGTGTCATGTGGCAGAGGAGCAGTCTGATAACTTCAGGAATTCTATTACATTTATCAGGTAGGAGGCAATGGGAAATTGATCTACTGCAGCAAATTCTGATATTTTTGTGGTTTTCTGGCCATGAAGCGGAAAGTTTAGAGGCGTGGTATACAGGGTCAGTATCAGTATTAGTTCCTTGCATCGTGCCCTAGAGTAACCTACTTCGTTAGCAATTTATGGATTAGTGTTATAAAGTGGCCATCTGACGAAGAAAGGACACGAATAGAGGTCAATTTCAGGAGAAATAATATACCAGGTGCGATTGGGGCAATCAATGGGACTCACATTAGAATAGACCAACCTGCAGATGATGTGCAGTCGTATATGTGCAGAAAAAATATACCAGGTGCGATTGGGGCAATCAATGGGACTCACATTAGAATAGACCAACCTGCAGATGATGTCCAGTCGTATATGTGCAGAAAAAACTATTTCTCTATGCAGTTACAAATAGCATGTGGTGTAAGTATGAACCATGGGTTTTTATGTCATAGTAGCTGCGCTTGCGCAGGAACACCTTTTTCTTAGTGCTTGAAAGTAGCAGTCCGACAGCTGGTAGAATTAACCTATTGTGTTACAAAACGGTTGACACTTTTTTTTTCTTTTGAGAAGCCAGCAATATGGGATGACACTATGTGGGAGAGAGACAAATCACTCCAACAGGAACATTATGGGGAAAAAAATATCGAGAACAGAGTATACAAAAAATGTAGCAGATGTATCGCTTGACTGTCCCTTCACTTCTTCACATGTTTAAAAATCTCAATGGCCTCACTGTACAAACGCCCATAATAATGCGACGTCTTTGCTATGACGGACGTCTCGTTAAATTTTATTTCGTGGTCACCTTCTTGATACACGTGTTCCGCTACAGCCGATTTATCAGTATGTCCGAGGCGGCAGTTCCTTTTGTGTTCGGCCAGACGAGTGTTAACACTTCTTTTAGTTGTACCTATATAAACTTGTCCACAACTGCAGGGAATTTTATAGACACCTGGTCACAGAATAAGGAGTATACAGAAAGGAAACTCCCGCTGCAGTCTGTCGTCCAAAATTTAGTGCGCATGCGCGGAATCGGCCATCTTGAAAAGCAGTAAACGTGTGATCACTCCCTACTCTGTGGCGTGGTAATGCGCCGTCTTTCTTTATTAATTGTGTATTTTAACAGCCTGAATCGCATAAAAGAAAACAAGTATTTAGTGCAGTGCAGTGAAAAGAAAGAGCTATGTGTCAGTAGTTGGAGCTGTTCCGTATTTATTATGAGCAGCATTAAAAGAAAAGGCGGCCGATGGTGTTCAGCACCTAACTGCCGCAATAATTCGAATACAAATAAGGATATAAGTTTCTTCACCTTCCCAAAAGATGCTGAGCAGTAGGTGAACATCGCTATATGTGTAGTGAAAGTTAAATGTTATCAGTTTCGAATGAGAGCGATGTGTGCATAATTATTAAAAGTAGCCTTGCTTCTTCTCTTGACGATAACTCTCGCTGTTGCTGTTGCTGCAGCAGTTCAACAGCATCAAAATGTTGAAGTACATTTATATTTTATTAGTTTAACGTTGCAGGGAATAATATAAAATGAATGACAACGAATAGTACGTAAGTAGGCAGGTAAAATTTTACTTACGGCATTGGAGGCGTAGTGTGCTAATTTTGGCAACGAATGCTCTTCGGATACTCAAACAAATAGATTAAGGGGAATAATTATTTTATGCTGTTCCTGCTCTGTGGTTGACAGATTCTTTTATATCCCCTTCTCCGGTCAGTAAATTAATGATACTCCTAAAGAAAATACAACTTTTATATATGCCCAGACGTCATTAGTTCTGTGTAATCACGTTGTATTGGTAAGTCTGACTCAATATTTTGTGCGAATTTATTCGTGTCAAATAAAACCTGGCAGTTGTAAAGTCACTTTCTTGTTTATAACTAATTTCCCAAACATAACTCCACGTTATTTGGGATTTTTCTAGAGATAAGCACCAAATAAAACGATCATCGATTCCACCGTACATTTTCGTAGCTGTATTAAAATTTAGGCCTATTTTTTTCGTTGGATTACAAGTAGGTGCAAGAACAGGGCACAAAATAGAGGAGAGCATATTGAAAAGCCGTTTCCTTTCGTAGAAGTCGGTGAGATCATCTGCAGTTCGTAAAAAGTCCATTTCCAGCCATAGTACCAACTGGCTATAGTTCCGCATTTACTGCTTTTCAATATGGCGTCGAGCGCAACGCTTGGTAACATACAGATCAAAGGCGCCGTCCCCAGCTTTCCCTTCTGTATGCTCCCTATTCTGTGACCTGGTGTAGTCAGGGGATGTCGCTTATCTTTTGCAGATCTTAAACATTCTTTTATTTTCGTGGTTGGTCTGAAAACAGTTTCCACATCGTCAACATATCGATACCATTTCGCTGGTCTTTTTCTGGCTGTCTGCAGCGCCTTTTGTTCAAAGTTCTCCACGAACAAGTTAGCAACAGCCGTACTAAGAGATCTGCCCATGGTCACTCCGTCAATCTGTTCATAAAAAAACATTGTTATACTGAAAATAAGTTGTTGTGAGGCAGTGTTTAAATAATGTCACTAGAAAAAATATCCGCTATGCATATGATAGAAGCGTTCACTGGGATCATGGTAAACAACAACACCACATCAAAACTGACCAGGATGTCATCTGGGTCCACAATTAATTCCTTTATAATACCGATAAAGTGACATTAATTCTTAATATGGCTATCAGTTCCGCCAACATATGGTTGCAGCAACGAGGCAAGGTGTCCAGCTACCTCATGGGTGAGAGACCCTTTTGCACTGACTGTAGGTCTCAAAGGAACCAGCTATTTATGCACCTTCAGTAACCCATAGAGTCTGGGCAAGTAAGCTTCTGTTTTACAGAGATGCTTCTTGTCGTCTGGAGAGAAAGAAGATGCTTTAACCAATTGATTGGTCATTTTAAAATTTTTCGATGTCAGATCCTTCTGAAGTTGTTTGTAATTGCTGGGATCACATGCATAGCGGAGATTTTTCTTAGTGAGATTGTGGCAGTATTTAAACACTGCCTCACAAAAACTTATTTTCAGTATAAGAATGTATTTCTGAACAGATTGACTTAGTGGCCATGGGCAGTCCTCTGAGTCCGGCTGTTGCTAACTTGTTCATGGAGAACTTTGGACAACGGCCGCTGCAGACAGCCAGAAAAAGACCAGACAAATGGTATCGTTATGTTGACGATACATTTGTTATATGGACAGACAGCGAAGAGGAGCTGGATGCCTTCCTGTTACATCTGAACAGCGTCAATCCTAGAATTCAATTCACTATGGAAAAGGAAACCAATGGTCAACTGAACTTTTTAGATGTGACGGTTATCAAACAAGAGGACGGATCATTGGGTCATGAGGTCTACAGGAAAGACACACACACACACACACACACACACACACACACACACACTGATCGTTATCTTCAAAAAGATTCTCACCACCACCCACGTCAAAAAAGAGGCGTGATTAAGACATTAGTAGACGGGGCCCACAAAATTTGTGAACCAGCGCACTTAGACGATGAAATTGAACATCTTAGAGTGACATTTAAGAAGAATGGCTATTCAGACAGGGAGATAGATCGTGCATTACGCCCTAGACTAACTACTAGGACGGACGAGGAACGACAACAACCCAAGGGGAAAGTTTTTCTACCATTTATCAGTAAGGTCACTCATCGTATTGGAAAAAATTTAAGCAAGTATGATGTGGAAACTGTTTTCATACCAACCACGAAAATAAAAGAATTTTTATGATCTGCAAAAGATAAGCGATGTCCCCTGACTACACCAGGTGCCTATAAAATTCCCTGCAGTTTTGGACAAGTTTATAAAGGTACAACTAAAAGAAGTGTCTACACTCGTCTGGCCGAACACAAAAGGAACTGCCGCCTCAGACATACTGATAAATCGGCTGTAGCGGAACATGTGTATTAAGAAGGTGACCACGAAATAAAATTTAACGAGACGTCCGTCATAGCAAAGACGTCGCGTTATTATGGGCGTTTGTACAGAGAGGCCATTGAGATTTTTAAACATCGAAATAATTTTAACAAAAAAGAGGAAGGTCTGAAACTTGATAAGATACGGATGTCAACACTGCAGCAACAGCATGACAATCGATTAATTTCAATCGAGGAGGTTGGCAATAGCAGAGACCACAGCCGACACTACGTGACTGTCAGTGGCGCCCCCTGTTTTGCCTATATATACGGCGCTTACTCGCGCTCTCATTGAAGTACGCCGCGTTACCTCCGAGAATGCCTTGTGCAGACGAGGGCTAAACGTCAGGGGAAAGTTTTACATATGAACCACGGCATCTCAGCCCGGAAGCTTTAAGTAATGACGACACCTGCCGTGAAAGCCTTCATTCTACGATGAAGTTCCTAATGTTTTTCTTCTTTGTCACCGACACCAGTATGTGGTCTGAACTTCACAACGTAGCCCTCAGATGTTGCAAGGCACAATAACGAATAGGTTTTCCCCCTATGAATTATTTCATCTTGCTATGTTCACAGTAGGGTTCCATAGCGCCATCTGAAGAGAACGAACGTCCTAGTGGCAGAACAAATTACAGATACATGATATTGAGGTGTTTCGAAAGTGGTTCATTTTTGTAAGTTTTATTACTTGGATCTCTAGCTGTATTATCATTGAAATGTAGTAAGAGATGGATTCGTTCAAACCTATTTCTGCTGAATGAGTTAGTTAGAAGGTAATTGTAAGTATATGCTCGTCTTCCAATACATTCTTCTAAAAGGGACTGCATTGTAACCAGAAAGAATAATTCCAAAATATTTGTATAACTCATCAACTGAAAGTTTGAATTCTAAATATCCTTTTCTGAGCAAAATATTTCACTGGTTTTTTTTTTTTTTTTTTTTTTTTTTTTTTTTTTTTTTTTTTTTTTTTTTTTTTTTTTTTTTTTATACACAAATGTACACTATAAATTCTTCATTGAAAACGTAACAGTCGGCATCATTTACATCATGTGGTGGAAGAAAGACTAAATCCAGCTCATCAGCTCGATCTATTTCACTGCAGATACTATCGTCATCACTGAGATTCTCAAGTAGTTTTAGAATTTCTTCTGCATCACGTGGATTGTCATATTATAATAGTATTTATTTGAACTGACGGTAAATTATACTACATAAGAATCTAGAAAAATTACCTCAAGAGACAACTGCATTTGTTATTTTACTTGATTAGTAGAAAAATAAATGTTTCCTGAATCACATTTAAAACTAGTGCTAGTTTCCCACTGTATGATATATCATACGAGAAACAGTCAATCTATTATATATGCCTAGATAAAGATTTTACAGGTAGAATTAACATCATGCTCAATTGTTATTCTGTGCTAATACTAAAACTATAAGTCCAACATTTTTATCAGTACAAGCAGCTTCAGTACACATTAAAATTCTTACCTGTCAAACATGATGTTGTCGGTTCTAAGTTGCACTAAGAAGAAATGGCTAACTGCACAATAATGGTATTGTTATGACACTGAAAACTACCATTGTTGTGGAGTGGAAATCACTGACTGTACACAGAAACAATTGTGAAATACCTACGCTATTCTATCTAGTTGTAACAATACAAAATAAAAACACTTGTGTGACATATGATATGAATTCACCAACACTTTTTCATAAGAAATTACCTTCAAAGCTTTCTCTTTAATAGTCAATTTTTCATGAATCAGAAGAAAGTATCGCCACAAAACTGAAAGAAACTAGTACCCCAGTAACTAATTTGCAGTGTCGTCTAAAAGTACAGATTATAATGAACTTTTTGTAAAAGGCAATGAAACACCACTGTATTCGAGAGCTTAAATATTGGTTTCATGCACTATTGCACGTCCAAGGACGAAAATTGAAACATACTGCATAAAACCACGCTCAATTTTGATGTTGCTTGAACGCAACATTGCCAAATAAAGGGTTAAGTAAGGACCTGAGGACAACAGAAGTCAATAGTTTCCGAAAAAACACATCCTCGGTGTAAAAGTAAACGTAGAATTTCTTTATGTTGCAACCCACCGGCAGTTTACGTTTGATCAAGAATCGCTTGTCCTTAATAACACATATTTCAGAAAAAAAATCTCTACTTACTCGAATAGCGCTATTGATATATGTTTCGCGTATTAACCTTCCGGTAAACCATGGGGCTAAATATTCTTCTCTTCGTGTGTTATCACTTGCCAAAATATCGTTTCCATATCTCTAACCGTTTATGATATATGAACTGAGTTCGATGTTTGTACGTGTGCACAGGATGACTGAGGTAAAGATCGGATTGTGGGCATCCGAGGTGGTTGGCATGTAAAAGAAATAGGAGTCCTTTTCCATTGTGACAAGGGCACCTGGATATAGATGGGCATGCGCATCCGCCATTTTTGTTCCTTTCGTTCGATTCACGATTGTAGAACAGGACAGTCAATACGCTTTCAGCATGGTGGGCTGTGCAGCTCCGAATTGTTCTAATCGTTCAGAAAATGGTTTTGGTTTTCTTTTTTGTTTCCAATGAATAATGAAGATAGATTTGGCCATCTCCAGCAAGAAAATTAGGATTGTGGCAGTGTATTCTCCCTGTGAAGGAACAGATCAAGATGAGATGGACAGATTTTACAACGCACTTAGTAATGTAGTTGTTAGAGTGAAGGATAAGGATAGTGTTTTACTCATGGGTGATTTCAACGCCAGGATAGGAAATCGAACAGAAGGTTATGAAAAGGTTATGGGTAAGTTTGGAGAGGATATGGAGGCCAACAGGAACGGAAAATAGCTTTGGGATTTCTGTTCCAGTATGGGCTTAGTTATCACAAACTCCTTCTTTAAGCACAAAGACATTCACCGCTATACTTGGGAAGGAAGGGGAACCAGATCTGTCAATTGACTACATAATAACAGATCAGCAATTCAGGAAGACAGTCAAGGACACACGTGTTTTCAGGGGGTTCTTAGATGACACTGATCATTATTTAATCTGCAGTGAAATTGGTTTTGTGAGGCCAAAAGAGCAGAAAGTCAGATCCATGGGTAGAAGGATAAGAGTGGAGAAGCTTCAAGACAAGGAAATTAGGCAGAAATACATAGCAATGATCTCGAAAAGGTACCATTTAGTTGAATGTAATGATTTACAGTCACTGGAACAAGAATGGTCAAGGTACAGGGATACACTACTGGAAGCAGCTAGAGAATGTCTTGGAACAGTAGTGTGTAAAGGTAGGAAGAAGCAGACGGCCTGGTGGAATGACACAGTCAAGGCAGCCTGTAAAAAGAAAAAGAAGGCAGTTCAAAAATGGCTCCATACTAGAAATCAGGCAGACAGAGAAAGTTATGTTGAAGAAAGAAACAAAGCCAAACGGATAATTGCAGACTCCAAGCAGAAAGCATGGGAAGACTTTGGAAATAAGCTAGAAACTCTGGGTCAAGCGGCGGGAAAACCATTTTGGAGCATAATTAGCAATCTTCGAAAGGGAGGGAAGAGGGAATTAACAAGTGTTTTTGACAGGCCAGGAAAGCTGCTAGTCAATCCTGTGGATGCCTTGAGGAGATGGAGGGAATATTTTGAAGAATTGCTCAATGTAGGTGAAATGTTCAATGACGTGTCAGATTTTCAGGTGGAATGGGATAGGAACGACGATGGAAACAGGATCTCATTTGAGGAAGTGGAGAAAATGGTCAGTAGATTACAATGCAATAAAGCGGCTGTGGTGGATGAAATTAAGGAACTCGTCAAATACAGTGGAATATCAGATCTCAAATGGTTACACAGGATAATTGAGAAGGCGTGGGAATCGGGACAGGTTCCATCTGACTGGACGAAAGCGGTAATCACGCCAATTTTCAATCATGGAAATAGAAAATATTGTAACAACTATAGAGGTATCTATTTAATCAGCGTTGTAGGTAAAATATTCTCAGATATTGTTGAAAGGAGAGTGCGAGTATTAATTGAGGACAAGTTAGATGAAAATCAGTGTGGGTTTAGGCCTCTTAGAGACTGTCAGGACCAGATCTTTAGCTTACGGCAGGTAATAGAAAAGTGCTATGAGTGGAACAGGAAATTGTATCTATGTTTCATAGATCTGGAAAAGGCTTATGACCGTGTTCCTAGGAGGAAGCTACTGTCAGTTCTACAAGATTATGGTATAGGAGGCAAACTTCTGCAGGCAATTAAAGGGCTTTACGTAGACTGCCAGGCAGCAGTTAGAGTAGATGGCAAATTAAGCTCATGGTTCAGGGTAGTTTCAGGGGTAAGACAAGGCTGTAACCTGTCACCACTGTTGATCCTATTCATGGATCATATCTTGAAAACAGTAGACAGGCAGGGCGGGATTAAAATAGGTGAAACAAAATAAGCAGTCTCACATATGCGGATGACTTAGTTGTAATGGCCGATTCGATTGAACGGTTGCAAACTAATATTTCAGAGCTCGATCAGAGGTGCAAGGACTATGATATGATCAGCATCTCCAAAACAAAAGTAATATCTGTGGGAAAGAAATATAAACGGATTGAGTGCCAAATAGGAGGAACAAAGTTAGAACAGATAGACAGTTTCAAGTACCTGGGATGTATTTTCTCACTGAATGGCAACATAGCGAAAGAACTGGAATCGAGGTGTAGCAAAGCTAGTGCAGTGAGTGCTCAGCTAAGATCTACTCTCTTCTGCAAGAAGTAAGTAAGTACTAAGACTAAGTTAGCAGTGCACCGCTCTATCTTTCGACCAACTTTGTTGTATGGGAGTGAAAGTTGGGTGGATACATATTACCTTCTTCATAAGGTAGAGGTTACAGATATGAAAGTAGCAAGAATGATTGCAGGTACTAATAGATGGGAACAATGGCAGGAGGGTGTCCATAATGAGGAAATCAAAGAAAAACTGGGAATGAACACCATAGATGAAGCAGTTAGATCGAACAGACTGAGATGGTGGGGTCATGTTACACGCATGGGAGAAGCAAGGTTACCTAAGAGACTCATGAGCTCGGCAGTGGAGGGTAAGAGGAGTCGAGGTAGACCAAGAAGAAAGTACTTAGATTCGGTGAAGAATGATTTTGAAGTAAAAGGCATAACATCAGATGAGGCATCTGTGGTGTCGCACAAGTACAAAGTGCGCGCCACCTACTTTCGCCGCGCGCCGCCATGCACGCACGGCACGGCGTTCTTACGACGACAGCCACGAGCGCCCTCTGCTGCAACTCCGCTCGTGGCCACCACTGAACGACATCGTTCACTTGGAACTGAGATAGGAACCAGTTAACACTTCATATTCAGATAGGCACCAGTGAAGACTTGGCTATCGGTTAGGCACTAGGCAGGCCTCTAGCTCAACTCTGCATCTGCAGTACTGTTTTATGTAAAAGTTAAGTATTGTATAAATTCTGTGCAATATATATCTCATTCTAATTTACTCTAGTGTTTCTAGTTTCTGGCTGCTCCCCTCCGTACCTGCACCAGCGTGCTATCTTTATTCCTGTGTCGGTCTCATTCCACTCGGCCACCGACACCTACGACGGAAACGAGACACAAAACCGGCGACGAGGCTGGGACACAAAAGTGGCGACGAGGATGGGATACAAAAGTGGCGACGAGGAGTGATAGACGAACCTTGGACCAGCAGCCAGACAGCAGCAGTCGGAGCACGCAGAAATTGCTCCCGCCCACCCACCCTTATAAGATTTTTGGGGAACATTTTCAGTTCTGTGTTTTGTGGACCTTTTTGTTGCAGTGCGTCCTTCTTTACCTTGCATTTGTGTTTTGTTATAAGTTACTTGTATGCGCGGCGCCTAATCGGTCATCATGGCCACTACCCCGAACCCAAACTTAATGGAAATTATTCAGTTACAGACGGCACAAATCACTCAACTCCTGCAGGCAGTGGCCCAGCTGACGGCGCAAGCAGCTAACCAACAACAGCCGCCGCTTCAGCAGCCCACACCTGCCGCCGCAACACTTCCTACGTTTCGCCAGTACAACGAACGTGAGGAAGAATGGAATGACTATTTCGCACAGTTTCAAGAACTCGTCACGGCTCATCAAATTACAGGTCAGAAAGTGAAGCATCTGTTATTATCTGTGGTGGGCACCAACACCTTCGTGTTACTGAAAAAACTTTTCCCGACGCATCTCCTCGTGATGTAGACTTTGAACAAATAGTAGAGGCACTAAATGCTTATTATGAGAGAAAAGTTCTCGTAGCTGCGGCACGGTACCGATTTTTCAGACTTAAAAAATTATCGCAGCAGTCACACCAAGTGTGGATTACGGAGTTGAAGGGCTTAACCCGCAAATGTAAATTTACTTGTTCTTGTGGACCTTCTTATAGTGACGTGATGTTGATTACACAGAACATTCAGGACCCCAGAATTAGGGCAGCAATTCTAAAACAGTCTGACCCCTCATTAGACAGTGTACTGGAGCTTATAGAAGCGCATGTTACTTTTGACTTAGCAGACGTAGAAATGCAAAGCCACAGTGTAAATTTAGTGCGCCGCAACAGACGCTTTCCTAGCCGTAGTTCTCAGTATAGCACTAGTGTTTCTTATAATTCTACCGGCCGTGCTGAACAGACAGTAGAAAGTAGCCAGTGTAAAAGTGCGACACAAAGGTCGTCCTGTCGTGTTAGAAACAGTAATTTGAATAACGGCCGCCAACGCCCATTTCAGAAAAATGTTTGTAAGTCTTGCCCCCAGTGTTTATCTCGCCACAAACGTGCACAGTGCCCAAGTCGCAACGCAACCTGTTATCAATGTGGCAAATTGGGACATGTGCAGTCTGTGTGTATGCAAATTAAAAAGTCGAACAGTAACGTTAGAAACAGTGCTTCGCAAAGTGCGAGAGCAGTGCATACAGTCAATGTCATAGACGCTGTGGAGTTGAACAGTGCTTTACTTGGTTCTAAATTGCAAACCAGTTCTTCTGCTTTTTTTTTTATTTTTTTTTTTTTTTTAATTGAAATTTTAATGCCCGAAGGCAGGCTGGCAGCAGCCAATGATGCTGCTCTACAGCCGAGCGAACGTACACAATGGACAAAACAGAAATTAAAATGAAAGGTGATAAAAGGCGCTTTTACAATAACAAGATGAAAAATTTGGGAGAAAGTTAAAAACTATGACAGCGGACAGAAACATACATGATCGTTAAAACAAGACAATGCCACGGTGGCTAAAAAAACACTCACTACAGACGACGAGACAAAGACGGCGACATTGAGGTAAAAAACACTGAACACTGGTGTTCCAGTTCTTCTGCGCCTACTGCAAAACTATGTAGTGAGCCACATAGCAAGCGCTGACGAGCGCGTAAAACTGTGCAACGGAAAAGGATTCGGGACAAGCAAAATAACTATGTACAGTGCGATCCTGTAGTGAACCTAGTGCCTTCTGCAACTTCTTATTGTAAAAGTGCCCAGTACTGTGTAGCTAGTGACAGTAGACATCAAGTATCTGCTCAAGAGTGTAGTGCAGTAGTTAGTGACTCTGTAGTAGCCTCGCATTGCGCGGACACCGATCCGGCGGTAGTGCCATCTAGTGACAGTGATATTAATCGGTGTGCCGAGTCTGCGCCGCTTCGCTACGTAGCCCGCGCATGCGCAAGTGCAGCAAACAAACAGCTGTATTAGACGTTGCTCACATTCGCGCACCTGTCGAGCGCCACAAGCAAAAGCTTTTTGTGACTCTTTTCATAGACAATAAGACTGTGAAATTTCAGCTTGATACTGGTTCCGCTGTTACATTAATTAATAAAGACACTTATGAACTTCTGGGTTCGCCAAAACTGTCGCCGTCTAAACAAGTGTTAACAGCGTACACAGGTCAAAATATTCCCGTGCTAGGAACCTGTAGCCTGCCTGCATCTTTTCAAGGTGTAACAAAAACAGTTGCTTTTGTAGTTCTTCAGGCCAAATCTACACAGAACATTTTTGGACTAGATGCATTCGACTTGTTTGGCTTATCTATTCAAAGAGATGTACTGCAAATTTCGTCAGTAGTGTCTCAGGACAAAATCAGTGCATTGTGTGAAAAATACAGTGACTTGTTTTCGCCGGAACTAGGTTGTCCAAAGGACTTCGTGGCACATGTAACTTTAAAAGAATTTGCAGTTCCAAAATTTCGTAAGGCTAGACCAGTGCCTATCGCAATGCGTGATACAGTTGCCGAAGAACTTAAAACGTTGGCAAGATAGTGGTGTGATTTCTCCTGTTTCTGCGAGTCAGTGGGCCTCGCCTATAGTAATTATACCCAAGCCGTCAGGAAAACTTCGTCTCTGTGCGGACTTTAAATCAACAGTGAGCAGTCAAACAATTGTGGACACTTATCCCCTGCCCAGACCTGAGGAACTGATGGACAAATTAGGACAGTCTCGCTTCTTTTCTAAGATTGATTTAGCAGAGGCATACTTACAAATTCCGCTTGATCACGAGTCAAAAAAATTTTTCGTCATTAATACTCACATGGGCCTTTTTCAATTTCAACGCCTACCCTTTGGCAGTTCTTCCGCCCCCGCTATTTTTCAGCGCTTTTTGGAACAGCTGACAGTTTCTGTACCGTGTTGCATGATCTATTTAGATGATATTGTGGTATCCGGACATACAGTTGAAGAACATTTAGCAAATCTGGAGTGCCTTTTCAAAGTTTTGACTGCAGCAGGTCTACGTTGTAATAAAGCAAAGTGTTCGTTTTTTCAGACTGAAATAGAGTACCTAGGTCATGTGATTAATGCCCAAGGAATTCATCCCTTACAGTCACATCTTAGAGCAATCAAAGACTTGCCTCCTCCTAAGAATGTGCATGAATTGCAAGCAGTAATGGGAAAGCTTAACTATTATTTCAGATTTATTCCCAATGCCTCTCAGATTGCAGCTCCACTGCATCACTTACGTAGGAAGAATGTTCCTTTTGTATGGTCTAAAGATTGCCAGGTTACCTTTGACAAATTAAAGTCGGCACTACTCAGTGATGCATGTTTGATTCCCCTTGACCCACAGAAGCCTGTAGTGTTAGCAGTTGATGCCTCGTCGTACGGTCTGGGTGCAATTTTGTCGCATCGTATTGGTTCTCACGATCGTCCTATTGCCTTTGCATCCAAGCTACTGACGCCAACGCAACATAATTACAGTCAGATAGAAAAGGAGGCCTTAGCAATCAGTGGCGTAGCTATGTCACCAAGGGCCCCGGGGCAAAAATGACATTGGGGCCCTCTTTACACTAATACTGTACAGATGCAAAACTACATCATCATCATCTCCTTACCGCCCACTGGAAGACATAAAAAGGCAAACCTAAATACTACTTAGTACATTATTATGTTTCACGCAGCAGGTAATATTTAATCTTACTCTCTAATATAATTGTGAAAGTTTGTTTGTTATGCTTTGACGCAAAAATTACAGTATTAACGCATTTGTGGAAAATAAACATGCCTGATTCCTGGCGTAACGCATTTTGTGGAAAATGTCTTCGCAGTATGTCATCTGTGATTTATGAGGTGCACTGTGGAAGGGTGGGTATAACTTTGTAAAACACCTTGTAATTTCCTTTTGCGACGTAATGGGGTAGACAGAGTGGGGCTCTCTTTCTCGCTATTCGTTTTGCAGGCGCACAAAGAACGGCAATGCCTGACCATTCCAGCGGTCTGCCCTTTCCCGCACCTTCTGCCCTCCAACCACCCCCCCCCCCCTCCAGCCCTTCCTGCTGTCATCTGTCACATCCCCACAACAAATCATATGCCCAGTACTGTTCTACTGTACTTAAATATGCTGTATACATGTAATATTTTGTCTTACTCAATTCTGTTTAACAATAACTATACTATTATATTGGTTGCCAAAGGTATACTTGGGTTTCCGTCCCCCGGGCACCATTTACTTTTTTTTTTTTTTTTTTTCATATTCTGCTTTAGTTTGCTTGAAGTAAGCTATTTAAGTACAAATAAGTTGAAAATATTGTTTATGTTTTTTGTGTGAGTTACATATGACTCACATGGCGACAGAGAAAAGTGCCAGGTGTGTGATTTGCTATGTTGCTAATAATTTTGGGTTGGTACTCCTGTAAGTCTTTCATTCCACAACATTATTTGCGTACAGTTCCATTATTGCTTTTCTGCGTTGTAACTACAGTCTTTATTCAGTGTTGTTTGCTCCGTAACACTGTGATAATATAGCAGGAGAAAGTGTCTCGTAGAAGTTACGTAGAGGAACAAAGGCATGTACAGAAGCTTTTACATGAAGTTATGGACATAAGTGAAGAAGATGAAGATATTACTGAAATGGAAAAATAAGGGGAATGTGTTGATGCTGAGTACTGTTCATGGAGAGGAAGAAGCTGAAGTTCAAACCAAGAGGGGCACAAAGAAAAAACCAGCAATGATAACTGACTATAATCAGTCATTTATCGATCTCTCTCGCCAAATGAAGTTCTATATTGTCTAAGGCGGGATGTGAAATGGTATAGGAAGCTTGCAATAGTACTGTTGACAGGGTCATCACTGGTAAATGCTCTTTTTGATTTACCGATACATCAACAACAAGATCATCTCAATCAAAGAATTCAAAGAGGAAGTGACTTTGAGACTATTCCATACAGAAGATGCCGATGCCCCTGAGAAATCTCTCACCGTAGCCACCGAGCTGTCTTAAGACTGTGCTCTTGTGAACATGGGAGCAGCAAGTCAGAGGTGTACGGATACTACGAAAAAATGAAGAATGAATTTGGACGAGAGAAAGCTGTCAAGAAATGTAAACAAACTACATGGAAATGTAAGAAATTGTGACTCATATTTTTTCGAAGAGTGTTTCTTTATAAAGCACAGGGCATGCAAGTGTTAAAGATACAAAGTGGAATTACCCAATTTTTTCAGTCTGTTTCATTGTTGTTGCAATTAGAGTTGGAGACTGTAATTAAAACCGTATGTGATATACAATCTACTGTATAAGTAATATGTAACACCAAACAATAAATTATAAAAAGAAGGAAACTCCAATATGACAGTGCCATGTGAGCTACAATATAATTCACGTTTTCAAGTGTCAATAACTACTCTTGAGCTCTTGAAAACTGTATTTGTTACTGGGACCATAACGTACTGTAACACTAAGTCACAGCACGCTACTGTGAGATACAACTGCACCACGGAGCTTTAAATGGAAAAATGTTCGTGAGTTTTACTTACTTCACGTGGCCCGAAGAGAAGACTTCCTGTGACTTATATTTAACTCACATGGCAGTCAATGTGTTCAAACATTGTTTTCTAGAAGTTGGGAATTTTTCTATATCTTGTAACACGAATACTATTAGTCCCTGAAAAAAATTCATAATTCTTTTTCGCGCCTCACTGTGTATCACGAACTTAAGACTGGCGTTTTTAAAGTCGTGGGGATTTCGTTCGTGTTTCCTCACGCACCAAAGTCAGAATGAAAGAATACCTACTGGATTAATACAATGGTTCAAACTGTTAGATTGCAGATGTTGGCAAAGATATGATTTCTGATCGGTAATTATCGGTAAGCGTTTTCGTGACTGGAGTACATTATAGTAACAATATGGGTAAACAATTTAAAAGTAGTCAATTTTATTTTAACAATTATTTTACAATCTTTTCCTGGCTTTGGTTTTTGCAAAATCATCAATAAGGTGTGTTAATTGTAAACTTGATGCAACCTTGTTTTCGATTGCTATGGGTGTCAAATGTCCGAGTCAAGCTTGAGCCATACTCTACCTCAGATGCGTTTTGATAATTTTTAATTTGCTGAATGACCTTTTGGCTGCTGAAGAAGAATAAAACTGCGGTAAATACTTCTGTAACCTCACATTCTAATAAATCATATTTTGTTATAATTTCCTTACATAATTGGCGAACTGTCCATGTTGGGGTCAATTCCGGCAGGAGAAATTAAAAGTTGAAATTCCTTCATTCAACTAAAATATTATGTACGGTATAACGTCTATTATCCGAAGTAATTTGGGGACATGGATATTCGGAAAACCGGTTTATTCGTATATCCGAACTGTACATTTCTATTTGCCAATAAGAAGTACTGTACAGTAAATGTATTTATACTGTATGTGGAGGAGCGCCATCCTTCACATTCCACTTGGAAGACGCCGCTGTTGCTGTGAGCAGATCTGATGCTGCCGCTACTTCTGCCGACTGAAGTGTGCCGATTGTTGGACACACTGGCTGGCAGCTTCGCCTGTCGGCAGTGCGTCTCGTGAAGGCCCAATTAGAAGCATTGTTCCGCCAGCCGGTGGCCCAGTGCGGCTACTGTTGGAAACTTGGTTTGAGGAGAAGGGGATATGATGGACGATAGAGTGGATGGGTAAAAAAAAATTAAATAAAAAATTCGACGCTCTACTGTAACTTCTTTCGATCGTCCCTCATGAAGGCCGAGGGCCCCCTGGAGCTCGGGGGCCCCGGGGCACTGCCCCGCCTAGCCCTATGACAGCTAAGCCACTGTTAGCAATCATTTACGGCGTCACAAAGTTTCATCATTATCTCTATGGCAGAAAATTCTATTTGTTGACAGACCACAAGCCTCTTACGTCGTTGTTCTCACCTACAATGCCAATTCCGCCACGAACGGCACAAAAGCTTCAGAGATGGTCCTTAATACTGTCTAATTATCAGTATGAGATTTTGTACTGACCTACCACTAAACACACCAACGCGGACACACTTTCCCGACTTCCGGTTGGCCAGGATATGTCGTTTGATTCTTTGGAACTGGCATATTGTCAGACTCCAGAGATGCTACCGCTGTCGCAGATTTCCCTTTGAACTCTCGTCGGCTTGCACAGGAAACAGCTGCGGATGCAGATCTGTGTGTGGTAGCACGTTTTGTTCGCTCAGGTTGGCCTGCCAGAGCCAAAGACATTCAATGGCCTCTGGTTCGACGTTATTTTGCACAACGTCATGCATTATCTTTAAGTCAGGGTGTTCTGTTGTTACATACCGACAACGACCAAACAAGAGTGATTGTTCCTCGTTCCCTGCAACGAGAAGTGTTACGCCTCCTGCATCAAGGACATTCGGGTATTGTTAGGACAAAGCAATTGGCCAGACGTCATTGTACCTGGGTTAGTATGGACGCTCAGATAGAGAGCATGACGTCACAGTGTACAGTTTGTGCGGATCATCAGGCGGCTCCTCCGCAACGTTTCTCAGACTGGCCACGCCCCAAGGGACCATGGCAACGTTTACACATTGACTTTGCCGGACCTTTCTGGAATACGCGCTGGTTAATCGTTGTAGACGCTTTCAGCAAGTTTCCTTTCGTGATTGCCATGAATTCAACGACAGCGTCTAGTACAATCAGTGCCTTAACATCAGTGTTTTGCATCGAAGGTTTGCCTGAAACTATCGTCAGTGACAATGGACCTCAGTTTGTTAGTGCGGAATTACAACGGTTTTGTCGTGTGAATGGCATTCAGCATATTACCACCGCACCTTTTCACCCTCAGTCCAATGGTGAAGCACAACGTTTCGTTCGAACATTCAAGTCTCACATGGAAAAGATGAAAGGTCAGAACTCCAGGCAGCAAGCTCTTCAAATTTTCCTGTCTACATATCGGTGCATGCCACGTGACGGCCCATCTCCTGCCGAGCTGCTACACAGCCGCCGTCACCGCACTCTCCTTCACCTGCTGCAGCCTCCCACGCACCGAGTCAGTTCGTATGGCGCTACGCGTTTTCAGGTTTCCACGCCGGTGATGTACAGGGTGTTTGCTGGCAACAAGAAGTCATGGTTGCCAGGCATCATTCAGCGCGTACTCGGTCGCAATATGTATGTTGTACGTTCTTCCATAGGGTCGGAGCTGCGGCACCACGCAAACCAATTGCGCCTGCACAGGCCGCGCGATCCTGTCTCGGGTTTCTTGATTCCAGACCCAGTTCACCGCCAGGGAGCACAGCCACATCGCTCGCCGCCGGGCCCAGCTTCCCCGAGCTACGAGATCCCGATGGATGGCGACGCGCCTCCTACGCAGTCGGCCCCTCCGCCTCCGTTGCCGCCTCAGCGGACAGCATCACCGAGAGGGACTCCGGGACCGTGCGCCCCCCCCCCCCCCCCCAGTTTGGGCTGCGCACCTCAGAAGAAGATGACCTGCTCAATCTGGGCGGGGTTGTGCGCCCTTCCCCAGGTTTCGGTGGGTTTCCTGGAGGATCGCAAGGCGGATGACGAGGCGCGGACGGCGTCTCGATCCCAGCCTCAGCTACGACGCCCGTCCCACCAGTAACGCCCCCGCCCAGGCCCTCCTCCCAGTGCCGTCGCCGTGGCCCTCAGCCCTACGCCACGACGGCGCGGCGGTTTGGGGGGGAAGGGTGTGGTGTCGCACTAGTACAAAGTGCGCGCCACCTACTTTCGCCGCGCGCCGCCATGCACGCACGGCGCAGCATTCTTACGACGACAGCCACGAGCGCCCTCTGCTGCAACTCCGCTCGTGGCCACCACTGAACGACATCGTTCACTTGGAACTGAGATAGGAACCAGTAAAGACTTCGGAATCAGATAGGCACCAGTGAAGACTTGGCTATCGGTTAGGCACTAGGCAGGCCTCTAGCTCAACTCTGCATCTGCAGTACTGTTTTATGTAAAAGTTAAGTATTGTATAAATTCTGTGTAATATATATCTCATTCTAATTTACTCTAGTGTTTCTAGTTTCTGGCTGCTCCCCTCCGTACCTGCACCAGCGTGCTATCTTTATTCCTGTGTCGGTCTCATTCCACTAGGCCACCGACACCTACGACAGAAACGAGAAACAAAAGCGGCGACGAGGCTGGGACACAAAATTGGCGACGAGGATGGGATACAAAAGCATCATTGTTAGCATTGAATAGGGGATCATGGAGGAATTTTATTAGAGGTACTATGCTCCAGACTGAACGCTGGAAGGCATAATCAGTCTCTGTTGATGATGATGATGATGATGATGAATCATGAAGGGCGTAAAATATGGTTAATAAATTTTCGTCATGACAAATGGATACCAACAAGGTGTTCAAAACTATGCGAGGTGGATTGACTTTGATGTAGGTTGACTTACTTGTAGTTATGCACAATTTCTACACGTTGTAAACGACAGGTTTCGATACTTTTCTATTTTTTTTTTTCAGCGAAGGATTCGACGCTACCCACTAATGCAGTGGCAACATTTAGACAATAACAATACTAATTACTTTTAAATGATGTATACTGTTTTTTACTAGTTATAATGGCTCATACGCCACACAACGATGTTTGAAGCTACTGCGATGTTAATTTTAGTTAGAGCTACTGCGATGTTAATTTTAGTTACAGCTACTGAGACGTTAATTTTAGTTACAGCATCGGCGGGTAATTTGCTAATGTTGGCAAGAGAATGTTCGCTTTAGGAGGATAATTAATTTACTGACCGGACAAATGTTCAAAATTCAAATGTTTGTAAATCTATCGGACCAAACTGTGTGGTCATCAGTCTGTAGCTTACAAACTACTTAAACCTAGATAAACTAATCTAAGGACAAATACACACACCCATGCCTTGGGGAGGACTCGAACCTTCACGGTGAGCAACCGCGCGCTCCGCAGCGAGACGCTTTAGACCGCTCGGCTGCTCCACCGCGGCATTGATTAAATTGTCATCAAGTGTTTCGTGGACGTTTTTCAAATCTGTATTTGTGAAACTTCTTACTCTTTTTTTTTTTTTTTTTTTTAGGAAACAGTAAATAACTGATTTGACTCCTGAAAATATATTCCTTTTTACAGGTTATTTTCGCCCAAGAATTAGTATTTGAGCGATCTGATTTCTCCGAAAACTGTCTTGAGCAGTTAAACTGGCAACCCACGCGTAATTGAAATATTCTAGACCTTTTAGCCACAAACAGGCCTGACCTTATTAAAGATGTCTGTGTAGAGACAGGAATTAGTGATCATGATATCGTCATAGCGTCGATGATGACCAAAGTTCATAAACCAATCAAGAAGGCTAGGAGCGTGTTTTTGTTGGGAAGAGCCGATAAGCAAATGTTACGATGGCACTTAGAAAATGAATGGGCATCGTTTAATTCCGGGACTATGGATGTAGAGGAATCGTGGACTAAATTTAAGTGCATTGTTAATAAAGGGTTAGAGAAATATGTGCCAGTAAAGACGATTAAGGATGGAAAAGATCCACCTTGGTATAATAATGATGTCAGAAAGCTGCTGAGAAAGCTTGTAAACATAGCAACTGGTGCCAGAATTTCTGGACACACAGATGTTCGGAATAATAATTGCAATTGAAGACCTAACTTTCTAAATGTGCTAATGACCAAAAATAAAATTCTGAGATATAGCAAAAAACTGTATTGTTTATCGTACGAAATAAATTCACACACTTTATAGTATTATATCGTTTGTTAACATCTATTTAATACAAACTATACAGCAAGAGTCAAGAGAAAACTACATAGAATTGGCGAGAAGAAGAAAATTAAAAACTTGAAAGCAGAAGGTGTCTTAAACATTGCGTTATTCAACTAGATGGGCTAAGTCCAACAGAAGTATCAAGCTGTAGCGTTTGCAGCATAATTACACAAATCAGTAAAAAAACTGACGATTACGATGTGGTATAGACGGCACCGTAGCAAGCAAGTCCCTTTTTTATTTATTTATTTTTTTACAGCAGACAATCGCGGAACACGTGGCAACACTGAAAGTTGTGTATGATTGAAATCGTCTACAGTTTTGGCTTTCTTTAGGGTGTTTACACTTTCCCAATGTTCAATTTCACTGAATGTTGAATGTCATTTTGATGTACACTATTCCAGATGACGTGATTGTAAATTGTGCAGCGGAACTGACGTGCAGCTCACTTTATCAGCAGCAGGCTGGGAGTCAATAAAGTCCTTTTCTTCCATTCTCAGTGTTTTGAATGGGAAAGAAGGGCATGCTGAAGTAATTACTTCTTGTAAATCATCAGGTACGTAATATTTAACTACCTTCTTGCACCTTCCTGTTAAAGCAAAATTTCTATCACAAGATTCGAAACTGTAGACTGAAACCAGATACTTATGCACTATACAGTCAAGTAGACCACAAGCCACTGCGAACATGCACAAATATATAAGTACACGGTTTTTATTTTGTCCACGGCAGTTGTCACTCCAAATCACGAGTTTCCTCTTGTTACCAGTTACAATGACAGAACGTTTAGTGAAATTCAAGACATGGAACAGACATATTGCTATGCTGTTAGCTCCTCGAGGCGCTTCACCCTCACGCCATAATCACATTACTGCTTTACTGTTGCCATGAGTATGAACACAGAAGCTGATTATCGAGCACATTTAGAACGAAGAAGGCTCTGGAGTTAACACCAATGCCGTCTGTCGGTGACTATAAGACCTCTTACATTTGTCATATGACAAAGCGCTTTTAGTATAATATACTCGCTTTGATGGTGCACCTTTAGAGCGTAAAAAACCAATTTTGAAAAAAAAATTGTACTTGGCACATTTAGAATGTTAGGTCTTGAATTGCTTTCAAAATAGCTCTTGTTTGGTATGGTCAAAGGAGAGTGATCGATTTCAGGCAAAAGGAAATATCGATGAAGTGTCTCGGCGACTATATATATATATAAAGCAAAAGGATATTACAACAGCCCTGTTGCTCGCAAATGTAGTGCTACTAGTATGATCGGTCACAGTGGCATTCGTCACGAAATCTTTTCTTCAGTAGTGTAATTGCCTTAAAAAAAGGAAGGCATATACGTGGCAAATTTAAATGTTAAAGTAATATAACAGTAATAGTTACAATTGTTCCACTGTTTCGAAGATAGTGTAGTGGTCGTATTTCTGGGTGGCACTGGTAGAAGTAAACGGTACTCTTTTTTTCAGTCACGTTTTCGTCTCTCACAGCCCTACCAGAAGGAGAGCCCCTCGATGGCCCGCTTTTACGTGTCAGCCGAATTTACTGCGGGTGGGCACTAGGCACTAGATTTGCGCATAATAGTTCGCGATCGGGAACGCTCACTTTAGTTCGCGGCTCGTTCTTTTAGTTCGTCCGCTCCCAGTGACGGCTGAGCGGCGTGGTCTGGGCACGCAGGTGGAGGGAGAAGTTTCCCCACCTAGCTGCTTCATGCGCTTGCTACTTGAGCCGCTAACGATATCAGGAAAGCAAAAGAAACAGTTTATGGATAATTTCTCGCGTTTTAAGTTTAGAGTTATCTCTATATCTTGGCATTATGGAATTTATTAGTCAGATATTGCAGAGTGCAGAATACTTCAAAACAGAAATTTTATAGCACAGAACTATGTAATCTAGCAGGCAGACGCTCACCTCGAAATGGCTCTCACCAGCAGAAGGCAAACACGTGATTTTTAATTCTGCTGCGCGCCCTCTCGCTATTGCCCGTCGGTCTTCGGCAAAGAATCCAACGTACTAAGAAGCGAGATACTTTTGGCATAATAGTTCGCGACCGGTAACGCATGTTTTAGTTCGCGACCGATTGCACATATTTTAGTTCGCGACCGACCGCGCATAATTTAGTTCGCAAACGATCGCGCATATTTTAGTTCGCAGCTCGGCCGCGAAGTAGGTCGCTCTTTTCAATTCGTCCGCTCTTTTTGGCTTTTGCTACTGCTACTAAAATAGCTGTTTCTTTTGATATGACAGCTTTTTTATATAATGATCAGTGGCATTGAACTATGAAACTACGGCTGAGCTGCATCTCAGCTCGAAATGACGGTAACTGGCAGAAAGGAATCACGCGATTCTGCGCGCTCTCGCGTCATCTCGCTGTTCCCCGTCAGTCTTCGGAAAAGGAGCGAACGAACTAAGAGGCGAGGGATCTGCGAACTAGTTCGTTCGTGAACTACGTAAGACTGCTAGGCAGGCACGTGAACAGGACGTGGGTGACCGCTGCTGACCGGTGGCGGCCGGCGCACGTCCAACCCAGCCCGCTTCTGTGGCTGTCTTACACGCAATACGATTTAGTAAAAAACATAAATATTAAATTGTGGAAAAAATGGAAAAACCGCGCACTCCGAAATGAGTTTACTACATAAATCCACATTCTCAAGATTGGTGATATATAGACCTCCTTCCAACTGTAAAATACAATTCATTATGACAATTTAGCTCACAGCAGATATCCACAGGGGCAGATATCAACTCTGACGATAAGTTACTGGTCATGAATTGTAGGCTGAAACTGAAAAAAACTGCAGAAAAGTAAGAAAATAAGGAGATGGGATGTGGATAAAGTGAAGGAACCCGAAGTTCTTGACAATTTCAGAGGGAGCTTTAGGCAACAATTAACAGAAACGGAGGAAAATAAAACAGTAGAGGAAGAATGGGCAGCACTGAGAAATGAAATAGTGAAGGCAGCAGAGGACAAAATAGGTAGGAAGGCAAGACCTACAAAAAATCCTTGGATATCACAGAGCATACTAAATTTAATCGATGAAAGGAGAAAATATAAAATGCAGTATGAAACAGGCAAAATGGAGTACAGACGATTAAGAAATTTCAAATGTTTGTAAATCTATCGGACCAAACTGCGTGGTCATCAGTCCGTAGCTTACAAACTACTTAAACCTAGGTAAACTAACCTACGGGCCACACATACACCCATGCCCCAGGGAGGACTCGAACATCCACGGCGAGCAACCGCGCGCTCCACAGCAAGACGCTTTAGACCGCTCGGCTGCTCCACCGCGGCAGACGATTAAGAAATGAGATTGATAGGAAGTGCAAAAGGGATAAGCAGGATTGGCTAGAAGGCAAATGCTAGGATGTAGAAGAATGTATAAATAGGGGAAAAATAGATACAGCCTACAGGAAAATTAAAGAGATATTTGGTGATAAGAAAAACAGCTCTATGAATATCAAGAACACAGATGGAAAACCATTTCTCAGCAAAGAAGGGAAAGCTGAAAGGTAGGAAGAGTATATAGAGAGTCTCTACGAATGAATTGAAGTTAGAGGCAATATTGTAGGAAGGGGAGAAGTAGTAGATGAGGATGAAATAGGAGATACTATACTGAGAGATGAATTTGATAGAGCACTGAAAGACCTAAGTCGAAACAAGGCCCCTGGAGTAGATGACATTCCTACAGGGCTACTGAAGTATCTGGGAGAACCAGTCATGACAAAACTGTTTCGCCTGGTGTTTAAGATGTATGAGACAGGCGAAGTACCCTCAGACTTTAGGAAAAATGAAATAATCCCCATTCCAAAGTATACTTGGTATACCCATTGTGATGCGACTATGACTACTGGAGTGTGTTAATGGCGAAACTTAGAATTCTTTTGAACGTGAGTTAGGTGTATAACCTCTGCTGGAGAGGGGGGGGGGGGGCGGCCGCGGTGGCCGAGGTGACTGAGGCGCTCCAGTCACGGTCAGCACGGCCACTACGGTCGGGGGTTCGAATCCCCCCTCGGGCATGGATATTTGTGCCGTCCTAGTTGGTAAGTAGTTCATAAGTAGTTTGTAAGTTTAGGGACTGATGACCCCGTAGTTAAGTCCCATAAACTTAACAAACATTTTTTTGGAGAGGGGGGGGGGGTGGGGGAGGAGCCACGCGCTCGTTTTGCACACGGCCCCACCTAACCTACGGCCGGCTCTGCTCTTATGAATTCAACGTAGAAGAGCCGCGGCGACAATGCGTCACCTTGTTGCACGCCACTCTTAATCTCGAAACAGCGAATGAAGCAGGATATCCATAAGCTAACGAAAAGATTTTGGAATGTATACGGATGCATTGGATTAGCGTATATCATGCATCATTTTTCAAGGTGAACGTAGGCCTACTAACGACAATGGTTTACATCGACCAAGAGCATTTGCGAGCAGAATACTTAACAAGAACGAGCGTAATTATTGTGTGTGCCGACCGCGGTGGCCGAGGGGACTGAGGCGCTTCAGTCACGGTATGCACGGCCACTACGGTCGGGGGTTCGAATCCCCCCTCGGGCATGGATATTTGTGCCGTCCTAGTTGGTAAGTAGTTCATAAGTAGTTTGTAAGTTTAGGGACTGATGACCCCGTAGTTAAGTCCCATAAACTTAACAAACATTTTTTTGGAGAGGGGGGGGTGGGGGAGGAGCCACGCGCTCGTTTTGCACTCGGCCCCACCTAACCTACGGCCGGCTCTGCTCTTATGAATTCAACGTAGAAGAGCCGCGGCGACAATGCGTCACCTTGTTGCACGCCACTCTTAATCTCGAAACAGCGAATGAAGCAGGATATCCATAAGCTAACGAAAAGATTTTGGAATGTATACGGATGCATTGGATTAGCGTATATCATGCATCATTTTTCAAGGTGAACGTAGGCCTACTAACGACAATGGTTTACATCGACCAAGAGCATTTGCGAGCAGAATACTTAACAAGAACGAGCGTAATTATTGTGTGTGCCGGCCGCGGTGGCCGAGGGGACTGAGGCGCTTCAGTCACGGTATGCACGGCCACTACGGTCGGGGGTTCGAATCCCCCCTCGGGCATGGATATTTGTGCCGTCCTAGTTGGTAAGTAGTTCATAAGTAGTTTGTAAGTTTAGGGACTGATGACCCCGTAGTTAAGTCCCATAAGCTGTACAAACATTTGAACATTTTTGAATTATTGTGTGACAGAGATAGAAAGTGATAATACAGACACAGGGGAAAGCTGATTGTTTCCATATGAAAGGCAGGTTTTGCAAGGGTATTGAGTTCCACAGCCGGCTGGCTACTAGTTTGTACCTAATGAATGGGATACATCAGGTAGTCAGCTTTTTCCTAATGTGCTCGGAAACCGGAAACCACGCTCATGGCTGAGCGAGGTCGGCTATTCCAGATTGTAACTTAAATACATTATAGCCACAAACATTATCCTAAAAATCCATATAAAATCAGGGAATGAACATACGGTAAATATAATTATATGAATGGATTCAGGAAACTATAATAATAAGATTATAAGACTTATATTTACAATTATTGATACGTAATGTTTACCAGTAACAGTTTAAAAGCAAATGGACAGCACTGCACCACGCTACCTATCTTAAAAGACGTGCCACGTTATTTCCGTATTCTTTCAATAAACTTTATTTTACTCTCTTGTTCTGCTTTTTGTTGAGGTAATAATGTTCTTGTATCAGAACATAGATTCCACCACAGAAACACAAAACATGAACCCAGCAAAGCGCATAAGGTTTATATATGTATTTTATTATATTTAATATTATTCTTAGTAACGTTCGTTTTATGTCTACAGACTGCCACTTAAATATTTCATGGCCGACTAAAAATAGTAGATATGTAGCAGATAATTTATATATAAACAATTATAAGTATTTGTGGACAATAACTGAATATATTTGTATAAAAAGCCATGATAAATTAAATATTAATTGTGTAACTATATTTCGACGGAGGCAATATATTTGAACAGTGAAATGCCATGCTTAATGACTATCTGAGCAAAGAGCTTCAGTCTCAACCGTTTTTTTAGTATTATTAAATATATATTTGTTTGTTAAATGTAAACAATATTTGTAGGGAGGTGGTCAAAGCATTTAATTCTGTGATATTCAAATGTATAATATTTTGGAAGGGAAATTTTATTTTAAAGATGAGGCGTTGGGATGCGCGGAAGGATACAATTTTGGGAGCAGGGAGAGCACGTTTTTCGAACGCTTGGGAAGGGACTCGTGAAAAGTTGTGACGTTGGGTAGTCTGAAGCCGCGTAACGAACTTGTGATTTGTAGAGATAGGCATGTGTGGACTTAGAAAATTTACGGGACTGTGACTGCAGAACTTAGTCTCATCTTGAAACGTGATAAACTATGCGCGGTAGTAAGGCTGTGGAACTGTGATAATTCAGCAATTGTGTACTCGTGTGATGACAAACTGTGTTTTATAACAAATACTTTATCGCGGATTAACTTGGAACTGCAAGTTCGATGGACTACTCCAACTTACGAGTGATAATGTGGAACCTTTACTCTCGAGTGCATGTGATACTTATTGTGCCTGTCATGAACAATAGTTGGAGAAATATTTAGTTATTTACCTATGTATAAAGTAGGACCACCTCCGCGTTTCATGTCTAATTAAGAGTAATAAACTCCATTTATAAAGAATTACTTCTTGAGTGAATCACTTCTTTATCTTATAATCCATTTTGTTGGTTACTCAGAAGTTTAATTTATGTGTGTTTAAATATATTTTCACGTCATCATGTGCAGATTAATATACTGGCTAAACTACAGATTAATTATTGATTTTGTTTAAACAGATTGGGTAACTGTTTATGGCACAGAAGCTGACATACGTAACTCACTCCTATGTACAGAGACAACGAGCCACAAACTTTTAGTACCCGAGTTATATATTGCCCAAGTATTCATGGTAAGAACCGATAGGAAAGTCGCAAAAAGCTCTCGCAGTAGTGTGGGGTTCCAACGGTTTCGCAATTTATTAGCTGGGAGGAAAAATGTTGCGTATACTGACCACCAAGCTTTGGTTTTTCTGTCAAACTGTCGATTGCTTCATAGAAGATTACTGATATGGGTGTTATGTCTACAAGAGTTCCATTATGAAGTTCGTTATATTAATGGAATGCAGAACTTATTTTCTGACGCCTTATCGCGGCTTCCTGTTGGAATGGAGAACATTACATTTACTGAAGAACCAGGAACTGATTTCCAAGTTTATTTCATTGTTAACAAAGAGAGTAATCTTAAGGTGAAACAAATAGTTAATGCAATAAGAACTAAGCAGAAGTATGACCCAGTATATAAAAAAGGTTTTAAGGAAATGTAGCAATGATAATAGTAGCTTATCTGTAGTGAAAGGGAATTGGTTATACGTAAGTGAACTTTTATATTGGGAAGCTAGTCCCGAACATAATAACTGGAAAATTTGTGTACCCAATTCAGTGGTTAAAGATTTGGTAATCTATATATATGAAAGGTATGGATACTTTGTAATCCATAAATGTGTTAAGCACTTGATGAAGTATTACCATTTTAGAAATATGACGAGAATAATTAGAAGTATTGTCACATCATGTGACTTATGTCAAATAGTTAAACTACGACCTAATATGCCACACTACAAACTATATTCTATAATGTTGTGGGACCTGCTTTCGTTGGATTTTTTCGGGCCATTACCTCGAAGTATTGAGGGTTTTAGCTATGTTTTAGTGGTTTTGGAGTGTTGGTCTAAATATGTAAGACTTTGTATATTGAAATGTGCCAATACTCAGAGTGTCATAAGATGTCTCCCTAAAGATTATTTTGTGAACTGGGGTAAACCAAAACGTATTATTACAGATAACAGTTGTGCCTTTTTTAGTAAGAAATTTAAGGAGTTACTGCAATCTAAGAATATTAAACATAGACTAATATCCAAATTCCATCCTCAAAGTAACCCATTTGAGCGTGTAATGAAAGAGCTTGGTCGGCTGTGCAAAACATACTGTTCATATAAACATACACGGTGGGCCAGATTAATGCCTGAGGTTGATTTACCACAGCTCAGTACAGGTTTATCTCCTATAGAAATTTTTGGGAAAACGTGTCATAGAAGAGCCATTATTATCTTGGTTACCATGGCCTCCAGTAAAAAGATTAGAACCTGTGTCTAGCGATAGAATCCATCAACAATTAGTTAAAAGTGCTGAGCCGCGAACTAAAGCTTATAATGATAAAGCGATTATACCTAATTATCAAATTGGAGACTTAGTTCGAGCAGTATCACATCAAAAGAGTTCTAAGATAGAAAAAGAATGTAGAAAGTTTTTCCTACCTTTTGAAGGTCCGTATGTGGTTTATAGTATACCACATCCTAAGACAGTAATAATCAAAGAGCCTTCATCAGGAATTATAAAAGGATTGTACAGTGTAGATGAAATCAAAACATTCTTATCCTCAGCGAAATAGCTTTTAAATATGAAGAATACCCAATAGAAAGTTTTCTTAAATTTATAATCCACCGGTGGTGTAGTGGCAGAGTGCTCTCCAGCTAAAATATTAAGTTTCAAAGGAAGAAAGTATCCATATAAACACAGATGGATGTTTTATTTTCTTACAGGATCTCTTAATGCTTAAAAGAAAGTATGTTGTAAAACGAGGTACACCTAGAAGTATATTTTCTAATTTTGTATGAATTTTGTAATAATTATTAAATGTTATTTTATGCATTTTGTATGGAAAGATGTATCGGGAGGTGCAGGAGGTTCTATAATAATGAATGTTTATGAGCACGGATTTGTAAGTGCTAAAGCGGTGGAAGTTTGCATTGGTAGGAGATATTTGGTGGACCATAGAGTGTCCTAAGCGTTATGCTCGCGAGAAAAGATTAAGGTGTCTTGTGATTGGTTTACTAAATTGTTACAGGTATACACAATGAATCCGACACACTTACGTCTTTCTCGTTGACAGGGGTTTGTTTTGCCACTTCCATTATCCAATAAGAGCAATCGAAGGTCCCAAGATACCGTGCCGTCGCTTTTAAATCCTTGAATTGTTGTTCCTCTGCTAGCCTTACTGAGCACATAAGAAATGCAAACGTAAATCAGTGCTATAATTTATAAAGGGATATAATTCTTCGTAGGTGTCTAGTCATTTTTTTTATTAAAAGTGTAGGAAGCATGATACTTTTGATTCCTCATCCGAGTAGAAATATTACGTATTTATTTAAAGGGAGTTGTTTTATGAACAAATGGACAACAGTGTGGATACTCTGACTTACAGTGCCGTATACTGGAGTTTAAAACCTTATGTATGTAGCGAAATTAAGCTGGAAGCTAAATACACTGATGAAGTTACTGCTGAGAATAACTAATTTTATGTATTGTAATACCAATTTAATTATTTGACACTAGCAGGATTGTTATTAGATAGAGGAGTGACATCAGTTGTTGATTACTGATAATGAAATAACTAGATAATTGCGAATCATAAAGTAACGACAATTTCGAATAAATATATCTAATGTTGACAAATACAAATGTACGGAAATATGAAGAATTCTCACAATTTATGTGCAGAAACTGGTGTGATAATATACGACATAATGGAAGGAGTTAAGAAACTGTATGCTGGTAGTATTGCTGATTTTTTTTTTTTTTCGGTATAATGAATGTGAATGAATGTAATGTTGGGTTTTGAAAGACAATGATAATATAATTCTTACTTAATTACTGTATTTTATAATAAAATGCTAAGACTAGATTATTTGTAATAAAAGTAGTAATAAAGATGTTATTCCGATTTAAGAAACTTAAGAGAGGACATAACTCAAATACGCTTGATAAATAAGAAAAATATGGTAAATAGTAAGTTCAAATAAATTATTTAACAATAGATTTAGGTTTAGTATCCTGCTAAACTGAGTTAGGGGTGGGGTATGTAGTGGGTCGGAATTCGAACGTTACCTACGTTCTACAGCCTCACTCCGCTCAGTTTTGCAGGAATACGATTTAATAATTGTTATTTTATTGATGATGATAAAAGAATTTTTATTAACTTAAATTCAGATTTATACATGATTAATGTATTATGTGATGAGTATGTTAGGTTTCATTTCGCTTTGCTGACGTAACGAGTCGCCCCGGTACAACACCGCTATTGGAACACAAATTAATCGCTGGTCTGTATTAAGAAATAACCGACGGCGTGCGTAGCTGCCGTGGCGGCTGTTCGTTCGAGCAGCCAGCGACTTGAACCAAAGAAAGAATATCAGGGTCTCTGTAACAATTTCAATAAGTAGTCTGTCACTCGTTGAAGTAAGAGAAATGTTATTATATTGTACACGAGAGAACTTTAATTAAAATAATAATAATAATAACACGAGAAGGACAAATGAGCGCATGGAATTGAATTGGATTTTTGTTCATGTATTTCGAAAATGAAAGTTTTAATATATTCTAAAAAAAAATACGAAAAAGCGGCCAAATTGACAGTTATTAGAAGTTCAGATGTAATGGCTGGTGTTTACGTGTGTTGGTAAAGAATTAGTCTGATGGACACGGTCAAACTTTTAATAATTCGTTGACATCTCGTTAAATGTTCAACACGTCAGACGCCAGGTACTGATACAATCGAAGCGTGGAATACAGGAGGCTAGAAAATTTAAAAATGGAAATGGATAGATTGAATTTAGATGTAGTGGGGATTAGTGAAGTTTTGTTATAATAGATTCGTTCCAGCAGCAGCCAGGTGGCTAATTTCAAGCGTTAAGAAACAGATATTACTGCGCATGCGCAGCTACTATGACGTAAAAACCCTTGTTTGATACTTGCACTGCTGGAACGTTTTTTGCACTGTTTCTGGCTGCAGGCGAAGGTGAGTTTAAAGAAATAATTAAAATACTTTCCTTCCTAATAACGAAGAAGTGTAAACGAGAAATATCTTATCTCAAGTGGGATTGCAGTGACTTCGAAATAATAAAAAAACACGCTACAAAAAACACACACGTATCACGTGATGGCTACCCCCTCTCTAACTCAGACCTTTCTGCGCATGCGCAAATTTGCAGCTTGACCGCGCCTGAAATAATTTTCCGGGCAGCGTCTGGCTGTTTGCGGCAACTGCTGGAACACCAAACAGCCACACTCCAAGTAGCCAGAAGCGGGAGAAGGCGCTGCTGAAATACAATTTCAGTGTTGCGCATGCGCGTCAAGCAGTCTGGCAGATGCAGGAACGAACCTAAGATGAACAGGATTTCTGGTCAGGTGAGTACAGGCTCATAAATACAAAATCAACAAGGGGTAGGCCAGGAGTAAGTCTACAAATGAGTAAGAAAATATGAACAGTGCAGTATCCCATTGTCGTAGTCAAGATAGATCTGAAGCCAACATCGACCACAGTATACAAGTTCATATGCCTACTAGCTCTGCCGTTGATGAAGAGATCAAAGAAATGTATGAGGTGGTAAAAGAAATTATTCAGACTGTTAAGGGGGACGAAAACGTAATTGTGATAGGGGACTTGAATTCGGTAGCAGGAAAAGGAAGGGAAGGAAAAATAATAGCTGAACATGGACAGTGGAAAACGGATGAAAGAAGAAACCGCCTAGTAGAATTTTGTGTGGAACATAATTTAATCATAACGTACACTTGGTTTAAGAATCATGAGAGACAGTTGTATACTTGGAAGACACCAGGAGACACCAGAAGATACCAGATAGATTTTACAATACAAGACTTAGATTTCAGAACCCGGTTTCAAACTGTAAGAAATTTCCAGCAGGCAGGTATAGACTTTGACCATACCTTACTAGTTATGAACTGTAGACTGAAACTATAGAAACTGTTCCGGTTTTGTCTTTAGTGCTGTTACAGTGTACATTGATTGCAGTGGCGCCTCAAATTGGATGTACGTCGTTTCTTGAAAATTGCCATAGAGTATTTACGGCTGTAAAAAAAATTGGGCCCATATTTATTAATCGACCGTCGAACAATGTATTTAGTGTACATATGCATTTCTTTCATATTCACAGAATATATGTCATCACCTGCGAATGGGCGAAGCTGAAAATGTGAATTCGAACCCGGTTCTCCCGCTTTCTAGACAGTTGTGCTGGGGTATACCAGCTGCGCTCGGCGGTCGAAAGATCCGTTCTCCACCGCTATGCCAACGGCGCGCGAAGCGGTCACGCGGTGTACAGTCTTTACCACAAATACACTGCTCGTTGATGTACAACATAAGTTGCGGCAGCATTTACTTAAAATTCAACTGCAAGTAAGCACTGAAGTCAGTTAAAAAAAGATCTCAACATAAATAGTGTACCATAGGACGAGTTGGATAAAACAGGGAAGGGCGACAGCCGAAATGCTATCGATATATCGACAGTTTAAATATATCGTTGGACTTATTAGGTTCGTTCGAAGAGCTGCATGGATGCAGATCCTGCAGCAGCAATACAAGGCACTACTGCGCATGCGCTGCGAAGATGACGTCACATGCCGTGCATGCTGCCGGAGCTCTTCGAATACCAGCCTGCAGTTTGCGTATCACGTGTGTGCTCACTTGTTCTGTGTAGCATAAGAGAGCGATTTATTGTGCCAGCGTCTAAAAGTAAATTACTTTCTTACGTTTAAGGAATTGAAGTGTTCGTGTAATAGTTTTGTGTATTTCCGTGTGATCCAGTTTGAAAATTTCCATATTAAGTCTTCCTTTATTTGCAGGCGCGGAATTTTTTAAGTTCCAACCTCCCGCATCCGCACTTACTCTTGTACCTGTACAGTTACCTGCAGAAGAATAGGAACCACCTACACAGGAATCGGTGTGGAGTACGGATGCCACATTAGCGTTAATAGAGTTTTACGAGAATAATAAAGAAACACCTAAAAATGTTCTACAAATTAATCTTCCGAATACTGCGGAACCACATATTCACTTTTCTGCCTTTTATTTCGGCACAACATTTCATCGAAATCGTCATCACTGGACACAAAATCTGAATCGCTCAGCATTTGGAACAAATGGAATTGGCAAATGCTCTTGTAACTATATTTGGTTGTGTGGCCATCTTCCGCAGCGGCTATTAAAATCGAGTATATTACGTAATCCAGCTTATGCTGACTGCAATTAAAGACATTTGTTTTACACTAGACGCGTTTCGATTTTTATTTTAAAAGCATCTTCTGTGGTCTGTAAATGATGTAAAGGTTTGTTTATATTCATAGATTGAAGACAGTTTTTAAAAACGTTTATGCGCATTAGGCCTATGTGTTTTTAAATTTATATACGGTCTACTCACGGTGTTGTCTCTTCTTTACATCTCACTGCTGTTTTTCCGACTTGTTGGCTGGGTTGGTTAGTTCCTGACGTGTGTTTTTCGGTTTGTACGGCACTTTTCGCCTGTTTTTGTGGCGTTTCTTCCGTTTCATTTATTATCACTTCAGTTAAAACAGGTGAAAAGTTCCGTACACTACCGGAAAATGTACGTCAGGAACCAAACCTCATCAGACAACAAGACGGAAAACAGTAGTGAGATATAAAGAAGAGACAACACCTTGGGTATATCGAATATCAATTTAAAAACGCATAGGACTAACGTGCACAAAGTTGTTTTTAAAAACTGTCTTTAATCTATGCATACAAAACAAACTGTACAAACTTTATATCATTTACAGTCCCCTGAAGATTCTTTTAAAATAAAAAGCGAAGCATGTCTGGTGTAAAACAAATATCTTTATTTTCAGTCTGCATAAGACGAATTACCTATTACAGACAATTTTGCTCTTCTAATTTTTAGAGATGATTTCATACAAACAAAAATAATACTTATAAAATAAAATACTAATACAACAATATACACAAACAAATAACGAACTTCCTTTACAAACAGTAGAAGAAACGCAGAACGACAGAAGTAACATGTATTACACTTATATACTACAACGCTGTGGACTTCCGAAAACTTTGAAGAAAGGCGCTTCTTATACCCCCACTACAAGCCTGAGAGTTATGCACATGCGCGAGTCTGGCTGCATGAGCTGCAGGGAAAATTTCCTCCTGCAGCTCCTGCCTGCATTAGCTGCAGGCCTGCAGCTCTTCGAACAGCCGGCAGATTGCAGGCAGGCTGCAGGAGCGGTACCTGCAGCTCTTCAAACACGACTTTTCGTACTGCGCATGCGCTGCAGCATGAATGCAGCTCTTCAAACGAACCTATTACCTACAGATGAGTAATTTCCAAGAAAGCTTACACTCGAAGTTGTACGGCAGAAATCGATATATTTTGAACGTCGATTACGCGACTATTCACACGCGGGATGTGTAAATATGGGTATTTACTAATGTAGCATAAAGTAGAAATACCCAAAGAACTTGCTTCCCTTACTTTATTAATGAGCGAAGTATTCGTCTTGAAGAACCGTATCAGTTGTGCATGTATTTTCTTAATTAGAACACACTAATAAAATTCATTCTTCACACTTAATAAGTCGTGTGCCAATACTGACGTAATCGACATTATATATATATATATATATATATATATATATATATATATATCGATTTATGCCGTACAACTTCGAGTGTAAGCTTTCTTATATATATCGATTTATGCCGTACTACTTCGAGTGTAAGCTTTCTTGGAAATTACCTACAGATGCGTATAGCCCGGTCAAAATAGACATTGATCCTTACATAAATTCCCAAGAAGCTGAAAATTTGCAGTAGTGGATCATCCGATTATCTTCAAAAATTGCCCTTAGAAGTTTTGTCCTAAGATTCACCATTTCTGAGAAACATCGATTTTAAAATGTACCAAAGCTTTTTTCTCCAAAATATGAACAAGACTCCACGCTCCTATAAGGTAATGTACTTTGCTCGTTCTTTCTAACGTGGTTTCCCCGGTAGGCCTACTCCACAGTCTCCTTTTTTATCTTCCTGAGTCGACTTAAATGTACGGAAATTGGAACATTTCGAGGAAGCTATAGACGGCGCGGTAACAACAGTGTGACCAATGATAACTCTTGTCGGGTGCCGCTTCCACCTTACACAGACCTGGTATCTCAGCACTCAGCATCATGGGCTGGTGAAATATTACAAGGACGCAACGTCGGATGTAGGAAGATGGTTGAGGTGGACGTTTGGACTCGGTCTTTTGGATCCAGATGAAGTGGAAGACGCTTTCGTAAACCTCATGTCTGAACTTCCAGAGAAAGCCACATCTTACGCCAAATATGGGAATTAGTTTCTGAAACTACGAGTTTGAGTACTGTGGGCAGGGTAAAGCTGGGAATTTGTGTCTAACGGTAGGCGTACTTCAGTAATTCTGCAGCTGTGTTGTCAGTAGACATGCGCACAATAGTTCGCGATCGGGAGCGCTCACTCTGCCGCAAACTAGTTCGTTCTTTTAGTTCGTCCGCTCCCAGTGACGGCTGAGCGGCGTGGTCTGCGCATGCAGGTGAAGGGGGACGTTCCCCCACCTAGCTGCTTCATGCGCTTCCTTCTTGAGCCGCTGACGATATCACGCCAACCAAAAGAAACAGTTTGTGGATAATTTCTCGCGTTTAAGTTTAGAGTTATCTCTATATCTTGGCATTATGGAATTTATTAGTCAGATATTGCAGAGTGGTATAATACTTCAAAACATAAATTTTGTAGCACTGAACTATGTAATCTAGCAGGCAGACGCTCATCTCGAAATGGCTCTCATCAGCAGAAGGCAAACAGATTTTTAATTCTGCTGCGCGCCCTCTCGCTATTGCTCGTCGGTCTTCCGAAAAGAATCCAACGAACTAAGAAGCGAGATACGTTTGGCAAAATAGTTCGCGATCGGTAACGCATGTTTTAGTTCGCGACCGATTGCACATATTTTAGTTCGCGGCCGATCGCGCACATTTTAGTTCGCGACCGGTAGCTCTCCTTTTAGTTCGCAGCTCGGCCGCGAAGTATGTCGCTCTTTTTAGTTCGTCCGCTCTTTTTGGCTTTTGCTACAGCTACTAAAAGAGCTCTTTCTTTCGTTATGACAGCATTTTATATAATGATCACTGTTGCCCAAGCGTGTGCTGTTACCCGTATTTTTGGGCAATTAGACATCAAATACTTAAGCAAATAAACCAGTTAATTACACGAATGTGTGATACAATGGTATTCAACTACTTTACATACAGAGTACTCGTAGTATTTTATTTTTAAAATAGATTTCTTTATTTATTCTATAAACGAAGTTCCCACGAGCAGAAACGAATTTTTGTCTTCGGTGCTGGGCGAGTCCAGTCCTTTGTTTCGGAGGGGCGGCCGCCTCAGATGCATCGAAAGTTAAGCCAGTCCGTCAACCTCACACGTATTACAGAAATTGATTTTGTTCTAACAAGTGAAATAGAAGTAATTTTTTATCTTCACGCTAGCGACATCGATGACAATGGGTTTCGACCTTTACATTCTGACGACAGGCAGTAGTAAACTAAAGTTTTGTAGCTAATTAATTCTATACGGGTTAGTTACTTTACAGTGTTAGTGTCGCTTATACGACGTTATCCTCAACATTCTACCCCGCGAGCCGTCAACAGTATCACGCAGGCGAGAGAAAATGATTGATACATAATTTCTCGCATATAAATGCAAACAATGTCAAGTTTTGAGTTCTCTCTACTTCTTTACACTATGGAATGAGGGTTATATTTAGTATCTGCTGAATACCTTAGAAAAGAAAATTTGTGGCAGTGAACTATGAAACTACAGCATAGCTGCATCTCAGCTCGAAACGACGGAAACTGGCAGAAGGAAATCACGCGATTCTGCGCGCTTTCGCGTCCTCTCGCTGTTCCCCGTCAGTCTTCGGAAAAGGAGCGGACGAACTAAGAGGCGAGGGATCTGCGAACTAGTTCGCGTAGTTCGCCTATGGGAGCATTCTGCCGAACTAGTTTGTTCGCGAACTACACAAGACTAGTTGTCAGTGTTGTAGGGGTCAGCGCAACTGCCTAGACAGCGGGAGACTAGGGTTGCCAGATCTCCGGGCGCCGCCCGGAGTGCCCGGGTTTGGAATGAATTCTCCTGGTCTACGGGCCAATGACTCTCATCTCCGGGCTTGAATGTAACCTTCATCTTAACACTGCTTTTTACGACGCTTTTTAAGTACTATGCTCATGTAGTGACGATCTACATCGAACTTAACGTAACTTAAACTAAGAACGAACACAACATCCATGCCCTAGGGGGGGATTCGAACCTCTGGCGGGAGCAGCCTCGCGCACCGTGGCAAGGCGCCTCAGTGCGCTCGGCCATTCCCGGCCGGCTCCTCTCTCGTAATTATGAATAACTTTATATAAATGTCAATTTCGTATTGCAACAAAACGCCACTTTTCTATTCTTCCTCTGAAAACTTTTCATTGTTGCGTCGGTAGTAATCGACTAGCGCATTATTAAGCAAACACTGTTGCGGCAACGTGTCAACTGGCGACGTCTATTATTTGTGTTCGTTCGTTCATTGTTTATCAGTTTACCGGCAATTTTTGGAATACTCGGATCGTGTGTGAACAGACAATCTTACATTAACTCAGATTAGTGAGTAATAACTGAATTGAAGAGACGATATCTAATTTCGTTCCGTGAAGAATGGTTGCACTAAGAAAATTATAAAGAGTGGCTACAAAAAGTCGATACTGATGAGTGTATGTGTAAGTGCAGAATATGCAATATCTCATTTACTCTTAAGTACGACGGAGTGAAAGCTGTGAATAAACATTTACAATCAGAAAGACACAAAGCGAATATTACCACACAAAAGAAGAATCAGTCCTGCACGGCCACTACGGTCGAGGGTTCGAATCCCCCCTCGGGCATGGATATTTGTGCCGTCCTAGTTCGTAAGTAGTTCATAAGTAGTTTGTAAGTTTAGGGACTGATGACCCCGTAGTTAAATCCCATAGACTATACAAACATTTGAACATTTTTGAAGAATCAGTCGCTTTTTAATTTCCTGTCGAAACAATTCTCTGTAGAAGACGACAATCCTGGTTGGGGGGGGGAGGAGTTGGTCGCAATTCGGGGGGGGGGGGGGGGGGTGAGTCATTGGCCAAGGGGGAGGGGGGGCACGTCTGGTCTCCGGGCCTGCCTCGAGTTCAATCTGACAACCCTACGGGAGACCCGGGTTCGAATCCCGGCTGGGTACACATTTTCCGCTTTGCCCATTCGCAGTTGATGTCATATATTCTGTGAATATGAAAGAATAACAACCGCTGGATCAGAAGTGACGTCTGTTCTTTCGGAATAGACGACACATGTATATGAACTTATAATTGCTGTTTATTTCAGATGTCCAGCAAATCCGAGTCTGATGTATTGTCAAGTGACAAGATTTTGAAGTGATACATCGTGATGAAAGGCAGAAAACAGAAAACTGTTTCAAGCTTGTTGTGCCGCAATATAGCGACAAAGAATTCCTGGGACATTTACGAGTATGGCGTCATGTGGCAGAGGAGAAGTCTGATAAATTCAGGAATTCTATTACAGTTATCAGGTAGGAGGCAATGGGAAATTGCGTCTACTGCAGCAAATTCTGATATTTTTGTGGTTTTCTGGCCATGAAGCGGAAAGTTTAGAGGCGTGGTATACAGGGCCAGTATCAGTATTAGTTCCTTGCATCGTGTCATAGAGTAACCTACTTCGTTAGTAATTTATGGATTAGTGTTATAAAGTGGCCATCTGACGAAGAAAGGACACGAATAGAGGTCAATTTCAGGAGAAATAATATGCCAGGTGCGATTGGGGCAATCAATGGGACTCACATTAGAATAGACCAACCTGCAGATGATGTCCAGTCGTATTTGTGCAGAAAAAACTATTTCTCTATGCAGTTACAAATAGCATGTGGTGTAAGTATGAACCATGGGTTTTTATGTCATAGTAGCTGCGCTTGCGCAGGAACACCTGTTTCTTAGTGCTTGAAAGTAGCAGTCCGATAGCTGGTAGAATTAACCTATTGTGTTACAAAACGGTTGACACATTTTTTTTCTTTTGAGAAGCCAGCAATATGGGATGACACTATGTGGGAGAGAGACAAATCACTCCAACAGGAACATTGTGGAAAAAAATATCGAGAACAGAGTATACAAAAAATGTAGCAGATGTATCGCTTGACTGTCCCTTCACTTCTTCATATTCGAATTTAACTGTCAAGTGTGGAATGTTTGTTAGGCCTTTTGTGGTACTTAGTCACTTTAAATCGCGATTTCTTGTTTCCCTCTTCATAAGAGAAGGGCATCAATAGGACTTTTTATTGGAATGATTTTCAAATATACATAAATTTAGCTGGAGAGATGAAATCCAAAATATTTAAGACGTTTTATTTGAGTTACTTTTATACTGAGCCAGTGGCGCAGCCACGGGGGAGGATGATAGGGCTGAAGAACCCCCCCCCCCTCCCTCCCTAGCGCCTACCAAAGATTTTTTAATTTTATTGTTTTTATTTTTTTTTAAACAGTCGGCACCGAAATTTGAAATAATACTTCTGTAAAAAATCAAAAAATAAATTGAAAGCAGCATGGAATGTCATCAAAAGCGAAATAAATCAGCGCAAAAGAGACAATACTATTCTCATAGATTCAAATGTACTAAATGAATACTTTGTAAACTGCACAGACTCTCAGCATTCAACCTACGAAAACTGCTTAGGTGCGGAGAATCTGCTACCCTAAGTAGAAAGTATAGGGGCGAGCGGGGCAAGACGGGGTACTTAAGCACTTAACAATTTTTTGTAGGCTTACAAAATTCTCTAGTAAAATACCAGATATTCCACCTTAAACTTCAGTATTTCTAGAGTTTATAAAAAAAATTGGACCAAAATTGTTAGTATTTACTATTAAAAAAATATATTTTCCCAGGGTTTGCCAAGTACCCCATCTTGCCCTACAGTGAGGGCAAGATGGGGTACGCAGGTGGGGCAAGATGGGTTACCTAAAAACTGTATAAGGCAAAGGTAATTAAATTATTCAAAGAACACAGGTTTAGAAATTTATAAAAGAATTATTGTTACATCTAATGAAAATACATGAAGTAAACATTGTGCGATGTTAAAGTTCAGTTCATTGCTATTGCGTTTTGTAAGCAAAATTATGTACCTCGGCATCCTCGTCCTCTTTTCCCGCACATGAACAGTGAGCCCATTTTTTGCAAGAGACGCATGACATCCATCCTTCTGTTGACTGCGAGTAGAAATAACCATCTTGCCCTGCCACTAGGTACGCCGTCTTGCCCCCAGTGACCATTTTTTACGTTAAGTTAATATTATAGCACCAAGGATAAATTCAATCAGTTATTGCATGCATTAATTTATTGCTAAATAAGCTGTTTTTTCATTGATAATACTTAAGAGTATGAGAAACAATTACTTCTCTTACCTTTTCACGTCTGAAACTGACGAAAAATTATATCAGCACAGACGAAAACACGTTTGGATGTATTCACTTCGAATGGTTTGCTCAAAATGTCTGCCAGCACTGTCAGGCACCCGCATAGCAAGTGCCTACTACTTCAACTATTCGCCACGATATCTGTCGTGGTAGAAATTACGAAAACCCCGTTTTGCCCTCCACCCCATCTTGCCCCACTCTCCCCTACCTACATTTTCATGGTCTCTATGATATCAGCAAAGCGATCAATAAACTTAACAACTGTAAAACAGAGGACTATTACGGAATCAGTGACATTGTGTCACAGATTCTGGGCTGACCTGGCAGGGCTTGCCCCAGCACGGCCAGGGACACGGTGGTGGCTGGCAGCAGGGCACGGGGCCCGTCTTGGGGCCGGCGCCCACCTCCACGCAGTGGTACATCTCCTGCTTCTCCTCGCCACCTCCGAAGAATGTGGTGCCCCCGCCGTCGCAGGCGCCGCCCAAGTGGAACGGCGTCACGATCAGCTTCCCGAAGCAGGTGAGTCTCACAAAGACGCCGATGCAACCCACCACTTTGAGCCCAGTCGGCTCCATTAGGTCGAAAGAATCCCTCACTCTCTTTGTCACAGGAACATCCTGTAAAAAAAAAACGAAGTTATATTACAGAATACCGCCTGATGTTCAGATGTTTGTAAATCTATCGGACCAAACTGCGTGGTCATCAGCGTAGCTTACAAACTACTTAAACCTAGGTGAACTAACCTAAGGACAACACACACACCCATGCCCCAGGGAGGACTCGAACCTCTACGGCGAGCAACCGCGGGGTCCGCAGCGAGACGCTTTAGACCGCTCGGCTGCTCCACCGCGGCAATACCGTCTGCAGAAACATAAAGTAATAGGCTCAAATTCATAGTTTTGACAAAGAGATAAAAAAAAGGAACACTTTACGGTGATAAGTGAGAAAGTATTAGTACGAGGGAGAGTTGGAAAATAATGTTCCCCTGTCGATTGTGAGCAGAGTCGTGTTTGAAAGGGGGGGAAAAATGCGTAGTTATGGAATATTGTCCCAAATTTATGACTGGATAGGGGATTTCCTGCCAGAGAGAACACTTTGTAGTAATCGAAGGTAAGGCATCGACTCAAACAGAGGTGATATCGGGCGTTCTACAGGGTAATGTTATTGGTTCTCTGCTATTCCTTATCTACATAAACCATTTGGGAGAAAATCTGAGCAACTCTCTTGTTTGCAGATGACGCAGTCATTTATCGTCTAGTAAAGTCATCTGAAGATCAAAACCAACTGCAGAACGATCTAAATAAGATATCAATTTGGTGTCAAATTTGGCAGTTGACTCTAAATAATGAGAAGTATGAAGTCGTCCATATGAGTACGAAAAGAAATCCGTTAAACTTCGTTTACAAGATAAATCAATCAGATGTGAAGACCGTAAACTCCACTAAATACCTAGGCATTACTATCACATCAGACTTAAACTAGAAAAAACACGGAGATAATGTTGTAGGAAAGGCGGACGAAAGACTGCGTTTTACTGGCAGAACACTTAAAAGATGCAACAGAACTACAAAAGAAACTGCATACACTACACTTTCCTGTCCTCGTTTGGAGTATTGCTGTCCAGTGTGGCATGCTTATCAAGTGGGTTTGAAGGTAGCCATCGAAAGAGTCCAAAGAAGGGCAGCCCGTATTGTATTGTCACGATACAGGGGAGACAGCGCCACGGAAATGATACAGGATCTGGGACAGAAATCATTTCAATAACGGCGTTTATCGCTGCGGCGTGGTCTGCTCCAATCGCCAACATCCTCCTCCGTATGCGAAAATATATTGTTGACTTCCACCTACATAGGTAGAAATGGTCAACAGAATAAAATACGAGAAATCAGAGCTCGAATATCAGAGCTCGAATGGAGAGATTCAGATGTTCTTTCTTCCCGCGCGCTATTCGAGAATGGAATGATAGATGAATAGTATAGCCGGCCGCGGTGGCCGAGGGGACTAAGGCGCTCCAGTCACGGTCTGCACGGCCACTACGGTCGGGGGTTCGAATCCCCCCTCGGGCATGGATATTTGTGCCGTCCTTAGTTGTAAGTAGTTCATAAGTAGTTTGTATGTTTAGGGACTGATGACCCCGTAGTTAAGTCCCATAGACTCTACACACATTTGAACATTTTTGAATAGTATAACAAATGTGCTTCGATGAACCCTCTGCCAGGCGCTTAAATGTGATTTGCAGAGTATCCCGTGTAGATGTAGATATGACAAAGTTTTCTACATAATTTCCAAGTACATTGAGACATTTGATATACCACTTTATAAGCTTCAAAACCACTCCCATGAACCACAGACATTGCCGAGGTGGGGTGGCTTGCGTGCCTCAACGATACAGATAGCCGTACCGTAGGTGCAACCACAGCGGAGGGGTATCTGTGGAGAGGCCAGACAAACGTGTGGTTCCTGAAGAGGGGCAGCAGCCTTTTCAGTAGTTACAGGGGCAACAGTCTGGATGATTGACTGAGCTGGCCTTGTAACATCAGCTAATGTGGCTTTGCCACACAGCTACTGCGACCGGCTGAAAGCAAGGGGAAACTACAGCCGTTATTTTTCCCGAGGACATGCAGCTCTACTGTATGGAAATATGATGATGGCATCCTCTCGGGTAAAATATTCCGGAGGTAAAATAGTCCCCCATTCGGATCTCCGGGCGGGGACTACTCAGGAGGATGTGATCATCAGGAAAGACAATACTGGCATTCTACGGGTCGGAGCGTGGAATGTTAGATCCCTTAATCGAGTAGGAAAATTAGAAAATTTAAAAAGGGAAATGGATAGGTTGAAGTTAGATATAGTGGGGATTAGTGAAGTTCGGTGGCAGGATGAACAGGATTTCTGGTCAGGTGAGTACAGGATTATAAATACAAAATCAGTTGGGGGTATCACAGGAGTAGGATTGATAATGAATAAGAAAATAGGAATGCGGGTAAACTACTATGACCAGCGCAGCGATCGTATTATCATTGTCAAGATAGATACGAAGCCAACACCGACAACAGTAGTACAGGTTTATATGCCAACTAGCTCTGCCGATGATGAGGAGATCGAAGAAATATATGAGGAGCTAAAGGAAATTATTCAGACAATTAAGGGAGAGGAAAACTTAATTGTTATGGGAGACTGGAATTCGGTAGTAGGACAAGGAAGGGAAGGGAAGATAGTGGGTGAATATGGTCTGGGCAAAAGGAATGAAAGAGGAAGCCGCCTGGTAGAATTTTGCACGGAACATAATTTAGTTATAACAAACACCTGGTTTAAGAATCACAAAAGAAGGTTGTATACGTGGAAGAGACCAGGAGACACCGGGAGATACCAGATAGATTTTATAATGGTAAGACATAGATTTCGGAACCAGGTTTTGAAGTGTAGGACATACCCAGGGGCAGACATAGACTCTGACCATAACTTGTTGGTTATGAACTGTAGGCTGAAACTGAAGAAACTACAGAAAGGTAGGAAAATAAGGAGATGGGACCTAGATAAATTGAAGGAACCTGAAGTTCTTAAGAATTTCAGAGGGAGCTTCAGGCAACAATTGACAGAAACAGGGGAAAATAAAACAGTTGAGGAGGAATGGGTAAAATTGAGAGATGAAATAGTGAAGGCAGCAGAGGACAAAATAGGTAGGAAGGCAAGACCTACAAAGAATCCTTGGATATCACAGGAGATACTAAATTTAATCGATGAAAGGAGAAAATATAAAAATGCAGTAAATGAAACAGGCAAAATGGAGTACAGACGACTAAGAAATGAGATTGACAGGAAGTGCAAAATGGCTAAGCAGGAGTGGCTAGAAGGCAAATGCAAGGATGTAGAAGAATGTATAAATAGGGGAAAAATAGATACAGCCTACCGGAAAATAAAAGAAACATTTGGCGATAAGAAAAACAGCTCTATGAATATCAAGGACACTGATGGAAAACCAGTTCTCAGCAAAGAAGGGAAAGCTGAAAGGTGGAAAGAGTATATAGAGGGGCTCTACAAAGGAAACGAACTTCGAGACACTATTGTAGGAAGGGAAGAGGATGTAGGTGAAGATGAAATAGGAGATACTGTACTGAGAGAAGAATTTGACAGAGCCCTGAAAGACCTAAGTCGAAACAAGGCCCCTGGAGTAGATGATATTCCCTCAGAGTTACTGAAGTCTCTGGGAGAACCAGCCATGACAAAATTGTTTCACCTGGTGTGTAAGATGTATGAGACAGGTGAAGTACCCTCAGACTTTAAGAAAAATGTTATAATCCCCATTCCAAAGAAAGCGGGTGCAGACAGGTGTGAAAACTACAGAACCATCAGTTTAATAAGTCATGGTTGCAAAATATTAACACGAATTATATACAGAAGGATGGAAAAGCTGGTAGAAGCCGACCTCGGGGAAGATCAGTTTGGGTTCAGGAGAAATGTAGGAACACGGGAGGCAATACTCACTTTACGCCTTATCCTAGAAGATAGATTAAGAAAAGGCAAACCAACATTTCTAGCTTTTGTAGATTTGGAGAAGGCTTTTGACAATGTTGATTGGAATAAACTCTTTCAAGTTCTGAAGCAAGCAGGAGTAAAATATAGGGAGCGTAAGGTTATTTACAACTTGTACAAAAACCAGACAGCGGTTGTCAGAGTTGAAGGGCATGAAAGGGATGCAGTGGTTGGGAAGGGAGTAAGACAGGGTTGTAACCTTTCCCCAATGTTGTTCAATTTGTACATTGAGCAAGCTATAAAGGAAAGCAAGGAGAAATTTGGAGAAGGAATTAAAGTTCAGGGTGAAGAATTAAAAACATTGCGTTTTGCCGACGACATAGTAATTCTGTCAGATACAGCAAAGGACCTGGAAGAGCAATTGAACGGAATGGATAGTGTGCTTAAAGGTGCATATAAGATGAACATTAACAAGAGTAAAACTAGGGTAATGGAGTGCAGTGTAAGAAAATCAGGTGATGCTGAAGGAATTAGATTAGGTAATGAAACAATAAAGGAGGTAGATGAGTTTTGTTACTTGGGCAGTAAAATAACAAATGATGGTCGCAGTACAGATGATATAAAATGCAGAATGGCAATGGGTAGAAAGGCGTTTTTGAAAAAGAGAAATTTGTTAACATCGAATATTGATTTAAGCCTAAGGAAGTCCTTTCTGAAGGCATTTGTATGGAGTGTTGCCTTGTATGGGAGTGAAACATGGACGATAAGCATTGTGGACAGAAAGAGGATAGAGGCTTTTGAATTGTGGTGCTACAGAAGAATGCTGAAGATTAGGTGGGTGGATCGCGTAACTAATGAGGAGGTACTGAACCAAATTGAGGAGAAAAGAAATTTCTGGCATACCTTGACTAAAAGAAGGGATAGATTGGTAGGACACATTCTTAGACATCAAGGAATTGTGAATTTAGCGTTGGAGGGAAGTGTGTGGGGTAAAAATCGCAGAGGGAGACCAAGAGACGCGTATAGTAAGCAGATTCAAGTGGATGTGGGTTGTCGTTCTTATGAGGAGATGAAAAGGCTTGCTCAGGATAGAGTAGGGTGGAGAGCTGCATCAAACCAGTCTCTGGACTGAAGACCACAACAACAACAACAAGCTTCAAAAAGCCGTCTAGGAAAAAAATCAGGTCTTTGCATACGGTACAGGCGTTGAACGGCTTGTTTAACGTCAGCATTGCTTCCAAAGCGCCTTCCGCCGAAAGTCTTCTTCAAAGCTGGAAACAGATGGAAGTCACTTGGTGCGAGATCAGGACTGTGTGGCGGATGGTGTAGGCGCTGCAATATGGTCTTGCCGAGTGTGGTATCGCATTGTGTCATCCAACAGCAGAACGGCAGCTTTTTCCCTCTTTCAACTGAGTTGCACAGTCCCGCAGAACACTGATGGTTGCATCCTCCAAAACTTCCAGCAACAAAACCCGGAAAACGGGTCAATTCTAGACGGGGATATCACAGCTAGAATGGGATACATAGACTAAGCCACAGATATAGCACTACTGACATTTCGAAGATAAAGCGTAGGAAAATAATATGATCTCTATGAATCACAGATAGCACTACTGTCATTTTAAAGATAAAGCTCGAAAAAGATAATATGATATCTATTATTCCACTGAAATTTTGTGAATGAGAAGTTTAACTCTTTTCTGTTATTGGAGGTAAGGAAATGAAGAAATTAGTTTGGCATATTTTATTTATTTATTAATGACGTATTCATAGTCAGTATAAATCACGGAATAATGTAGATAAAGAGGTAAAAATTGACACACATGCTTGGAATGACATGGGGTTTTATTAGAACCACATATACCGTTATCGGACCTTTTTTCTTCGAGGAACTGCATGGTTCTGGTTTTGTAACTACTACCGTGACGGGTGAGAGGTAGGCCGATATGTTATAAAATCGCATAATCCCCGGCCTGGCTGATAAACACCTGCTGGAACGTACGATTTTTATGCAGGATGGCGCTCCACCCCATATTGCTAGACGCATGAATGATCTCTTTCGCGCTTCGTTTTGTGATGATCGTGTGCTCAGCCGCCACTTTCGTCATGCTTGGCCTCCCAGGTCCCCAGACCTCAGTCCGTACGATTATTGGCTTTGGAGTTACCTGAAGTCGCAAGTGTATCGTGATCGACCGACATCTCTAGGGATGCTGAAAGACAACATCCGACGCCAATGCTCACCATAACTCCGGAATCCGAACATGCTTTACAGTGCTGTTCACATTATTCCTCGACTATAGCTATTGTTGGTGGACATATTGAGCATGTCCTGTAAAGAACATCATCTTTGCTTTGTCTTAATTTTTTATGCTAATTATTGCTTTTTGGATCAGATGAAGTGCTATCCGTCGGACATTTTTGACCCTTTTTTCCCTAATAAAACCCCTTGTCATCCCAAGCATGTGTGTCATTTTTTACCTCTCTGTCTACCTTATTACGTGATTTATTAAGTTTTCAAATTTATACTGTCTTTTTTATCACCCAGTATATATATATATATATATATATATATATATATATACAGGGTGATCCATTGATAGTGACCGGGCCAAATATCTCACGAAATAAGCATCAAACGAAAAAACTACGAAGAACAAAACTTTTCTAGCTTGAGGGGGTAAAACAGATGGCGCTATGGTTGGCCTACTAGATGACGCTGCCATAGGTCAAACGGATATCAATTGCATTTTTTTAAAATAGGACCCCCATTTTTATTACATATTCGTCTAGTACGTAAATAAATCTGAATGTTTTATTTGAAACACTTTTTCCGCTTTGTGATAGATGGCGCTGTAAAAGTCACAAACGTATATGTACGTGTGGATGGTATTTGCTTCGTGATACATTAATCGTGTTAAAAGAGACCGTTTACCAATTGCAGAAAAGGTTGATATGGTATTAATGTATGGCTATTGTGATCAAAGTGCCCAACGGGCCTGTGATATTTGTGTTGATCGTTATCCTGGAAGACATCATCCAAGTGTCCGGACCTTTCGTCGGATAGTTACGTTATTTAAAGAGACAGGAAGTGTTCAGCCGCAAGTGAAACGTCAGCCACGACCTGCAACAAATGATGATGCCCAAGTAAGTGTTTTAGCTGCAGTTGCGGCTAATCCGCACATCAGTAGCAGAGAAACTGAGCGAGAATCAGAAATCTCAAAAACGTCATTGTTGAGAATTCTACATCAACATAAATTTCATCCGTACCAGATTTATATGCACTAGGATTTGCATGGCGAAGACTTTGATCGTCGTGTACAGTTTTGCCACTGGGCACAAACTAAATTGCGGGACGATAAAAGACTTTTTCACGCATTCTGTTTAGTGACGAAGCGTCATTCACCAACAGAGTTAATGTAAACCGGCATAATGTGCACTATTGGGCAACGGAAATTCCACGATGACTGCGACAAGTGGAACATCAGCGACCTTGGTGGGTTAATGTATGGTGCAGCATTATGGGAGGAAGGATAATTGGCCCCTATTTTATCGATGGCAATATAAATGGTGCAATATACGCTGATTTCTTACGTAATGGTCTACCGATTTTACTACAAGATGTTTCACTGCATGCCAGAATGGCGATGTACTTTCAACACGATGAAGGTCCTGCACAAGGCTCGCGTGCAGTTGAAGCGGTCTTAAATGGAATATTTAATGACAGGTGGGTTGGTCATAGTAGCAGCATACCATGGCCGGCACGTTCATCGGATCTTAATCCCCGAATTTCTTTCTGTGGGGAAAATTTAGGGATTTTTGTTATCGTGATTCACCGACAACGCCTTGAAACATGCGTACGCGCATTGTCAGTGCATGTGAGAACATTACTGAAAGCGAACTACTCGCTGTTACGAGGAATTTTGTTACGCGTATTGCCAAATGCACTGAAGGTAAAGGACATCATTTTGAGTATTTATTGAAGTCATAAGGTAATTGCAGGTAAATGTTTGTATAGCTTATGGGACTTAACTACGGGGTCATCAGTCCCTAAACTTACAAACTACTTATCAACTAGCTTATCCTAAGGACGGCACAAATATCCATGCCCGAGGGGGTATTCGAACCCCGGCCGTAGTAGCCGTGCAGACCGTGACTGCAGCGCCTCAGTCCCCTCGGCCACCGCGGCCGGCAATTGCAGGTAATCACGCAGTATTTATTGCATTCTCATAATGTATAATTTCACAAAAGTACGTGTATCACATTGGAACAACCGAAATAAAGTTCAATCGTACCTACGTTCTGTGTTTTAATGTAAAAAACCTACCTGTTAGCCACTGGTCGTCTAAAATTGTGAGCAATATGTTTGTGAATACTACAGCGCCATCTATCACAAAACGAATAAAGTGTTCCCAGTAAAACAATCACCTTTATTTACGCTTTAGACGAATATGTAATAAAAATGGGGGTACCTATTTTTTAAAAAATGCCGTTGATATCCTTTTGACCTATGGCAGCGCCATCTAGCGGGCCAACCATAGTGCCATCTGTTTCCCCCCTTCAAGCTAGAAATAAGTATTGGGCTATGGTGTAAGAAATGTTTGTTAAGCTTAAGGGACTTAACTGTGGGGTCATCAGTCCCTAAACTTACAAACTACTTATGAACTACCTTATACTAAAGACGACACAAACATTTATGCCCGAGGGGCGATTCGAACCCCCGACCGTAGCGGCCGTGCAGACTGACAGGCGCGCCGCAGACCGCTCGGCCACTCCGGCCGGCGGCTATGGTGTAGAACAGGATATAGGTTCAAAATCAACAATTCTCATTATTTGATTTTTAATGTGTTTCCTATACTAGAATTGAGCAAGTATTTATTCTCTGATAGTAATTTGAAACGTAAATATTAACATCAGTGATCTCTATATGGAGATCAATGATTAACATGTATAGTGTAAAATATATCTATGATCGATATTCGCCGGGCAATTGTTTGCAAGGCATTGACCAATGCCTATATGTGACGTCATTGATCAAAGCAGACAGGTTGTATCCAATATTACACCAGTCCCGATACCACTCCTCGGCTTTGACCCGTAACGTAGTCGTGTTGTGCTGTGTGACGTCATTTGCGGATGTTTGGGATGTAAGGAAATTACACCTTTTAAAATTTGTTTTTAATTTACTTTCTTCAAATGGTCCGTAGGAAAGACTAATCAGGTCGTTCTACGTGGTTCGGATTTCTAAGAATATTAACAGCTTGACAATGTTTTCTATCGTGATAATATTGCAACTGATGATGAATGTCGGCTATCATAATGGTGTGAAAATGCAAATGTTTTGGCGTGAATTTTTTTCTTAACGAGGGCAGCTAATTTTATTGCACGGAGAAGGGTACATCGAGAACCTGTCAACCATAGAGCAGGAACAGCATCAATTACTTATTCTAAATATGCAGCGAACTCGGAGTTTTCGTCGAGATGTGTTATTTACGAAACGTAAAATAAGCTGAAATGAGTTGTTCCTCCGTGTTACGTTCCCGGCAGGCGTACCAACATACACACTCAAGCTACGTAAGTGCTACCGGTGCCTATTGTGCACTTTTGCCGATTTTGCGTTATCATTGTCGAGATGTGTATCATTTTATTATTTGCGAAGTTTTGCGGGTTATTCGATATCTTCAAATGAGTGTCTGATACCATTTTACTTGGGTTCTTGGCATTTTTCAAGAATTTTCCCTATCGAAATAGCCCTGTCTCGTTCATTATTTATCGAAAATGCACCATCCTACTCTCTCCTGAGATTTTTAAATAAACAAATCATAAATTATCATTTTATACTCAATTTAATATCGATATATTTTAATTAATTCGTTCTGATCGGGTGATGCATATGTTAATATACATCAATCACTTTATATTCATTCATCCACCTACTGTCTCGTGATTTTTTTTTTTTTTAATAAACAAAAAACCAATCAAAAATCCTTTATCTCGTGATGTTTTTGTCATCTTAAAGAGATCGTTTCAGATACCCACTACACAATTCAAACCAGTAAATAGCTGGAGCTGGTATCCTCGTCTGTAATTGAGCTATATAGGTCAAGTCGAGTGTCTGATATCATTTTAGTTAGGTTTTTTGTTTACTTTTGGGCAGTGGTATCATCAAATGTTCAAATGTTTACATTCTATGAATTCGGAATGTGTCTTTCCCTCGAGCACTGAACTTAGTTTCACAATTACCCGCATTTCAAAATATGTTCAAATGTTTGTAAAGCTTATGGGTCATCAGTCCCTAAACTTACAAACTTGTGAAATAGTGTGCAAATGTTGGCAATCAAGTGTTCCCTTTATGCGGATAATTGTCAACCATAGAGCAAGGTACTTTTATTTCTTGCGTCTTTTTAAATAAAATATTCCTTGTCACAGAAGTTTCTGCTTTCCATTCTCATACTGTCAACGCCATTTAGGTGGTATTGATACTGTTGCAGTTAAGAGGAACCCTCTGCCAGGCACTTAAATGTGATTTGTAGAGTATCTCATGTAGATGTAGATGTAGAGGTAAAATTTTACGACACTTCTCGCCGGCCTCCAGTGCTTATGTTGGCAACAGATAAACAATGAAATGTAGAATTGCATTAATATTTTTCACGAGCTACTGAGTAAATGTTATTGTTGCTCGTTTCACTCGCAGCAAAATTAATACTGTGCCTGCTCTATGGTTGACAAATTCTTGTATGTACCCTTGTCCGTTCAGAAAAATAATAATAATAATTTTCGTTTTAATTGAATTTGTGACGACTAAACATTTATTGGTCATCTGAGTAGCCGTCATTAACCATTGCTGCCAACATAACCACTGGAGCCCGGCGAGAAGCGTCCTACAAATTAACCAGATGTAGATGTAGAAGCATTAGTAACGTAAAGTATGCACGACAAGAATAATTCGCGACATCGTAACTGGCTGTTTTTCCAGAAACTTGTTCGGCGCGGAGAGTCTGTGTGGCCGTTATATATTAAAAACGTCATAATTAACAGCAAATTTGATGTTTCGGACACTGTGACGTTATATATTCGATAGGTGACCGACCGCAGTGGCGCCGCGACTTCGATGTACACGGATACTTAAAAATTACCGGAATTTGTACTGTGACTTACTACACGCCGACATTTCAAAACAATTATTCCTTTTTCGACTAAAATTTTATTTAAAGCGGCGACGGTGTAAAGTGCTAATGTTGCCAACGATAGTTAAATGCTCATAGAAAACCCAGTCACATAGATTGAGGTGAAAAATGTTGGCAATCAGATACATAATTCATGGTGCTTCCGCTTTATGGTTGACAGGTTACTGTATGTACAGTTAGCCGACGAATAAGTTAATCATCTTAATAAAGCGAACATTTCTTTGCCAACATTGGGGCTGATCTGTAGAGTCTGTTGCCCATGCACTGAAAATGTTGGCAACAGACTGCAGTTTGACCAACATAAGCGCAGTACGCCGCCGCGCCGCTGCAGTAAGTAAAATTTAACCTTCTTTTTGTAATACCTTTTTTTTAATGTAATGAGCATATTTTTGTATACTTACCACATAGCACTACCTCCAATGCAAAATTTTCCACACACGACCGTAACTAATATCAACGAAATATGACATTTCTTTTATCGGTAATTTGGAAGGACTGTTGTATATCGCTTCAGACGGCCTGCTATCGACAATCACGGACTGTCGATAGTTGCGTAGTGTCAATTTGTATCGAACATACGAGCATTCTCATGCTATCGTAGTTTGTTCACTCGCAAGCGTAGGCGAAATCAGTCGCCGTTATGTGATATAGGAGAAAATTATGTAGCCTAGACCACGATAATACCTTCCTGAACAGGGGAAAAAAAGAGAGAGAGAAAATTAATATTTTTTTAACTTAAACCTAACCTTCTTAAGGCTACGCTACAGATCAGTTTTTTAAGTGGAATAGCATAGACCACGATAATACGTTTATGAACCGAAGATTTCATACAGATAATAAAATAAATAAAACATGCTATACTTGCTCTATGGTTGACAGGTTATTGTATGTACCCTTGTCCGCTCAGTAAAAGGGAGATTTTGAATCACTTGATCACTGTTTCGTACAGATCATAAAATAAATAAAATATGCTATACCTGCTCTATGGTTGACAGGTTCTTGTATGTACAGTACCAACAGCATTAATTATTTAATTTGTTTATATACGTCGAAATGAATATCTGTTTTCATTTGTCCGCCAACATTTGTTTCTTACGACACAGCGGCGTTAGTGTGTTCGATATACGACACTGCGATACTCGTGTCTTCGATACATATCGTCCGAAGAGACGATAATCACGGGTCCTTCCAAATTACCCTTTTATCGGTTAAATTGTACGACGCTTCTCGCCGAGATGCAGTGGTTATGTTGGCACCATTGGTAATGACGGCAACTCAGATCACCAATAAATGTTTTCTCGTGATAGCTTCAATTAAAACGAAAATTTTTTCTGAACGGATAAGGGTATATACAAGAAGCTGTCAACCATAGAGTAGGTACAGTATTAATTCTGCTGCGAGTGAAACGAGCAGCAAAAACATTTACTCTGTAGTCCGAGAAAAATATTAACGCAATTCTACAATTCATTGTTCATCTGTTGCCAACGTAAGCACTGGAGCCCGGCGAGAAGCGTCGTAAAATTTCACCCTTTTATCTAATACATAACTAGTACTACGTTTCCTTCTCACAACACCAAATTTCGCGACCGCAAAGGTCATTCGTTCTATCCACATCGATCACAATGAAACCGATATGTATCAGTCCCGCTTCGATTCCCAAACATTCTTGGATATTATCCAAATTTGAAAGGTGTAGAGGCAAGGAGCAGTTGACATGAAATGATCCAGTCAGGCTTACTTGAAGTCACAGTAAACAACAGAAGGCTTACCTGCGGATTCCTGGTGACGTCGTCGATGACGCCGGAGATGGCTTCGGTGAGCTCTATCTTGGTCTGAGCCAGCAGCAGCTTGTCGGGCAGCACGCCTGGGGGCATCTTGCGCATCACCCCGACGTTCACTTCAAACTCCTGAGGCAGCGATTCCAGCTGCGTGTTGGGGATAGCGAAGAGACACGACTTCCCACTTCTGAAGCTTGTATTAGTACACGGCGTATCACTCATTTTGGAAACGAAATCTTTCTCGCAGATTTCGAGGTGGGGGTAATCCAGAAACTGGAAAGTCACACACAGCTCTCCGCTGCCCCATTCGTTCTGTGTGCTCAGCCGATCCATTAGGCCTCCAGGTCTCTTAACTGAGACATTATCGACTAGAAATTCGAGCAAGAACAATTTCTCTGAGCCGTTTTCCATGGTAGCTACTTTACCGTTTTGCACTAAGCACAGTACGAGAGACAAAAGCCACAATTAAGCTGTGCGAATGACCTCATGCACATTTTAAATTTAACGATGAACACAGATCTGTGACACACTTCATAGATTTAGAGTAACCTATAATTTAACCATAATCTGCAATTATAACCGACAATTTTGAAATTCGGTATTCATGCATGTTATTTCCAAAGAATTTGTAAAATCAAGTCAGAGATGAAACTTGGGAACTATGTCTGAAAGCACTTTTATTCTTTTTTTGTTTTTTCTTCTATCTGACTTGGGTTATAAAGCATTCACTCATTTCTTCGTTACGATTAATATCATTCACTATTATTCACTTTTATTTTATAACTGTTTTGACTTTTAATGCCAGTATCAATTTATTATCGACCTTTACATTTTGATAATTCCATAGAAATTGAATTATGCAGGTGTATGTAGATTTTTAAGTCGGGTTCATAAAATAGTGATTTGATTGACATTTCTTGCGGTACTTGATTTTCAATTATGGATGATAAGATGCTTTTCCTCGCTTCTCGATATTTCGTACTTTGAAATAATATATGATTCGTATCTCCCAGAGCAGTATCGTCACACTCACAGGCAGGTATTTGGTTTATATTTAATCTATATAAATGCTCCGAGAATGATCCATGTTTTAATCTTGTTACACTACCGGCCGGCGTGGCCGAGGAGACTGAGGCGCTCCAGTCACGGTGTGCACGGCCACTACGGTCGGGGGTTCGAATCCCCCCTCGGGCATGGATATTTGTGCCGTCCTAGTTCGTAAGTAGTTCATAAGTAGTTTAGGGACTGATGACCCCGTAGTTAAGTCCCATAGACTATATAAACTTTTTTTTTCTTGTTACAGTCAACGTAGTTCTCGCTTGTCGGAGTCTATTAACGGTCTTTTTTCACATCAGCAACATTGCCAGATGTGAAAAAATTGGAAGGTGACAGATAAAAGTTCTAGGGACTTGACGGGGACCGAACTCGCGACCTTTGGATTTATATTCTGGCACTCTACTTCTGTACTACCGAGCCGGACATATAAAATATAAGATGTCGAAATTAGTTTATTGCAAACTGCAAGAAACATTGCAGTAAAATTTGAATATGGTCTATCACTTCATTAATTTTATTGAACACTGTTATAACAAAACTTCAGTCGTACATTGTTCATTGAGTAACTCATTCGTGGAGCTGATGTTTAAAAAAATGCAATATAGAGGGACTGTGTGAAAGCCAACATTTTTCACTGCGAGTACCGCTAGCGACACGAGCGAATACTTGAAGAATGAGTGAGAACCCTATACGTCTTAGGCTATGCGTAAGATATTAAAAGTTTAATTTGTGATAGGCCGCAGAATGTAAAATGGTACTCGTCGTAATTCAACATATCATAATCCTTCATAAAAATAACGCCGACGCGGAGTGGTCTATGGCGTCAAGTCATGGACAGCGAGGCTGCTCCCGTCGGAGGTTCGAATCCTCCCTCGGACATGGGTGTTTGTGTTGCCCTTAGTTTAAGTTACATTAAAAAGTAGAAGGGCCTAGTGACCATAGCAGTTTGGTCCCATTAGACTTTACACAAATTTTAATGTATACCAGTACATCTCAATGCGAACACCGATGTATAACAGTTAAAAATGCCTGAGTTAATAAGTTACATATTTGAAGTTAACCATGTAAACGAGAAAAAGTTGAGATAAGGTTTGAAACTAGATTCGGTTTCTGCTCTCATTATGAAGCACTGGATAAAAACAGTCAGAGGAATTTGCGGTCCATTTGAAGCAATAGGTAGTTTTCTTTGTATCTTAAATGTTGTGATTCATTTCTCCTGAACTAATTGTCGTAGAATATTGTGGTCTCGCGGATACTTTCACTGGTATATGTGTATAGTGTGTGTGCAAAGTGTGATGCGAATAGTAGTAAAGAAGTAATAAATTAAAATACCATGTCTTATTTTGAAGTTTGACCACATGAACAGCAAAAATGTAGTAAGCTACAAACTTTCTTCATCATCATCGAGGATTGTCAACGAGATAAATTTTCATAATGATTTGAAATTATTTGTCAAGCTTGTTGGAAGTTGCTAAGTGCTGTCATTTTCGAGTAATTGATTAACATAATAGTCGTACAAGACGTTTGAACCAACAGAAGCAAAACAAAGTTAAGTATGTACTTCTTCTGTCAGTAAATCCTTTGAGGACTAATCACTTCTTTTAGTTGCAGAGCTTGTCCACATCCTTGCTAGCCACGAAAAAATGTTCAAATGTTTGTAGAGTTTATGGGACTTAACTACGGGGTCATCAGTCCCTTAACTTACAAACTACTTATCAACTAGCTTATACTAAAGACGGCACAAACGGGGATTCGAACCCCCGACGGGGAACGGCCTCGCGCATCGTAGCATAGCGCCTCAATGCGCTCGGCCGCTCCGGCGCGGCTGGCAGCTACGGCCCACCTACTTCTACTGCCACATCCCGAGGCGACAACAGCTGAAATATGCCTAACGTGTGTTCAGCTTTTAAATACACAAATCGAGGTGATAAAACGACAAGTACTACCTGCAAGGACGCCAAATGTTTTGCCTTGTTGATCTCAGTCTGTCTATACTCGAACAATATTCCTGAGTAATGGCAGTTAGCTACCCCAGGACAGGGGCGCCGGGTTTTGAAAGTCAGTGTGGGTGCTCTAGATCTCAGGCCACAAACATTGAATACTGTTGTTGTTGTGGTCTTTAGTCCGGAGACTGGTTTGATGCAGCTCTCCACAATACCCTATATTGAGCACTCTTCAACTCCACATAAGAACGGCAACCTTCATCTGTCTGAATCTGCTTACTGTATCTCTTGGTCTTCCTCTGCGGTTTTTACTCCACACACTTCCCTCCAACGCTAAATTCACGATTCCTTGGTCTTCCTCTGCGGTTTTTACTCCACACACTTCCCTCCAACGCTAAATTCACGATTCCTTGATGTTTAATAATATGTCCTGCCAATCCATCCTTTCTTTTAGTCAAGGTATGCCAAAAATTCTTTTTCTCCCCAATTCTGTTCAGTACCTCCTCATTAGTTACGCGGTCCACCCACCTAAACTTCAGCATTCTTCTGAAGCACCACATTTCAAAAGCCTCTATCCTCATCCTGTCCGCACTGTTTATCGTCCATGTTTCACTCCCATACAAGGCAACACTCCACACAAGTGCCTTCAGAAAGGACTTCCTTAGGCTTAAATCGATATTCGATGTTAACAAATTTCTCTTTTTCAAGAATGCTTTTCTACCCATTGCCATTCTGCATTTTATACCCTCCGTACTGCGACCATCATTTGTTACATTACTGCCCAAGTAACAAAACTCATCTACCTCCTTTATTGTTTCGTTACCTAATGTAATTCCTTCAGCATTAACTGATTTTCTTAGACTGTTCTCAATTACCCTAGTTTTGCTCTTGTTAATCTTCATCTTATATGCACCTCTCAGCATACTAACCCTCATGAAAATTAACTTACTTCATTTTCGATTGAGCAGCGCTTGGTAAACAAACAAATATTTTAAGGGTGGTTTCGTCATACAAAAAGTAATCCACACTCTATGTAGAATTGTTTTACACTCAAATCTTCGTGTAAATTACGGACTCTTACAGGAATTCCCGCGAGTGAAAATGGAGAGGGCCACTACCTTATCAGCGTGTGGATAAGTTGAAAATTTGCATCTGGAGCGAGGCATGGTAGGATCGTCCGTGCAGTGGTGCCAACCGCTGTGTGGCGCACTGCTCACCCCAACTGCCTAGTGAGCAAGCGATTCCAATGCGAATCACTGCTGGGCATACATTTCCAACTTGCCACACTGATTTGATTCAATCCCCACTGGCAAATAATGTCGTAAATTCTTTGTATCTTAAGGTACGTATTCCTATCAACAGTGAAGCGAAGCGATGACATGCAAATCATTGGGTGAAACTCTTTCCAAAATGTTGAACTGTTTAAATTGTGTTTCAAAAGCTGTATATCTTGACGTCTTAAGTACGATGTCCAAATATGCACAATTGTCTCCTTTGGGGTTTTCCCCCAACTTTCCGTTTTCTTTATTTACTCCATCTTCCGTATCCATTTCGTGTGGGTGCTGAGCACCCCCCAAAATTTGCTGGCTGGTGCGCCAGCACTGGAATACTCACAGAGTCGGCGGCACTGCACAGAGTGAAGCTTCAGATTACCTGTCCTGCAGTTCCCTTGAAATACACCATAAAAATGCTCACTTTTCTATCTTATTTTGGTGTGTTTTTGAGCTGTTTCTTTTCCTGTTGCTCCCGTGGTTGATGAAACCATAGTCGGCATGTAACCAGTGCAAAGAGTGGAAGCAGTAGTAACAACTAGATTTTTTTCACATGTATATGCCTGTGTTCTTTGTAATAAATATGAAAGACTCCACGCATTTCTGCTACTATTTTTTATTTTTACAGTGACTCAGCTAGCGCGTTGTTTTTGCGTCGTGCATCTTAGAGGTTGGCGAATATTTTTCACAGGGAATGACGATCTGGGAGAACTGTGGGCCTTGGAGGTGAGTCCGGGATAGTTCCTGATTTACTTTACGCAGAAATCTCTAGCTCTGTAATTAATCAGGTTCTCGCAAAGTGTGCTGGGGACTACCTAGCGAGAGGAGAACGGACCGGACGGCCGGTGTGTGGGGTCTTTGTTGGCCAGAACCCATTCAGGGAATGCAGTCTGCGGGACAGAGGAAGCGCATCTTAAGGTTCGTAGCGAACAAGCATCAGGGAACAGAGGATTCTCTTTGGTGTGAACGGTCCGCGAGAAATGTTCGTTCGGCATTCGCAAATGTTCGCTCCTGATCCATCGGTTGTCGGTCTTGGAGCTAATCATCAAAGGGAAGTTCGCGTTCTCTCCGCTTCGGCGCTCGCGTAGTATAAACGACACAGAGAGCATTCACTTCCGGCGTCATTTGTTTTTGTACGCGTAGCTTGGTTTAAGCTTATGTGGAGAAATATGAAGTGAAGTGATGAATATGTTTTATTACTCAACGTAGAATATAGGTCGCGGAGATGTTTGTGGGACCCGAGAGACCCATATTTTAAAATTTAAAATTTCGGATACGTGGAACGAAATCGGCGTGATACTATGCATGTCACATTTGTTGCATTCATGCAGCAGAACCTATTTTGTGTGTTTTCACATTTCAGTACCCCTTAAAACTACAAGGCACAACTGTTAGTAAACGCTTTCAGATAATGTGTGTTGAAAAAGAACTAAAAGTACAATTATCGTTAAACTTCTTAAATTTTACGTGTATCTTAGTATTGGCAACGACTGTTGAATGGCCTTTTAAAACGCAATCACATTAAGTGAGGAAATAATCCAAGCATGCCCTTTATAATGAATGCTTCTACTTCTCTATCAAAAGTTTCGTTTTCAGCATTGGCAGACAAGGTAAGTAAAATTTTATCGTGTTGAAAATTACGTTCACTGTGAAGCACACATTTACTACTAACATCGAAGAACATTTTTAAAACATTTATTGTACCGATTAGAAAACTTAATCAGTGGATTAATGACATTTACTGGAATTGAATTGTTTTCCTCCTTTAGATACTTCACATATTGCGCTGCAGACTTCAGGAACTCTCTGCGAAATAACCGCAACAGAGATGCAAAAGCAATAGACTAGCGTAGCTGTCTCCAGTTGCTAAGAACCGAAGTACAAGTGCAAGTCTTTCTTCAGCCGAGATTGCTCGTCTGTTGTTGGTGTCCTGCTTGGAAATATTACTCTCATTTTACTCAGCAGCCAGTGAAAATCGTCCATAGACATACGAGTAAGCTTTTGGAATAGACCCAATGAGATTGGTAGCTGCAATTCTGTCACTAGTGCCCTACCATCATATAATTGCCATTTCTTCAAAACTTCACTCATATTATTCTATTTCTTCGCTGCATTGCTTTCGCCTTTTGTATCTGCACTACTAACAGCGCAGTTGCCATACAAAATAATCCTGTCTGGGTATCGCTTCTTTTCCATTGCGACTACTAGAATTTCACAACGTTCTTGCAGATGAAATCCGAAGTACTGACGACGATTACTTTAGCGACAAAAAAACAAAAACGCAGCGTTCGCTAGTGTTCACACACGGAATGCTCGTTTAGTAGAGTTCTCTACTGATCGTCTAGTGTAAATGCCTGTTCGTCAGTACAAATGAACGGTAGTGAACCCGAGCGAATGTTTCTCGCGAACGCTCGTTCCTTGCGTTCGTTCCGGTGTAAACGTACGTACCTTTACCTGCTCATGGAGGGCACTGTCTACTCGGGGGCGTCCCCTAGTCTAAGGCGGCCAACCTTTTCAAATCCCAATGCAGGACGTTTCGAGGATGTGTATGGATACTATGAACACGCGACTCAGTGTCAGGACTCTCTATTGCAGGCAAAAGTACAAGCCATCGTGTTGTACTATATCCCAGGATCCTTTGTATAGCATTTCTGTGTTCGCACTGTGTAAAAGTACGAACAAATCTTCGTAACAGTATATTCGACAACCACTGACAACAAATCTGCTGATGTTTGTGTAGAGCTGTGTGCAGTATGCGCTGTCCACCCCACGCCAACTCTTTTCACCCCCATGAAGTTTGAAGAAAGCTTTGCATTGTAATTCACACTGAACTCCGCCAAAATTTTTATTGGCCTGATATGCACGAATTACCATGACTTTCTCTTTCCTCCATTGATTTTCCAGTATGTTTGTTGAAGAATGATATATAATAACTGCTGTATCGCCAGGGAAATTCAGGATATCTAATATTTTTACATTAATTCCAGTCTTTGGATATATTTTGAGATCTTTGTGATTTGAAATGTCTGTACAGATACTGATAAGTGGAAAGTCTTTTGTTCTGAAGTTTGGTCTGAAGGTTAGCTAAAGGAAAAGAAGCTTTCACATTCTTTATTACTGCTTCGCACTTAGTTTTCCCGCAACGAAACTTCTTTTGAAACACTTTTTGAATCAATTCCATCGATATAAAAGTCCGATAGTGACTTACATTGTGGAAAGCCCACAAACCTACGGTTCTTACAAGTTCTTCTTGGTCAGCGAAATTTTCCTGACAGAAATAACTTGAGAGTGATGATGAATATGTGGCGATCTGAGCCCTTTTATTTTTGTCAGATGTTAAATGACACGTTTACTGCCGTGAGCAGCTGAGGACACCTCAATTACACGTTTTTGCACCGCACTTCTGAAGGTGGTGTACACTTCTGTAAAAATGGTAACCCCTTTTGCAAGTCCTTGGTCAGATCATTTTTTTTTTTTTTTTCATTTTTATAATAGTCGGCGGCATTACTAAGTAAAACAAATAAATATGTTCACGGAACCCGGCGAAACACGCAGGCACAAATCAACAATGTCGAGTCTCCGCGCGGACTAACTTGCAACCTAAAAAACATCCGTTGTACTTCAGCATCTCCCGGAACTTTTCGTTTGGAACCTATTGTTATTGAGATCGAGAAAATTAATAGTGGTCACCCCCGCTAAGAGCTACAGGTTTTTCATCTAGTATTTTTAATTTATTTATTTTATGGCCTTCATTGGACCACTTTAGTCAATATTACAAAGGTCATTACAATTTGTTGTTATGCATTAACACAATTTAGTTCAAAAATAATTAAACATGACAATTTAATAATACACAGGTTATTACAATTTGTTGTTATGCATTTATACAATTTAGTTCAAAAATAATTAAACATAACAATTTAATAATACAGAGGTTATTTATTTATTACTTTTTTATTTAAATATTATGAATTAGGTACTTCTGTTATTTATTTATTTTATCATTTTTTTTCTTTCTTTTTTTTTTTTGCCCAATACTTTTTTCATTCTTCCAGATCGTGCCCTTCTCTCCTCATCCGAAATCACCCTTCCCAGTCTCTGTTTGTTAATTTATATTGGTAGTGTGACGTGTTTGTCCTGAAGTATCTTGAGTGTGTCTGTCTTGTCTTTCAAATCTTCCATCGTTATCTGTAGTTTCATCATGTCTTCCTTGATTTCTGTGATCCATCTTATGTTGCTCTTGCTGTTCCATAACTTTTCAATTATCTTTCTGCTGATTCTATTTTCTGGTGTTCTCATCAAACGTCCTAGGAAAGAGATCCGTTTCTTTTTCATCGTTACTTGTCACTGGTTCTACTTCTTTATAAACAGTTTCATTTGAAGCTATTCTCCAAATCCCGTCTTTTTGGTATTTCTTATTTATGCAACTTCTGACTATCCTCCTTTCTATTTTGAGTAGCCTGTCTATTGCTACAGTGTTGGTTGTTTTAAATATAGTTTCGCTAGCATATGTTATTTGTGGCTGTGTGACTGTTTTATAGTGTTTCAGTCTTGTGGCTAGAGAGGCCATTTTTATTATTTGTGTTCTTGGTAACATGATGCATTTTAATAAGTTTATTTATTCTACCTTGCCATGATGATTTCTCGTTCAAGTTATGGGTTATTATTTCTCCCAAGTGTTTAAACTTTCTTTTCTAGACAATAAAAGTACTGCACATAATGACTGTCATAAATCTTCATGTCCTGCTTCGCAATGCTTACGATACGTGGGAATACTCTGCAGTCGGTGGAATGTGAAAAATTACTGGGATGCGGGGCAACTTACGCATTTTGCGGGACACTTTTATGGAGTTTTCCAATGCGGGACGGTACGTTAGAATCCGGGACGGTTGGCCGCCTTACTCTAATCCTACGGCCACACGAGCGTGTTTTTCAAGCGCGTTTCTGTCGCAGCTCAGAAAGTGGTGGCCGCCTCTCTCACGCGGCGTAAAGCCCAGCGAAATCCCATTAGCAACGCGTCCGTGCCAGCTGCGGCAACACTTACTGTGCGCAGTTTGATATCAACTACTGTGGGAGTGCAAAATGACGGCTACAATTGATGTGATGACACATTGACTTGCAGAATGGAAAGTATTCCTGTACATGGGACAAAAGGAACGAATGGTGGTAAAAATATCAGAGATAATTTTGCTGATTATTTCTGTTCCCCTCAAGGATCTGTACCATGGCAAGATCATTATGTGAACAACATCGAATGAAGACTAGTTTTTGTAGTCTAGAAATTGGATGGTTCACATTTTATACAGGAATAAACTACATTATATACAGTGGTAGAGTGCCAGACTACAAATCCAAAGGTCGCGGGTTTGATCCACGCCAGATCCTAGGATTTTTATCTGTCACTTTCCACTTCTTTCACCTCTGGCAATATTGTTTATGTGAAAAATACCGAGTAGCACCGTGGTTTGGAACCCACGTTAAACTGTAGGTCCCCCTATAACTGGCTGGATAAGTCAGTTCGAAGGTCGGAGGAAGGCAACGGCATACCACCTCCAAACAGGACCATGCCTAGTAAAGCACTGTGGTGTTCAAACGAATCTTCGGATTGTTGACTGCTTTACCTTATTTACTGTTTGTAATTACCTTGACCTGATTTTTGCTTTTCATCCATTCCATCCCACTTTTCTCCGAGAACGGCTGCTGTGACTGCTCGCCATGACTCTCTTTTTTTCTCTGTTTTTGTATTCCTGATCCCTTGTATTGTACAGCCACGGATGTTTCTGCGCATCCATAATAATGGTTTCACTGTCCAGAGGCTCCAGTCTGACACGTTACAGAAGACGGCCACAATGCCAATGTGGCGAGGGTGGTAAAGTCTGACGAAATAGCGAGATGCCGAGTCCCAGCCCATTAACCCAGCTGCGTCACGAGAACACTTGCGTGCAGGCTGTCCCACAAGTTTCTCCAACAGGCGTGCAGTGTCCCTTGCCAAACCAGTGATGACACATTGCCCAGACACTGATAATTTTTTTCGTCAGACCTATTATGCTAATATAAATAACGCTATATATACTACACTTGTATAAATAATACTAATATAGGTAATGCTAAAACGCACTCCGCTCTAGTAGACAGGTAACAAATCTTTGGTCACCCTGTAGCACAGAGTAACATATACAGTGAATAACTTTAAAATTCGGACACTTGTGATATTTCAATCTTCGAACATCATAACTTTATTTATAACAAAACAAACAAAACAGATAACCAGTCATTACATTACGTGATGTGTCTTGCAAGTAATAATATAAATTTTATTAAGATAACTTACATAACTTCCTTAATAATACACTTTAAATACAACTCGGTCCTATATTCGCGTTACTTTAATATTCGGACACTTTGCAGAACTAAGTATTTCAATACAAAATTTTATGGAAAATAAATGTTTCAATATCTTTTTGGGTAGCCATTTTGTTTTATCACTTCTTTCAAGCGCTGCGGCATACTGCTAATGATGCACGTAGACCGTCCGATTCTTCTTTTAGTCGACGCTTCAGACGTTCTTTGGAAGATATTGGTGTACTTCTAATACGTCGCTTCAGTTCTCCGCACACATTCTCAATCGGGTTGAGGTCTGGTGACAGAGCTGGTAGTTGTAGGACTCTGGGGGAGTTGTACAACAAATATTGCTGCACATATCGAGCCTAATGTTTCGGGTCATTGTCCTGGTAAAATTTGAAGGTGTTTGATATCCCATGGTTTCAGCACTTTTTCGTAAATTGTTCTTTAATATGTTCAACTAGATATATTTGTCCATAGTATTGTCGACGAACACTAATCTGCCCGGTCCAAATGTCGATATACAGCCCCAGACAAGGACGCTGCCACCTCCATGATTTACAGTTGGTTTAATATTTGTGACTGTAAAGTCCTCATTCTTCTTCCGCCACACCATGCTTCGTCCTTCCGACCCACAAACGTTAAATTTACTTTCGTCGGAAAAAATGACGTCATTCCACCAAATTGCATCCTTCGTAATAAAGTCCCTAGCAAAGTCCAATCTTTTCTGTCGATTCACATACGGTTTCTTCGTAGCCACTCTTCCATTGTATCCACTTTCTTTCAATGCTCTGCGAATCGTTTGAGGATGTACCTTCTTGCCAGTCTTGTTTAGAAGCTCACGTGCTAATCTCGGTGTACTGAGTGTAGGATCCTTCTTTATTTTTCGTATTAGCTTCCTCTTGTCACGACCATTCAACTTCTGTGGCTGGCCCATTTGTGGTATGGAGTCCATACGGTCGTCGTTTTTGAAACGCCTGACAATATCTGCCACAGTACTCTTACTCAAGTTGAGCATGGCAGCAATTTGTCGATATGATTTTCCTTTCGCATTGTGAAAAATCACAAGTTGTATTTCAAAGCTGGTATTAGCTTTGCGTGGCATCGTACCGTCTGGACAGTCAACCGCGCTTGTAAACACACACCTGCCCTCTGACGAAGCAGGCCTGCTCACCCCGGCGTGAACGGTGACAAGTGGGACACTGCCATCTGTCCGGATATTAAAGTAACGTGACCATCTAAGAGTGGTTTACATTAATCGCATTCTTTAACAACTGTTTTGCGTTATGTAAACAACGTTCATACTGTTATTTCCAAGACATGTACCTTCATTTAATACTTGGTTATATTATATTTTTGTTTGCTCAGAATACAGTTATAACGCAGCAAACTAAAAATATCTTAGTGTCCGAATGTTAAAGTTATTCACTGTATTTGTCTGTGCCTGTACTGGCCTTGTTCCTAGAAGGCGGCAACCCTCAGGAGGTCGTCAAGACGGCAGCGTGCCTCCCGCTCGTGTGGCCAGCTACAGCGCCCAGCGTGGAAACCACGCAGCACGGATGGAGCCCAGCGCGTTCGGGGCAGCCCCATTCTACAGGCAGCGGTCCATAATGTCGGCGTCAAGTCAAGGAGAAACGCGCGTGAAAAAAAAACGCTCGTGCGGCCGTAGCCTAAGTCCCTCCTGGAAAAGCCGACTAAGGCAGCGGGTGTTTGGCGCCGAGAGTGGCTGTGGGCAGACGCAGACGTATTGTGCGGACGCTACTGTCTACTAGGGATGCCGGTTATTGCTGAAACAACCGACTTTCGGTTGTACCGGTTATTTTCAAGTCCGGTTTAACCGCACTGTAAAAACTGCTCAAGGTAACCGGTTTTTTAAATAACCGGTTTTCGGTTTTTTATTGCTATTGTTTCCAGTAGAGTTCGACCGAAACATATTTTGCGGCCGAAACAGAAACCGTAATCGAATTTTCGGTTCTTCTAGTTTCGACCGAAACCGAAACTTAAGAAATTTAGCTAAAATTTAGGTAAATTTACGTGACACGACAAATCACTAGTCTTTCCATATTTTGCAAGATCCCCTCCGAATACTACGCCTTCTTGAGTGTCTGTAAGCCTAGCCAGGAGGCCGTAGAAGACGATATACGAAGCACACAGATATACTGGCCTAGTATTTCTACCCGGCAGTTGCGAATATTGAGCCAACCACTCCGTAAGTTGGACTTGTGAACCAGCGCATACGAATATGTCGTTATATAACTGCTTAGGTCATCAGTCTCTAGACTTAAAACTACTTAATCTAACTTAAACTAACTTACGCTAAGGACAACATACACACCGATTACCGAGGGAGGAGGGAGGACTCGAACCTCCGACTGGAGCAGCCGCGCAGTCCGTAACATGGAGCCTCAGACCGCACGGCTACATCGCGAGGCACCACATGATCAATGTTACCTAAACCCATATTGGTTATTAAAAAATCCCCTCGCTTTCAAGGAATCACATTAATAAAACAATATGATAATACATTAAAAGTTATTATTCCAAGCTTACATAATAGGTATATGAATCGAATTGATCTTCTCTTCCAAGGAACATTTTGGATGCTTTCTCCTTAAATGACACAGCATCTTTGTAGTACCTCGACCCGTTTTCAGCTTTTTAAAACAAATGGAGCATTATACCTGACTGCTACCGTACTTGGTGAAGTACTTCCACACTCGGATGATGCCATTTAAGACACAACCGATGTCTGGCGACGACAGCAAGGAACTGCCGCATGACCAGACGGAGGCAAGTCTCGTACACTGCCGGTGCACGCGCGTCGTCTAATAGGCCACGCCATACGGCAACAGGTGCATCGATGCCTCAATAGCTGCACCAGTCCTTAAGTTCTTATGCCACGCGTCTCTTGCGCGTTTCTGACTGCCGGGATTGTTCTTAAATTATCACTGATCGCTTTTCTTAGTTACTGCAGTGACCTAATATTTCACAACAGTGGAAATTTTAGGAATAGCCCTAAATATTAGGGTATACTAGTTTTCATTTTTGAAAATTATTTACAAAAAACACATTTTGAACCACTACTACAGGAATTAGTCGTACCGGTTTTTTTACCCGGTTCTTGGCAATAACTAAAAAATCCGGTTACAACCGACACCAAATAAATACCGAAAAAAACCGGTTACTCAAAACTAAAATACCGGTATCGGTGTTAACCGGTCGGTTTTTCCCATCCCTACTGTCTACAACTCTCTGGGGAGTTTAGTGAAAATTGACTACGCCATACTTCCCAAAATTTTCTGTAGGAACACGTCCTAGTGTCTGGAGTGCGACGTCGCTCTGGCTAGCTGCTGAGAGTTATGGTCTCAGAAGTGGTCAGGCGAAACCAGAGGCGAACGTGACTTCCCTCGCTTCTGGGTCACTCGCCTTGCGTGGGAACGCCGCTGCTTTTAGCGGGCCCTCGCGAAAACGCGGGAGTGACGGTGATAAGGTAGCCCAGGGCCTGAGGACACATGTAGCCATCGATAATGCGGGAACACTATGTGATAGGCCGGAGCCTGCTTGCTTCGCGTGGATTGGCGTGATTAGTTTCGTGTAGGCGTGGTTCCATTAGTTTTGGAGGCAGCGGTGCTTGGGAGAAGGAACAGGAAGTCGGTGGCTTGCTACTGAGTGAGTAAGACGGCCTGGTAAGAGTAGGACAGACTTGCCGTTCTAGTTCCCGTCTTGGAAGTGAATTTACTTAGACTTCTGCTCCCTACCGAGTAGATCTTAGGAAACGGTGACTTGCTCTCCAGGGGGTGAGACTAATTCGACGAGTCGCTGCAAACTTCTGGTTTCGCCACCAATATACTGAAAGCGTTGCTCGAGTCTTGAGGAGGCCTCCAGAGCTAGACCACGCTGCTCTCAGTTTACGGTACCGTACTGCTCGCTCACGCTTTTATCCATTATATAAGTCCACTCTGAACATTTCCTCGTGCACAACCTGATAACCCACTCCAAAATTTTTGGCATAACTTGCCTGGCGACCCTTCATTCCACCATGTCCACCCATAACAATACTTCATTTCCTCCCCCACCTTACAAATATTTACTTACTAGCTGAAAACCCGGCGTGGCCCTGGTATTTATTTATTTATTGTTATATTTCGTTATTCGTATGCTTATCCTTACAGAGAAAGGGCTGAAGACATTGTAGCACGCATAGACCAAATATATGGTCTGTGACTTCACATTTCGCTGTATGTAACCTCCTTGCTATAGAGTCGCAAACGTCATTGCAGGCCTTCAGTCAATTTTTTTTTTTTTTTTTTTTTTTTTTTTTTTTTTTTTTTTTTTTTTTTTTTTTTTTTTTGTAACTTGACGACTTTCAACCACCATATCTTACACCCCTTATAGCTATCGGCATGGAACTGCTACGGTGTACAACAAGAGACTTCGCACAACAATTACACACAGACCATTCGTTTGCATTCTGTAGTTTTCGCTACAGAGCGAAATATTAACAGTCACACACGTAGAATTTTATATACACCGATAACTTTCCATCGAAATATACTCCACCATTTTATCATTATCAACCGTCAAGCAACAATGCAACCAATAAAACCATTTTCAAAGAGTAAATATAATTTTCAAAGAGTAATTATTGTTCCGCATTTCACGTTATATTCTTCAAATTACTAAATATCTATCAGATCGCTATAAAACCGTGCCTAAAACCTTCCTCAGGTATAAATTAGTAACTGTACAAATATTTAAGTCTGTGTGTCTTGTTGTTCGGAAATGATAAGAGTACACCGAACAGACATTCACATTAATATATAGCTATCCGATCGCCATAAAACCGTGCCTAAAGCCTTCCCCGGATTGACATTATAACTACAAAATTTTAGCTCTTTATGTCTTGTGGTTCAGACGTGATACACGAACACCGAATAGACATTCACATTTATAGATATAGATTCCAGCGTGGCAAGAAGGAAAGTTATTGTCTGTCTCTCTTTGGCCCTTTCCCACACACGCAGCGTCGGCACTGTGTTAAACGCGGATTTGGCACGTGTTAATATTGACATGGTGGTCGGATGCCCTTCCTGCCGCCATCCCATGCCCCCCAGGAGGAAATGTGTACCCCAGATGTCTGCGTATAGTGTTTTATGTGTGTGAAAGTGTAAAGTGTTACGAAATGTTTGCAAATCGGGTAACTGAGGAAGAACTTGGGGACCAGCTCGGTATTCACCAGGGTGGATATGGAAAACCGCCTAAAAACCACATCCAGGCTGGCCGGCACTCCGACCCCTTTCGTTAATCCGCCGGGCGGATTCGAACCAGGGCCGGTACGCCTCCCCGTCTCGGAAAGCGGTGCGTTAGATCGCACGGCTAACCGAGCGGGTCAAGACGGAAAGTTATTTATGATACCTTATTTCGGAATGGAATGCTTTTGTGGCAGCATTTTTAAATGCGGTATTCTGTAGTCAGTTTCGTTTTACGAGACCATATGGGTATCGAGTATCAGGTTTTGTTTTCGAAGCAAAACATTTTGGGATCTCTGATTCCACGTGTTGTGTCATTTTTTTTGTTTATGTGTGTGTAGACAAGCTGAACTCTTTGTCGTCACCTAAAACGATGGATGAGTAGGTTAGCTGCTTGGAAAGCCATTAGTAGCTATGGAGATGACTTTCCAAAACAGCGTCGAAGCTCTTCACAAACTGAACAATCAAAGACTACCGTCGTCAACTGATGGTGAAGCCAAGACTGTAAAAAATGTATGTTTTTTGATTCAAACCATCATTATTAACAACTGCTTTAAAAATTGAATACACAAAATTACGTGCATTTTCTTAAAAATTACCATTGAATATTAAAATTGTGCAAGTATTCAAACATAAAAACCAGGGGAAAACCGGTCACTGCAGGATTCGGACCAAACACGCTATAGCTGCAAGACTAGAACGTTACCACCTGAGCCACACCGACAGATACTGCAACTCTTTTAATTATTTGTACATACGTGTTCAAATGTTTGTATAGCTTATGGGACTTAACTACGGGGTCATCAGTCCCCAAACTTACAAACCACTTATGAACTAGCTAATACTAAGGACGGCACAAATATCCATGCCCGAGGGGGGATTCGAACCCCCGACCGTAGTGGCCGTGCAGACCGAGACTGGCGCGCCTGTCCCCTTGGCCACCGCGGCGGGCGCATACGTGTACCTTCCAAACTTCAAAGTCGATTTTCTCGAGAAATTTTGAGAGTTATCTTGAATGGTTTTGGCTGATTATTCTTTGTGTTCTGAACTTCACGTACCATGAACATAAAAAAAATCTAAAATCCGATACCCATGTGGCCTCCTTGTTAGTACTCAAATTTCACGTACCAAATGTTACTTGTTCAGAATGGAAACAAGGAAAGTTATTAACGACACCTTATTTCGACGTGGAATGCTCTGTGACAGCATTCTGAGGACACTTTCTGTTTTTTAACTCAAATTTCGTCCACTAAACTTCACAACCAAACCATTCGACAGCAATTTAACAGGTCTGTAGACTTAATATGTTCAGTAAACACTAGATAGAAGTATACAGCACTCTATGAAAGCAGTTGTTACAACTCATTAACAACAGATGCAAATCCAGGATCATGATTGTTCGTCAAAACAATTAATTTTCATTTTATGTTTCACAGCTCGTTAAGACCACAATCAACACAAATATTTTGACAGCGGCACTTTAGTTGTTATTGCTAACCTCAGCTGTTTTGCTTCGAACTGGAACTGTATTAGTGAAAGGTTCGTGAGATTTCATTGCCACATTTTCAGGAAATTTACTGCCAGTCTCTTCAATTCGCAGCTTCGATAAAGTCTGACGGAGCTTGATGCGCATCCGTCTTCAATAGTCAATCTTTATTTAATTCATCGAACTGTGAGGCATACCAAATGTCTGCCGATACCCCAGATAACATGGCGGACGCCAGCTCAATTTGCCTGGAACACAGGGTTGCCAATGTCAGTGGTTTACCATTGAATCTGGTGGTTTTTTTTAAGCCGACGGTGGGAAAAAATTTGAGTCAGTGGGAGGTGGGAAAGTTGGTGGATTTTAATGAAATCGTTTTCTATTAAAAAAAATCCTAATTTGAAATTATTAACGAATATGCCGAATATGGACAGATAAACGACTAGAAAATGTATCACATTATTGGATAAAATGTAAAATTCTTAAGAGTTCAAAGATATTAACAATGGTATGACTCTTTGCTCATTGTTGTAGGCTGTTAGTTCTGTGTTGACTTCTCCAATCTCCATTGTGAGGAAGTGTTGTACTTGCATCACACACTGACATTGTGTTAATGGTATTTATTTGTTGCTACAGCACTTTATCAGATTTTTCTTGTTGTGAAAATGACTGAACATTGCAGACACTTAATATGTGACTGTACTTTCACTGTTAACTTTCATTTTTCTCAGATGTGGTTACATTGGAATATAGCTGAAATCCAGATCTTCCGACATAAAATAAAGACAATAGAATGACTGACGCTGACCTTTCTAGACTGGATTACTTTCTGTTTTCAAGTTCAAATATTTCACAATTTGCTGTCTGCAGCCGACAAGCATTGCAATCGCTCAAATTAATTATTGTTTGTTTTTATATATAACATGTCTACTGAAGTGCTTTTGAATAACTATATTTTTTTGTATTTCTGTCTAGTGTGTATACAGATAAGTCAGGTACATACAAAATCCTCCTTTAAAATGCATAGTTGCGTCCAAATTTCAAATCAATCGGTCAAGAACAAACGAATAGACAGTGTTTTTTTTTTTTTTTTTTATGGGAACTTCGGAAAGTTCGGTGCTTTTTTGTGGGATTTTACGGTCACTTCGGTGGTTTTTATCATGACCTCGTTGGCAACCCTGCTGGAACATAGCGGACTTATCGCCACTCTATGAAATTTAAGCTCTTTGGTATCAACACTCGTAAAAATCTATGTATTCTAATCCAAATAGAGCTAATACAACCGCTTCGATGCCATATTGCATTTGCAAATCATTGTTGAAGGAAGGGAAGGAAGATGGATTAGGAAGGAAAGGACAATGGCTGCATTAGGGCATTGAAATTAAACAACAGCGACAAGTGAAAATGTGAGGCGGGACGGGAATCGAATCTGTGACTCCCGCTTCGGACCAGCGTCGCGGTCGCCTTAACCACTTGGCTACCTGTGTCAACACCTTCTAAAATACAAGGCCTACGCATAGCGGCCATATTGGCACGTGACGTCATCAACAGTAGGCTGGTTCAACACCTTCTAAAATACAAGGCCTACGCATAGCGGCCATATTGGCACGTGACGTCATCAACAGTAGGCTGGTTCTGTCCGCGACTGGGTTGTGTTGAAAGCGTGTGCTACGTAAAGTTTTACCTTTCATATAGTATCGCCTGCAGTTATTTGAAGTATGGGGTACAAGTGCTGCGTTCCCTACTGCCAGGGAAATTATGTCTCTCAAGGAGGAATAAAAGTGCACGTTTTTCGATTTCCCAAATGTGAGAACCTGAGAAATCGCTGGATTGCTGCAATACCGAGGAAAGGATTTGTGCCTACCGAGCATTCAAGGGTGAGTAAATGGCGCTAAGTGTGTAACTGATTTGTTTATTCAACACCAATGCGGACAACATTAATACTAAGGTAGCCATACAATGTTTCGACAAAGGATAGTTACATTGGCTGGTGATGTGCTGTTACAGATTTGCCACAAACATTTCCAAACGGAAAGCATTCTATGGACTGCCGAACACTTTGATGAGAAAACAGGACGGATTTTAACAGTAAACCTGGAACGACCGAGGATAAAAGAAGGCTGTGTTCCGTCGATATTTCCTGGTTGTCCGTCCTATTTGTCGTCACAGTTGGCTTTCCGGGAATCTCCTGATGAAAAGCGAATGCGTGTGGAAGCAGCACAACTTCAGAAAGCTCTTAATGAAAGTGTTACCTCAGCCGAACAGTACGACAGTGAAAATAAAATTTTATGTATATTGGACTTAACAGGGGACGTAAAATAAACTTTTCTTCATTCTGGACTATGATTGGTAAAGCAGACAGTGTAATTTTTGTCAATATCGAGACACCAGGATCTGTACCTCAGTTGCATTATTCCGCTGTTGTCAATGAGCAGTTGCAAGTGTCAGTTTTTTATAAAGGAGTCTTAATAAGTAACATCCAGAACAAGTACAAATTTCCTTGCAAAATAAACTACTTTCATGAGATTGAAAGTATATTGGAATGTGTTGAAACCTGTGAAGCTGTAGATACAAAAGATAAACACCATTTATTAGAGATAATGCAAAATATTTTAGATAAGTTAATTGAAGGCAGTGATGATAAAGCCTTTTTTCAATTTGTAAAGTCTCAAATACATCTTGTGAGTAGCAGGGACAGACTAAGATACAAACCAGAGGACTTGTTTTTTTCTCTTGTTCAAATTATTTCTCCAGCTGCCTATAGGTTCATGAGGGAATCTGGAAACTTATTAATGCCTCATCAAAGCACAATAAGAAGACTTTGTTCTTCACTAAATGTTGGCCCTGAATTGGAAAAACTGGACAGCAATTTCTTGTGCTACATTAAGAATAAAGTTCCTCTATTGCAGTCCCAAGATATGATTGTAACTTTAATGGTTGATGAGATATATATTAAGCAATATCTTGATTACAAGGGGGTTAATGTTGTTGGAAATGCCTTTGATTCACAAGAGTTAGCTTCTAGTGCCCATATATTTATGATTAGCAGCATAATGTCTTCATACAAAGACGTTGTACACATTTTGCCTGTTCGGACTGTTACCGCTGAACTGTTGCACAGAGTTTTGAAGAAGGTAGTTCTTGGCTTGGAAGAGGTAGGTTTTAAAGTGCTTGCAGTTGTTAGTGATAATAATTCGGTGAACAGGAAGGCTATGACATTCTTCTCAAACAAGCCTAAGCTGAGTATTGTGTATCCACATCCTGCTGATAGCTCAAGGCCTCTTTTTTTTGTTATTGATCCTGTGCATTTGTTGAAATTTATCAGAAATAACTGGCTCAACCAGAAAACTGATGCATGTTCTTTCAGATTTCCTCCATTTGATGGCAGCTCAAATTCACTTTTGGAAGCCTCATTTTCAGAAGTAAGAAAATTGTACAATTTAGAATCAGACAAGTTATTGAAATATGGTTATGGGTTATCACTGAAAGCTCTCTATCCTTCTCTAGAAAAGCAAAATGTGAAATTAGTGATCCAAATATTCAATGACTACATTGTGGAAGCATTAAAGACATTGGGTCCATGTAATAATTTGAGCAAACATGTTGGCACAGCAGAATTCATCAGAATCATCTCTCTGTGGTGGAAAATTTTAAATGTAAAGGCTCCTTACAAAGGCTTACTGAAGAGGGATAAAATGCAAGAACCTTTGACTAATTCAAACACAGATGAACAATTTATCTTCTTAAACAATTTTTTGATTTGGCTAGATAAATGGGAAGAGTTAGCAAATGGTGTAGGCATCCTTTCAAAAGAAACATTATCTGCTTTGAAATTGTCTACACATTCCATTATTGAAATCACAAATTACTGTGTGGATGAACTTGCATTAAAATACATTTTGCCTGGAAAATTTCAAACTGACCTTCTTGAGGACAGGTTTGGTAAGTACAGGCAACTGGCAGGGGCACAATACCATGTCTCAATAAGGCAAATTTTTGAAGTTGAGAAAAAACTAAGATTTTCTACAATTTTAGGATTTCATTAAGATCTGAAACAAAAGGAGAAATCAAAGTAAATTATTTTGATGTTTTAGAACCCTGGAAGCAATACAGTTCAGAAAATACTCCCTTTTCTAACAACTTTGCATCTCTCTCTGTGACAGAGTCTGACATCACTGATGTTGGCAGTTATTTGCCCGTAATTACATATCTCGGAGGCTACTGTGCATACTCAGTCATAAAAAAACTGAAATGTGATATATGCAAGGATTGTTTGGTTTTCCAAAAATTCATGCATTATGAGGAATCCTTCAAGCTTATTAGAAACTTAGATCGGGGAGGCCTACTCTACCCACGTCCATTTGTTGTTAATGCTGTCATATCACTATTTCAAAGCTCATTGGTCCTGAATATGAGAAACTGTTTCTGCAGGAACAAAATCAAAGACAACAGGCTACAAGTTTGATTCTACACAATTTATCCTCTAACTTTGATCAGCTTGATTTGTGTGGCACTCATACATCTGAAAATATTCTCAAAATGATTATCTGGGTTGCAACAAATTCATTATTGAAAAATTACTGCAATCAAAAACTTAACACTCAAGGCATAACATCAAAAGGTGGTAAGAAGAGAAAACTGGAAACAATACTAAATAAATAAGGGATTTCTTTTGTTATTTGTCTCTTCCAGTAACTGTGCTAAAGAAGTGGTTGCCTTGCATGGGTTCTGAGCTTTGGTAATGAAACTGTCATTTATTTTTCTTTGACTTATTCATCATTATTTATACCAATTCTTTCTTACTGTAAATATCTAATTACTTTAGAGCTGGTATCTGCTGCTGCTTTAAATTGGTCATGAATGGGCAGTACAAGACATATTAATTTCTTAGTGTTATAGGCCTACTATATTTTGCTTCTCTTTCAAGCATTTTTCTTGTGTTGTGCCTTTTTGATGTTTATGTGTCAGATGTGTTTTACATAGTCTTCAAAAGCATTAGTCACTGCTATTTCATCTTTTCAAGGTTGGCACTCAACTGCAAAAAACAATTTGAAAAGCACTTAATGTTTCTTTATTTATAATCCTTTTTCTGAAGACATAGAATTTCAGTCATACTAATGTCATCACAAACACATATCCTTATGACATATACTGCTAATATTTATCTGGAGATACTTTGTGATAAAATTCTAGAAAGGGCAGCCTGTGTACTACTGTTATGTGTATGGTAGTAATGCCTATTGTGAATGGTCATTGGAAGTTAACATGTCAAGACAAATTATTTGTGTTTAGAGAATACCATTGTTTTGTTTTAAAAATTGGATTTTAACATAACATGTCTGATCACAACCAGGTTTTCTGCTTTCACTGTCGTTGGGTTTGGCAACTCACAAACTCTTGCCTCCCGACCAAACCTTGAGCTTGGGCTCTGCTACAGATCAGTCTGTCACTATAACCAGTTTCTCAAATTTCATCTTTCTGGCTATCAGTTGATTGCCATACTAGAAAAGACTTGTCTACATTACTACTGTGATCCCTACTACATTAACAAAGGCATTACCATTATTCACACTGTGAACAAGAACAGAGTGGTGTATCCTACAATCTGGCCTGCTTTGTCTCTCTTGTCTACTGGTCTTTGCTCCGTATCACTATTTCTGTCTTATTCTTTCCTGCTAATGTTTGAGTTTTCATTTCTATTGGATTGAAGTGCTCATTTTTCTATCATCCATTTAAACAATGCTATTTTAAACAATATTCTGCTTACATAATAGGATCTGGTTTAAGTTTTTCTCTAAATACACCTCAGATGGAATTTTCAAACTAAGTACGGTAGTAGTTTGACCGTAAGACTGAAAAAGAACAGTGAAACAGCAATGTTCATATGGTATGGTAAAGTATTGTACTTCAGGAATAAAAATGTCAAGTTACAAAAAAATGTTTGTGATAGAAAAATGTAGATCATATGCATAGCTAGGCCTATACTTGAAATTGATAGGGGATCAACATGTTTTAATTTGATGTAGTACTCCAGGAAAATGTCCTCTGATTAACTTCAGAGATTCACAAGTAATTTTCCAACATCTAAACAGCCTTTGTGGCAAATTAACAACATAGAAACAAAAGAGCAGCTGAGCAAGGTAGTCATCCTAAAAACTACAATTTTCTTTACGGAGCAGTTCTACAGTGGTGCAAATGAAATTCCCATTAAAATAAAATAAGTAATTCTTAACAGACATTGTCCTGCGAGAAGAGACCTTCTGCAAAAGATAAGGTGGGTCAATTGAAGATCGGGATACCACCCATTATCTTTGACAAATGACATGATAGTCAAGTTCACAGAATTTATTCGGTAATACAGATTGCTGCCTTATCATGATTTGGATAAGTAGATCAAGAATGAGTCACTACATTGATGAAACAGTTTGCTTTAGGTAATGTAAATTGACACATATGTTCAGTAATTGTCATCCATATGACATCTTTGGTCAAAGCTGACATGTGGTACCCCCTCCCCCCTTTCAGTTATGCCAAAAAGGTATTGCACAAATTTGATATTAATGTTTTTTGAATAGAGGGTCTTATTTTAATGACTAGAGTTGCTAAAAATCTTGATAGTGATCAGAAATGATGTACAAAGGAGAGGTCACTTTTTCTATATGTTTATGCAATTCCTGAGAAGTATAGAAATAAGAAATAATGCTTTGAGGGGAAGAAACCTAACCAACATTTGGTTTCTAACACCTAGTTGCTATTTTTGTTTACTGCATAATGCTAAGCATTTGTGTATCCTTAGGTATTTCAGACAACATTCTCATCCATCTACATTCTACAATACTTAAAAACTCATTAATTTGGGACTGTCTGTGAACTAGAAGTTACATAATTGACTCTGAATATTCTGATGCAGTTAGTTACCCTTCTGGTTTGTTTCATATATGTTGTGATGTCTTACTGACAGACAGCAGTCAGAAAGTAACATCTTAAGTTTTATAATGCAAGCATGCTGGCTACATTTCCTCTGTTTGCACTTTTAAAAGAATATTTTTTGGAGGAAATTACAGCTCTCATTTCCTGTGTGTCTGTAACACAGTTCCTCAATTGTTCATGTAGCAATTTCTCTCTGATACGTGACTTGGTACTCATGATTCTGAAAAACTGTACTTTCTCTCTTCCTTAACTAAAGATAACTGATGAAGCTGTTTTATTGTCGTCAGTTGACCATCAGTCAGACATCATGTGAAATCAGGCATATAGTACAAAACGAAATATGTGTGTACAGTGATTTCCTACTTATTTCCATTAAGGTTGGATGGCATATGGTACCTTAAATTCCTAGTGAAGTAGAAAACAAATCTGTCATGGTATTCTAGACTGACAGAACTAGAATAAATTATAACAATGACCTGGAACTTTATTCCAGTTTTTATGTTTGTATGGTACTGTTAAATTTTGTTGTGCATAAAATGTATGTACAGTAATATCTTTTGATTCTTCAGTTTCCTGTAGATATACTGTATAGTAATCACAACTTTCAGCTGCTTAAGTTTTGATGAAAAAAATCAGAATGTATTTTGATGTATTCCACAAAGTTAAAGACAGCATAGTTGTATTTAAGAGTACACTGCATGTTTTGTCCAACTTTCAGTTATCAGTATGCCTGCCAATGAAATATGTGTCCATTTTCTGGAATAACTTATGACATATTCTGAGTTTGCCATTATTGGTTTTTATGTGGTGTGCCTACATTAAGTAATCATATTGCAGTGTCAGTGTGTTGTGGGAGAGTTACAAGGAATTATGTAGTTAAATTTTTGGTCCTCACTGATTGTGTACTGGTAACACATCACCATTTCTGCATTGCATGGGATGAACATACTTGTGGCTTTAGTATTTAAGAAATAAAACATTTTATCACATTCAATTTAATATCATTCTGATAAGGGGGAAAAAGTTTGGTTCTACTGTAAGTCAAACATCTTGATGTACTTAATTCCCAAGTTTCTTGTTGCTGTACAAATATTTATATGGTTTGCTGCTGCATGTTGTCTTACAACTTTTCAGTGTTAAAAATAAATTTCTGTTCACTCTGTGCCTAAAAAAAGTTTAGTATTCCTTAACATTCCTGTCATGTTTTTTACTTTCCTGGATTTTTATCTTAAAAGAGCTATTAAATCATTTTGAACAATACTAGAACTACCATATTTACTAAATCATTTTGGCTGTTTACACAAAAATAGCTATTACTGAAATAAACAGTTGTTTCAAAGTATTTAGCGTTTTTATAACAAAGAAATATACGATACACAATTTCGATTTAAGTTCCTTACTAGAGAAATTAATGGAACTCTGGTAGCATTTCTCATCAAGGTTGCAAAAGAAATAAAGTTTCTACAGCTCTGGAAAATAAGTGAAAGGTAGGATCCTTGTAACAGTTCTTAATTTATTTAATGGATATTTTCTCAGAAGACGATACAATCCATCAAATGATCTGAGTTTCATAAGTAGTAAGTACTTTACTAGTGATACCTGGAGACAAAGGTTTCAAAAATTACCGAAAAATAAATCCTTATATATTCTAAGAACCAATTTGCTTCATTAAAATCGTAAATATCGGTATCTTGTTGCTTTTCAGTGACAATTTATTGCAGGAAAAGTTTTATGTCCGAGGCAAGGCAAAGAACTAATTTGATTTTCCATTTTGTCTTAAAGACCGACAGATGAATATTTGCTGAAAATTGTCAAAAGAATTTCACAGGCTCAAAACAAAATTGAACGAGTGTTGCATGTATTAATTCCCTTAGTGTAATTGCAAGGCCGTGTAGGAGAAGAAAGCACGGAAATACCGACGCAGTTGGCGCATTAAAATGCAAAACGTTCGTATAGCGCCTGCATCACAGCGAAGTTCCGACGCAGACTCAGCCGTTTGCACGGCAGCCAGCCTTCAGTTGGTGACGTCACGGGCATGCGCGCAGGCCTGTACTCTAGAAGGTGTTGCCTGTGTTCGCCTCTCGTCCGTCTCAAACTTCCACAAGTCCATGCTATGGCTGTAGCGTCCCTATCGTCCTTGCCCTCTTACATTCGCCATTACGGATTCCTGTGCGAGGTCGAACGTATGACCACTCATGTGGTGAAGTAAGTGAACTAACGCCGTCTTCAAGTGTAAATAGTCATTATACTGGAACAGACACCACACCAATATAATGATTAGGGTTACCAAACGTCCTCTTTTTTCGACCCTAAAAATGGTCCGGCCGGGTTTTTATCAAAATGGGGAAATGTCCTCTTTTTTGCGTTGTGCAATGCTTCTAATTGAAAGTGCGTAAATATAACTCTCTGAACTGTCACAATCTCTAACTCTAGAGAATTCAACCGCTTTTGAAACAAAGTGATTTTTTTTCTCGTTTCTGTGCCGTGCTGATCTGGTGTCAAGCTACTTCGTGGCAATTGCAATAATTGGCGTGGCAATTTTAGCAGAATACGAGCTTCGAGGCGGCCAATTACAAACATACGTCTGCAACAATGCTAGGCAGTGCAATACACACAGTATAATATGAAAATCTCCCCTCATTTCTCTGGTCGGAGTGTTGTGTGACACCCAAAAATAAGACGTCCAGTCTGTAGTGCTGGGACTCGGTAGTTCTGTGTGTGTCTGTCAACCACACTTATGACTTTAAGATCAAGAGCTAGTGCAATGTTCGTTATACATAAGTTAAAACCTTGTTCAAAACTTAATACAAATAAGGTCAGATGCCACAGTCACCATTGCCGTTTTACCAATCGCTTATTTAGGACCATGGAGATGTAACTACATAAACGGTGTTTTGAAAAAATTGATTTAAAGCTTTCGCCCTATAAACTGAGTAGTTTTTAATAATTAATTGCGAACCTTTGTACGGTAAATAAACTATTTATTTCATTCATTGCTTTTTTCACCTAGGCCTTACATATTCCATTCACTCACTGGAACCTAGATGCTAATCATGTATATAGTCACGTCGGTCTGATCCGAAATGGAAACATAACTATATCAAGGATCGCTTAGATAAATTTTACAGTTACTTTATTCATGACGATTCTACAGTCAACAGTACTATGGTTTCCGTAAATAATATGTTTGTATAGCTTATGGGACTTAACTACGGGGTCATCAGTCCCTAAACTTACAAACTACTTATGAACTAGCTAAGACTAAGGACGGCACAAATATCCATGCCCGAGGGGGGATTCGAACCCCCGACCGTAGTGGCCGTGCAGACCGTGACTGGAGCGCCTCAGTCCCCATCCGTAAATGATGCATTGTAAAAACTTTCAGGTGAAAACAGGGGTGATCGGCAAAGTATAAGTATAGAAAAAATGTTCAGCACTTAAGACAATAATTAAAAGTGGTGAAGTGATGAAATATCAGGGTTTCACTGCTATGTAGCCCTGTAATTCGTTCTACAGGTCTCAACATTTCATGTTTCTTAATTTGTAAGAAGATGAACAAATTTCGTAAGATGCGTTAGATGTATTACAAACAAGACTCCGATGATACAGCAGAAACATCAGTAGTACTTTGAGTTATCAATACGAGAGAGAGAGAGAGAGAGATTCTTTTATGAATCTATAAATGTCCTCTTTTCTGCAGACGGACATCTGGTAACCCTAATAATGATTCCTGCGTGAGGTCGAACGTATGACCGCATCTTTGGTGAAGTAAGTGAAGGTAACGCCGTCTTCCAGTGTAAATACTCATTACAGTGGAACAGACGCCATACCAATATAATGAGTATTTAGAGTGGAAGACGTGCTGGGATAGCTCAGACGGTAGAGCGCTTGCCCGCTAAAGGCAAATAAGCGAGGTTCGAATCGCGGTTCCGCCTCACAATTTTAATCTGCCAGGAAGTTTCATATTAGCGCACACTCCATTGCAGAGTGAAAATTTCTTTCGGGAAAGTAAATTTTACTTGTTTTTGAAACATAAATTTATGATAATTTTCTATTTTCTTAAATCAAATACAAAACTGGAATCTGTTTTTGGGCACTTGTTTACAGTGGACTAAGTATGTAATCTGAACCATAATAGATCGAGCTTCGCGCGTCATGTTAGGGACAGCACGGAGGTTGGTATCGGAGGTTCGAGTCCTCTCTCGGTTATGGCTGTGGTGACGTCATTAGATTAACTTAAGTGGTTGTAAGACTATAGACTGAAAGACCACTATAGTTTGGTCCCATCAATTTATAAGCATTTAAAAAGATCGAAACTTAATCGAAATAGCTAAGTCTGTTCAAATGTTTGTAAAGCTTATGGATCTTAACTGCGGGGTCATCAGTCCCTAAACTTACAAACTACTTATGAACTAACTTATACTAAAGACAGCACAAACATCCAAGCCCGAGGGGGGATTCGAACCCCCGACGGGGAACGGCCTCGCGCATCGGAGCATAGCGTCTCAGTGCGCTCGGCTGCTCCACCGCGGCGGCTTACTCTGAAATACAGTTGAACTAATTGAATTGGTAAGTATTTAAGACTCTGTCCTTCGCATTTACGCCATTTACTGAAACCTTGATTCTCTTTGCTTCATTGTTGTTGTACTTCCACACGTGTCAGTTTTTGCTATTCGTTGTGATTTAGCCTCTGTAGGTTTCCGAGTAAAGGAGAACTTGACATTTTAAAGACCGCCTTACTCTGCAGATCTGCTTTTACCACTAAATAACTTGATTTTTCAGAAGCATCCAAAAGTTTCGTGCATTGTCACTACATACTCAGTTCCATTGAACATTGAAAGCCACTGATATCTACACCCAGTGGCGGCGCTAGACGAAAATGGGCGTCGGCGAACTCGTCTTTGCGACGCCCCTTTCAATTTTTCAGTAAGGAAGAAAATTAGCTGAATTATACATCAATAATCATTATACTAAAATTTTAGTGTAATATATAAGTATTATTGCAATGACAAAAGTGGTCTAAAGCACCTCGCTGTGGAGCTCGCGGTTGCTTGCCGTCGAAGGTTCGAGTCCTCCCTGGGCATATGTGTGTGTGTGAGTGTGTGTGTGTTTTGTCCTTAGGTTAGTTTACCTTAGTTTAAATAGTTTGTTAGCTACGGATTGATGATCACGCAGATAGATTTGCAAACATTTGAAACAAGAATTACAATAAACAAACACAAATTAAAATAGAGAAACCTATCGGCTTTTCGTCTCACTGACTTTTTTTTAAGATCACATCTTAATTAACATCAGCCGCTATTTCGGCTTCAATTAATAGTAGCGAAAACACAGATAGAGCTTCTTGGCTAATTTGCTTCTCGAGTTAAACTTAAATGAATTTTAGCTTTGTGAAGCTTCTCTCAGCCGAAGCTGTACTGACTGGAACTGTGAGCATGATTCTGTGTTATATGAACATTTGGATATACTTCTTCCAAATTGTTTCCTAAAATGTACTGAAGAAGTTGTTTTGCAAGTATTTAACTAAAAATTACATCACTACTGCAGTCATACGTAAATAAATACGGACAACTAAATAGCTGTCGGCCAGGAATGGCCGAACGCACTAAGGAGTCATACCACGGTGAGCGAGATCGTTCTCGTCGTGGGTCGAATCCCACCCTTGGGTACGGATGTTGTGTTCGTCCGTTGGTTAAGCTAGTGTAAGTTAGATTTAGGTCGTCGCTACATAACCTAGCAGTTGAAAAGCGCCGTTAAACATAAAAAAAAAAAATATTAACAACGTTTTGCGAGGCCCCCACAGGCGCGAGGCCGTCGGCGGTGGCCGACGTCGCCGACGCCTAGCGCCGCCACTGTCTACACCACGTGCACCAAACAATGCTGTTAAGCGCTGCCTATTTGTGATGCAGACAACTAACGACTTGGAAATTACGGTGACGCAAGTTATGCCTGTGACGTTGTCTGCCACGGAATATGCTACTGGCAGTAGCAGAACCTCATCAAGGAGGTGCTGACAGTAATAAGGGTACAACTAGAAGTACTTCAGTTTTAGAAGTGACACTGGCAGTTTTTAATGGTTGGTCACCAGACGTGTTACAAGTAAAACTTTCATTTCCTGTTGCTACCCAACACTCTCCACATCTTGGGAAGGAAAGAAGGAAGGTTAGAGTTTAAGGTCCCGTCGATATCGTGGTCGTTACAGACTAAGTAGACACTCAGATAAATTTTGCTAAGAATGGCCCAAAAAATCGGCCGTGCTCTTTGAAAGCAACTCTGCAGGGCCAGATTGTATACCAACTAGATTCCTCTCACAGTATGCTGATGCAATAGCTCCGTACTTAGCTATCATTTACAACCGATCACTCAGCGAAAGATCCATACCCAAAGACTGGAAAGTTGCCCAAGTTACTTCAATATTCAAGAAAGGCAATATGAGTGATCCCCAAAATTACAGGCCAGTCTCACTGATGTAGATTTGCAGTAGGATTTTGGAACATATACTTTGTTAGAATATTATGAACTACCTCGAAGAGAACGACCTATTAACCAATAGTCAACACAAATGTCATCGACAGGGGATCTTAAATCGATTCCATATTTCTGGATTTCCGGAAGGCTTTCTCCACTGTATCCCACAAGCGGCTTCTAATGAAATTGCGTGCTTATGGAATATCTCCGCAATTGCGCGATTGGATTCACGATTTCCTATCAGAAAGGACACAGTTCGTCGTAATTGGCGGTAAATCATCGAGTCAAACAGAAGTAATATCTGGCGTTCCGAAGGGAAGCGTTGTAGGTCCCCTAATCTTCCCTGTGTTTATTAACGATTTAGAAGACAATCTGAAAAGCTCTCATAGACTGTTCGCGGATGATGCTGTCATTTATCGTTTAGTGAATCCAACAGAGGATCAAAAGCAACTGCAAAGCGATTTAGACAAAATTTCTACATGGTGCGAAAATTGGCAATTGACACTAAATAAAGAAAAGTGTGAAGTAATACACATGACCACTAACAGAAATCCGCTGAACTTCAATACGCGATAAATCAGTCAAACCGTAAGGTCGTAAATTCTACTAAATACCTAGGAGTTACAATTACGAACAACTTAGACTGGAGAGAAGACATAGGCGAACCAAAGGTTACGTTTCATTGGCAGAACGCTTCGAAGATGCACCCGCTCCACCAAAGAGACTGCCTACATCACACTTTTGTGCGTTCTCTCCTGGAGTACTGTTGCCCCTTGTGGGACCCTCACCAGGTGGGACTGACGGAAGATATTGAGAAGGTTCAGAGAAAGGCAGCTCGTTTCTTTTTATCACGTTACGGGAGGGAAAGCGTCACGGAAATGTTGCACGAATTGGGGTGGAAATCATCAAAAGAAAGACGTTATTCATTGCGGTGTGATCTGTTTGCGAAGTTTCAATCACCGACTTTTACTTCTGAATGTGAAAATATTTTGCTAGTACCCACCTACTTAGGGAGACATGAAGATCCCAATAAAATAAGGGAAATCAGATCGAAAACGGAACGATTTAGGCGTTCTTTGTTCCCGCGCGCTAATAGAGAATGGAACGGTAGAGAAAAGTTATGAAAGTGGTTAATGAACCCTCTGACAGGCACTTAAATGTGATTTGCAGAGTATCTATGTAGATGTAGATATGGTGTACACAGGACTGCAATACTTGAAATGATGATTTACGTAGCACATAGGTATAATATAGTCGAAATCTTTTTGATGTGTAATAGATTACAAATTTTGGACATCGATTGCTGTCCTTCTTTGAATATAAATACTAAAAGGTCGCTGGCTCAAACATGTAGGATGGAGATCTACCTAAACAAAGCAGTAAATTTGTGAAGATCCGAATGAATCCTATTCTGTTCTGCCCCCACTTCACATTTTCCACTCGCCTGTGTCATGTAAGCGTTTCTTTCTAATTTTCTGAGGATATTGCAGAGGCCTTCTAGTTGCTACACTTTGAAATTGACAGCGCCACACTCTCTCCTCTTTAACTCCCGATTGTATGCTTATCTCAAAGGACTTCCCAGTGTTATTCTACGAAGGAAGCAGGAAGGCAAGACATCTGCTGACATAATAGATGGAAGCTACTGCCGACAATTTGCATAATGGTGCTCCTGTACCGAAGAAGTTCATCGCATGTGGTTATACTTGCAAAATTTACTTGCTGTTAGTTGGTAACCAGATCAATCGAGAATGATTTGACCGATTTTGCTAATTAGAAATAAATAAAAAATAAAGAAACAAAAAATAACGCAAATAGTACTCGGAATAAGGGGTCAAAGGAAAAAAAAAGGGGGGAAAACTTGCCCTGAACTTTGGAAAATTCGGGAAAATTGAAATTGTATTTTTTACTGGATTCTTGTTTGAATTCTAGCCTACAATTCACGATTCGAAACTGGTTTTGTGTAACTATTTTTTACTGTCGCCCTGCAAAAGTTTTTGAAGAAAAAACCAGGACAGAAAATTTGAAAATTCGGACAAACTGCGATTTTTTTTTTTTTTTTTTTTTTTTTTTTTTTTTTTGTATACATTTTCAATAATAACCGACTATAGGAATGACGTATTGCCGAGCACCATAGAATTAGGCACATTTGTGTATTATTGGCTGAGACATTGTCGGTATGTAGAGCGATCGTGAAATATTTTTAAAATGTGATGGCTTTAATAAGAAGACACAGCCAGGTTGTAGGTGATGTGACATTAATATAGAGAGGGACGTTTAAGACACAAAATAATACAGCAGTTCATTACAAAAAAATAATTAATTTATTTTCACAAATTTGTGCCCATACAATTATCTGTCTTGGGGCTTCACTTTAAATTTTGAAGATCTACACCATCTTACAGTAACATGCCTTTGAATGAAATGACATAATAACATCTCAGGATCATATGAAATCAAGTGGTTCTCAGATAGGATAGCTTCACATGTAAAAACAAGGATATCAATACCTTGTCAACAAGTCTTTCTTGCCGCCATTGTAAGTGTACTGGAAATTTGCCAACTTTGCCGACTGCTGGTGTCACCCTGTGTAGAAACATGGAACTAAAATACGTTGCGCACGTTATCACAGTCCATTCACGGTTGTGTGATGCAGGCCCGAACTTCCTAACGTGAATCACAAAGAAATAAAGCGATAAAACCAGAACCGCACAATTCTGCGTGCACGGCATATAACGGCTAGGGCCGGACGTTCCAGCATTTTGCAGGGCCGAAACATTTGTGGGGAGGCATTTTGGGTCGCTTCACTGTGCTGTCGAAAGTTCGGAGTTGGGTCTGCTGCGTGGAGCAGAAAACAAACCTAAAAAAGTAATTAAACAGTTTGCAGAATTAAAATAGAGCAAAAAAAAATAAAAAAATAAAAAAAAGTTTCTCCATAACGTGGAACCTTTTGCACGGTATAAATTGTTCTGCATTGTGTATTACAGGGTTGAAAATCCATGAACCAAAACTTAAAAATTATATCTAGTTACCTAATATCTTATACTATAAGTTACTTTCCACTTGATGTGTAGGCAATAGCAGTACTATGTTTCAGACGGCCGATAGTTATGAATGCACTACGAATAAAGTTTAATTGTTAATCGTGCAATAGATCATTTCTTGTCTCGAACTTTTCGGTCTTTATGGTTTACTTAAAGCCCATAAATTCCCTTCCACTGTGCGTAAAGCTTATGGTGTGCTATTCACAGGACAAAGAATGGTTGTGTTTTGCAGCATTTTAAATATCTACGTAACAGTGTTGCTGAGTTTTCGAAGGGCTTATGTTTATGGTTTCATACTACAATACAGTGGCTCAGCCACGGTGGGGGGAGGGGGGGGGAGCTAATGTGGTTGAAGACCCCCCCCCCCCTTCCCAGCACCTTCCAAAGATTTTTTAAAATTTTTTATTGTTTTATTTTTTTATCTTTTGAAACAGGTCGGCACCGGAAAATTGAAATAGTACATATGCAATAAATCACTACGTAACTACAATTTGCAAAGCACAAGTGAACGTGGCAATGGGTCGCCAACGTGATGCCGCCACTGAGAACATGTGTCGTTGTTACTGTGAGCGGATTTAATGCCGCCGCGACCAGCTTTGATGCTGCCGCTGTGTCACTGCTATGCTGAAGTTATTATACGAGCCGATTGTTCATATGCGGCGACCCGCTGCTTAGCAGGTCAGCGGCGCCACCGAGTGGAATCTTATGAACAACAATAGTATAAGTTAATAAAATTCAGCAACCAGTTGCTTGTAATTATTTATTTTAGACGACCGGTTTCGGACGCTTGAGTGCCCCTCTTCTGGTCTACTTTACTATTGTTGCTTAATGAATGTAGCTACATGCTATTATGCAATCTCTGCACTCAGTGTTGATCCTCCTAATAGCATGTAGCTACATTCATTAAGCAACAATAGTAAAGTAGACCAGAAGAGGGGCACTCAAGCGTCCGAAACCGGTCGTCTAAAATGAATAATTACAAGCAACTGGTTGCTGAACTTTATTAACTTATAACCTGAACAGTTGCTGAAATGGATAAAGTACTTCAACAACAATAGTGTTACTTTAGTTCAATTTTTACACGTAGAGTCTCATGTTAATTAAACTGTAAAGACCTTTGTCTTTGGCTAGCTGCTCAATTATTTTACGAGCCGATTATATGCACTCCATTTCCACCACGTTACTGCTCTTACACTTCAAAATTAATGCGAGCCTACTCATTTTATTTCTTGTGCAATTGTTTTCGTGGTATAATTGGTTAAATTACGGTATATAGAAGTGTAGACCACTCCCATGAACCACAGATATTGCCGAGGTGGGGTGGCTTGCGTGCCTCAACGATACAGATAGCCGTACCGTAGGTGCAACCACAGCGGAGGGGTATCTGTGGAGAGGCCAGACAAACGTGTGGTTCCTGAAGAGGGGCAGCAGCCTCTTCAGTAGTTACAGGGGCAACAGTCTGGATGATTGACTGAGCTGGCCTTGTAACATCAGCTAATGTGGCTTTGCCACACAGCTACTGCGAACGGCTGAAAGCAAGGGGAAACTACAGTCGTTACCTTTCCCGAGGACATGCAGCTCTACTGTATGAACATATGATGATGACATCCTCTCGGGTAAAATATTCCGGAGGTAAAATAGTCCCCCATTCGGATCTCCGGGCGGGGACTACTCAGGAGGATGTGATCATCAGGAAAGACAACACTGGCATTCTACGGGTCGGAGCGTGGAATGTTAGATCCCTTAATCGAGTAGGAAAATTAGAAAATTTAAAAAGGGAAATGGATAGGTTGAAGTTAGATATAGTGGGGATTAGTGAAGTTCGGTGGCAGGATGAACAGGATTTCTGGTCAGGTGAGTACAGGATTATAAATACAAAATCAGTTGGGGTATCACAGGAGTAGGATTGATAATGAATAAAAAATAGGAATGCGGGTAAACTACTATGACCAGCACAGTGATAGCATTATCATTGTCAAGATAGATACGAAGCCAACACCGACAACAGTAGTACAGGTTTATATGCCAACTAGCTCTGCCGATGATGAGGAAATCGAAGAAATATATGAGGAGCTAAAGGAAATTATTCAGACAATTAAGGGAGAGGAAAATTTAAATGTTATGGGAGACTGGAATTCGGTAGTAGGACAAGGAAGTGAAGGGAAGATAGTAGGTGAATATGGTCTGGGCAAAAGGAATGAAAGAGGAAGCCGCCTGGTAGAATTTTGCACAGAACATAATTTAGTTATAACAAACACCTGGTTCAAGAATCACAAAAGAAGGTTGTATACGTGGAAGAGACCAGAAGACACCGGAAGATATCAGATAGATTTTATAATGGTAAGACATAGATTTCGGAATCAGGTTCTACAGTGTAAGCCATACCCAGGGGCAGATATAGACTCTGACCATAACTTGTTGGTTATCACAGGAGATACTAAATTTAATCGATGAAAGGAGAATATATAAAAATGCAGTAAATGAAACAGGCAAAATGGAGTACAGACGACTAAGAAATGAGATTGACAGGGAGTGCAAAATGTCTAAGCAGGAGTGGCTAGAAGGCAAATGCAAGGATGTAGAAGAATGTATAAATAGGGGAAAAATAGATACAGCCTACAGGAAAATAAAAGAAACATTTGGAGATAAGAAAAACAGCTCTATGAATATCAAGGACACTGATGGAAAACCAGTTCTCAGCAAAGAAGGGAAAGCTGAAAGGTGGAAAGAATATATAGAGGGGCTCTACAAAGGAAATGAACTTCGAGACAATATTGTAGGAAGGGAAGAGGATGTAGATGAAGATGAAATAGGAGATACTGTACTGAGAGAAGAATTTGACAGAGCCCTGAAAGACCTAAGTCGAAACAAGGCCCCTGGAATAGATGATATTCCCTCAGAGCTACTGAAGTCTCTGGGAGAACCAGCCATGGCAAAATTGTTTCACCTGGTGTGTAAGATGTATGAGACAGGTGAAGTACCCTCAGACTTTAAGAAAAATGTTATAATCCCCATCCCTAAGAAAGCAGGTGCAGACAGGTGTGAAAACTACAGAACCATCAGTTTAATAAGTCATGGCTGCAAAATATTAACGCGAATTATATACAGAAGGATGGAAAAGCTGGTAGAAGCCGACCTCGGGGAAGATCAGTTTGGGTTCAGGAGAAATGTAGGAACTCGGGAGGCAATACTCACTTTACGGCTTATCCTAGAAGATAGATTAAGAAAAGGCAAACCTACATTTCTAGCTTTTGTAGATTTGGAGAAGGCTTTTGACAATGTTGATTGGAATAAACTCTTTCAAGTTCTGAAGCAAGCAGGAGTAAAATATAGGGAGCGCAAGGTTATTTACAACTTGTACAAAAACCAGACAGCGGTTGTCAGAGTTGAAGGGCATGAAAGGGATGCAGTGGTTGGGAAGGGAGTGAGACAGGGTTGTAGCCTTTCTCCAATGTTATTCAATTTGTACATTAAACAAGCTATAAAGGAAAGCAAGGAGAAATTTGGTGAAGGAATAAAAGTTCAGCGGGAAGAATTAAAAACATTGCGTTTTGCCGATGACATAGTAATTCTGTCAGATACAGCAAAGGACCTGGAAGAGCAATTGAATGGAATGGACAGTGTGCTGAAAGGTGCATATAAGATGAACATTAACAAGAGCAAAACTAGGGTAATGAAGTGCAGTGTAAGAAAATCAGGTGATGCTGAAGGAATTAGATTGGGAAACGAAGCAATAAAGGAGGTAGATGAGTTTTGTTACTTTGGCAGTAAAATAACAAATGATGGGCGCAGTACAGAGGATATAAAATGCAGAATGGCAATGGGTAGAAAAGCGTTTTTGAAAAAGAGAAATTTGTTAACATCGAATATTGATTTAGGCCTAAGGAAGTCCTTTCTGAGGGCATTTGTATGGAGTGTTGCCTTGTATGGGAGTGAGACATGGACGATAAACAGTGCGTACAGGAAGAGGATTGAGGCTTTTGAAATATGGTGCTACAGAAGAATGCTGAAGATTAGGTGGGTGGATCGCGTAACTAATGAGGAGGTACTGAACAGAATTGGGGAGAAAAGGAATTTCTGGCATACCTTGACTAAAAGAAGGGATAGATTGGTAGGACACATTCTTAGACATCAAGGAATTGTTAATTTAGCGTTGGAGGGAAGTGTGTGGGGAAAAAATCGCAGGGGAAGACCAAGAGATGGATACAGTAAGCAGATTCAGACAGATGTAGGTTGTCGTTCTTATGTGGAGATGAAGAGGCTTGCTCAGGATAGGGTATTGTGGAGAGCTGCATCAAACCAGTCTCCGGACTGAAGACCACAACAACAACAACAGAAGTGTAGAAATGAGTCATAGATTAATAAATTCAGTAGGCTTTTATTTTTTTAAAAATAGCCCCCACCAGAACCAAATCCTGGCTGCGCCTACGAGTGGTACTGTACAAGTCCAGCCAGTGTAGATGTCCGGGTACCAGTGTGGGACGTTTCAGGCCGGGATGTTGGACTGAGAGTCGAACCCAGGTTTCCCGCATTGGCCAGCAGTCACCTTAACCAATTACGCTATCCAGGCACGCTTCCCTTACAACTCAAATTCTCATGTTGTAGCACACTACGATTGTAGCGTCCCTTGTCCATTTGATTCCACTTGCTCGCAGCCTATATAGGATTCCCGCAAGGGATCGAGCGTATTAATGCGTCCGCATTGAAACTTTCAATTACCTGTTGGGGCAGACATACAAGTATTGATATGGTGTCTGTTGTTTTTGGAATGGCTGCGAGCAACAGGAACTAATGGACAACGGGCGCTACCGTCATAGTGTGCTACAAGTTGAGTTTGAGTTGGCAGGGAAGCGCGCCTGCATAGCCTAATTGGTGTCCGGCTCCGTAGCACAGTGGTAGAGTGTCAGACTTCTAATCCAATGGTCGCTCGTTCGATCCCCGCCAGGTCCTAGCATTATTATCCGAGCGCCATGGCTCAGCGCGCCCGTACCATACGTTTTTTTTTTTTTTTTTTTTTTTTTTTTTTTTTTTTTTTTTTTTTTTTTTGGTCATTGGCGACAGCATTTTCATTCGCACTGCAGTTCCAAACTGTTCGCAATTATTACGCGCATACACAGAGTGAAATTGCCGTTCACAATTTCGCAGTCCGCACGGGTCTGACAGTTGCAAACGATTCGGAACTTCTCTGCGAAGGAACCCGGTTGTCTCTTGTATTCCACCAGTGCATTCTGTCTTTTGCATTACGTTCTATGGCGTTGCTGTTGATATACTTTGTGGTTTAGGTTAAAGCTGTATTGTGTGTTCCAGATCGTAGGTAACCTTTTGCTTCAAAATATATTACGAACTTAAATATAAAACAATGCCGAAGAGAAAGTCAGTGTTAAATATGTGCTCCTGGAGAAATACAAATCATTCAATAGAATGATCAAACGAATGTAAGAATTAATGATACATTGTGTTCCGATAAGCTTTGTTGAGTTTTATAAATTTTTTTTAAAGATTATCAAAGGAAACAGAACTTACCAGCAGCTGAAGTTTGATGTGCATATTTAAATCAGTCATCTAGTGTTGTTAGTTATTGTGAACTGCTCAAAATTGTAGACTTCTCTTTTTCTATAACTAGTCATAATGCTGACACAGAACGTGTGTTTTCCCTTGTGAACACACAGTGGACAAAAGACAGGAATAGATTTAAAATTCACTGTAATTATACTGTTTGTGTACAGTATAATTTCAAACATTTGAAATGCCAAGGTTTTTTACAGTACTTGTTAAAAACGAAAAGCTCTTGAGAGAGATTTCGTCGTCCACCAAATATAGTTTGTTCAAAAGTGAATAAGACAAGAATGATACAATTGAGAGTAGTGATGAGGAATAAACTGTCAAGGTTCATAATATTTCTTTTTCCAACAACCACACAGGGTTACTGTTTTAGTTTGTAGTAGTTTTACGTGGTTCATTAATAAAGTTGTAAATAGCATTATTTTAAAGATAAAGTGTCCTTTTTTTATATGAACTGTCCTCTTTTTTAGTGATGAACATATGGTAATCCTAGCCCGGTCAGGGGGCTCAACACCCTGTAATAAAAAAAGTTGAGCCAAATATTCAAAGAACAACCATGAACGAATTAACCCATTCGCGCTCGGTGGTGTGTTTGTGCACCATGTTGCGCTATCTATAACTTTTGCACCTTGGAAACAAAGGAACGTAGATATATCTTCCTGCTCTTGTCTCAGTACAGCAAAGATATGTCACTATATTTACAGCATTGTTCACACTTCTTTTATCTTATTGAACCTATCCTAACAAAATGAGACATTTTTCTCACAAAAAAAGTTCTGGGCAGTAATGGGTTAAACCAACGAGCGCAAAGCATAGAGCTACCTGATGAAAAAAAAAAAAAAAAATAAATAAATAAATGGTTAAGACGATCGCTGGCACAAATCGGGAAATCCGGGTTCGAATACCGGTCCATCACAAATTTTCATCTTTGCCATTGGATTTATTCCAATGCCCTGAAATAGTTGAATTGTTTAAATATATCAAATTCATAAAATTACGACCGTTAATGTCAACAAATGGTCTCTGTTCTTTCGGACGACAGCATATACATAATTACCAGATCTGTTTGTGGGCGGCACTTTCACTGGTCCTTCCGGCGCACGATAGGGCCGGCTGTGTTCTCTCAAGAGACGATCGCATTTCAAGTTCTGAATACCATAAATGAAATTCAAATGAGAGGTTTTCTCATTTATTGTTATGCCAATGCCTTCGCGGGCTGGCTGGCAGCAGCTTAGTAGCCTACGCTGCTCTTCAGCCAAAACGTTACATGAATTTGGCAATGAAATAAAAATATATAAGTGAGAAGCTAAACGCACAATTTAAAATACAATGGTGATAAAACCGGCGGATAAAATACATGCAAGCGATGATCTTAAAACACAACATATTTAGAATGAAAACTGCTATGGTGGCTAAAAACTGGCAGGCTTAAGATGCACAGAAAACAGCAATGATGACGGAGACACTGGTAAAACACACGGCAACTAACTTTTCTGCGTGTTCGGAGGTTGCTAAAATCTTAAAAATCACCCAAAGGAAGCAACACTGCTACAACACTAGATGAAGCACTGTTAGAACATGGCACTGCAACAAATGCACTAGTAATTGATGACAATAAACAATATCATATTATTTACAAAACACAACTGCAGTGTTGATAGGTCCGATTTTTTTTTTTTTTTTTCTTTTCGGAATACGAAGCGTAAAAGTTTCGGAAGCTGCAGTAAAAACTCGGAAGGTATACCATACTAAAAAGAGACAGAGACTAGTCATTGATTTCAGAACTAGGGGAATGAATATAAGACAGTCGCTTACAAGCAATTTAACTTTTATCGTTTATTCATAGTCAGATTATGTTGCTAATGCTTTTTCACAAATGCTGGTGCATGTTGCGTCTCCTTGACTCAGTGCAGCGCTTTTCTGGCTTTATCAGCCCCCGCACCCAAACAATAGAGTGGTAGTCACTGTTATCGCAATGTTTTGTTTTGATCCAACCAATGCCGCAACCATAAGGATGGTAGGGGGAGGGGGGCTATGTGGCTGCAGGCTCCCCCCCCCCTCCCCAGGGCTAAACTTGCTTCTTCTTCACCTCTAAGAAAGTCGTGTTAGTTACACTATTTGTTGTTGTTGTTGTGGTCTTCGTCCGGAGACTGGTTTGATGCAGCTCTCCACAATACCCTATCCTGAGCAAGCCTCTTCAACTCCACATAAGAACGGCACCCTACATCTGTCTCCATCTGCTTACTGTATCCATCTCTTGGTCTTCCTCTGCGGTTTTTACCCCACACACTTCCCTCCAACTCTAAATTCACAATTCCTTGATGTCTAAGAATGTGCCCTACCAATCTATCCCTTCTTTTAGTCAAGGTATGCCAGATATTTCTTTTCTCCCCAATTCTGTTCAGTACCTCCTCATTAGTTACGTGATCCACCCACCTAATTTTCAGCATTCTTCTGTAGCACCACATTTCAAAAGCCTCAATCCTCCTCCTGTCCGCAATGTTTATCGTCCATGTTTCACTCCCATACAAGGCAACACTCCATACAAATGCCTTCAGAAAGGACTTCCTCAGGCTTAAATGAATATTCGATGTTAACAAATTTCTCTTTTTCAAGAACGCTTTTCTACCCATTGCCATTCTGAATTTTATATCCTCTGTACTGCGACCATCATTTGTTATTTTACTGCCCAAGTAACAAAACTCATCTACCTCCTTTATTGCTTCGCTACCTAATCTAATTCCTTCAGCATTACCTGAGTTTCTTAGACTGCACTCCATTACCCTAGTTTTGCTCTTGTTAATGTTCATCTTATAAGCACCTTTCAGCACACTGTCCATTCCGTTCAATTGCTCTTCCAGGTCCTTCGCTGTATCTGACAGAATTACTATGTCGGCGGCAAAACGTGATGTTTTTAATTCTTCCCCCTGAACTTTAATTCCTTCACCAAATTTCTCTTTGCTTTCCTTTATAGCTTGCTCAATGTACAAATTGAATAACATTGGAGAAAGGCTACAACCCTGTCTTACTCCCTTTCCAACCACTGCATTCCTTTCATGCCCTTCAACTCTGACAACCGCTGTCTGGTTTTTGTACAAGTTGTAAATAACCTTACGCTCCCTATATTTTACTCCTGCTTGCTTCAGGACTTGAAAGAGTTTATTCCAATCAACATTGTCAAAAGCCTTCTCCAAATCTACAAAAGTTACAAATGTAGGTTTGCCTTTCCTTAATCTATCTTCTGGGATAAGCCGTAAAGTGAGTATTGCTTCCCGAGTTCCTACATTTCTCCTGAACCCAAACTGATCTTCCCCGAGGTCGGCTTCTACCAGCTTTTCCATCCTTCTGTGAATAATTCGCGTTAATATTTTGCAACTATGACTAATTAGACTGACGGTTCTGTAGTTTTCACACCTGACTGCACCTGCTTTCTTTGGAATGGGGATTATAACATTTTTCTTAAAGTCTGAGGGTACTTCACGTGCCTCATACATCTTACACACCAGGTGAAACAGTTTTGTCATGGCTGGTACTCCCAGAGACTTCAGTAGCTCCGAGGGAATATCATCTACTCCAGGGGCCTTGTTTCGACTTAGGTCTTTCAGTGCTCTGTCAAATTCATCTCTCAGTATAGTATCTCCTATTTCATCCTCATCTACTTCTTCTCCCCTTTCTACTATATTGCCACTAAGTTCAATTCCTTCATAGAGCCTCTCTATATACTCTTTCCACCTTTCCGCTTTCCCTTCCTTGCTGAGAACTGCTTTTCCATCAGTGTCCTTGATATTCATAGAGCTGTTTTTCTTATCTCCAAATGTTTCTTTTATTTTCCTGTAGGCTGTATCTATTTTTCCCCTATTTATACATTCTTCTACATCCTAGCATTTGCCTTCTAGCCAATCCTGCTTATCCCTTTTGCACTTCCTATCAATCTCATTTCTTAATCGTCTGCCGCGGTGGAGCAGCCGAGCGGTCTAAAGCGTCTTGCTGTGGAGCGCGCGGTTGCTCGCCGTGGATGTTCGAGTCCTCCCTGGGGCATGGGTGTGTGTGTGGCCCGTAGGTTAGTTTACTTAGGTTAAGTAGTTTGTAAGCTACGGACTGATGACCACGCTGTTTGGTCCGATAGATTTACAAACATTTGAACATTTCTTAATCGTCTGTACTCCATTTTGCCTGTTTCATACTGCATTTTATATTTTCTCCTTTAATCGATTAAATTTAGTATGCCCTGTGATATCCAAGGATTTTTTGTAGGTCTTGCCTTCCTACCTATTTTGTCCTCTGCTGCCTTCACTATTTCGTCTCTCAATGCTACCCATTCCTACTCTACTGTTTTATTTCCCCCCGTTTCTGTCAATTGTTGCCTAAAGCTTCCTCTGAAATTCTTAAGAACTTCAGGTTCCTTCAATTTATCCAGGTCCCTTCTCCTTATTCTGCTACCTTTTTGCAGTTTTTTCAGTTTCAACCTACAGTTCATGACCAACAAGTTATGGTCAGAGTCTATATCTGCCCCTGGGTACGTCTTACACTTTAAAACCTGGTTCCGAAATCTAAGTCTTACCATTATAAAATCTATCTGGTATCTCCCGGTGTCTCCTGGTCTCTTCCACGTATACAACCTTCTTTTGTGATTCTTAAACCAGGTGTTTGTTATAACTAAATTATGTTCCGTGCAAAATTCTACCAGGCGGCTTCCTCTTTCATTCCTTTTGCCCAAACCATATTCACCTACTATCTTCCCTTCCCTTCCTTGTCCCACTACCGAATTCCAGTCTTCCATAACAATTAAGTTTTCCTCTCCCTTAATTGTCTGAATAATTTCCTTTAGCTCCTCATGTATTTCTGCGATCTCCTCATCATCGGCAGAGCTAGTTGGCATATAAACCTGTACTATTGTGGTCGGTGTTGGCTTCGTATCTATCTTGACTACGATAATGCGATCACTGTGTTGCTCATAGTAGTTTACCCGCATTCCTATTTTCTTATTCATTATCAGACCTACTCGTGTAATACCCCCAACTGATTTTGTATTTATAATCCTGTACTTGCCTGACCAGAAATCCTGTTCCTCTTTCCACCGAACTTCACTAATCACAACTATATCTAACTTTAATCTATCCATTTCCCTTTTTAAATTTTCTAGCTTCCCTACCCGATTAAGAGATCTAACATTCCACGCTCCGATCCGTAGAATGCCAGTGTTGTCTTTCCTGATGATCACATCCTCCTGAGTAGTCCCCGCCCGGAGATCCGAATGGGGGACTATTTTACCTCCGGAATATTTTACCCGAGAGGATGCCATCATCATATTTCCATACAGTAGAGCTGCATGTCCTCGGGAAAAGTAACGGCTGTAGTTTCCCCTTGCTCTCAGCCGTTCGCAGTAGCTGTGTGTCAAAGCCACATTAGCTGATGTTACAAGGCCAGCTCAGTCAATCATTCAGACTGTTGCCCCTGTAACTACTGAAAAGGCTGCTGCCCCTCTTCAGGAACCACACGTTTGTCTGGCCTCTCCACAGATACCCCTCCGCTGTGGTTGCACCTACGGTACGGCTATCTGTATCATTGAGGCACGCAAGCCACCCCACCTCGGCAATGTCTGTGATTCTTTATAACTAAAGAACGTCTGAACAGATTTGGCTATAATTGGTGGCAACTGAATCTCAATGTAGACAAGTGTAATGTGCTGCGAATACATAGAAAGAAAGAGCCTGTATCATTTAGCTACACTATAGCAGGTCGGCAACTGGAAGCAGTTAATTACATAAATTCTCTGGGAGTAGGCATTAGTAGTGATTTAAAATGGATGACCGTATAAAATCAATCGTCGGTAAGGCAGATGCCAGACTTAGATTCATTGGAAGAATCCTATGGAAATGCAGTCCGAAAACAAAGGAAGTAGGTTACAGTACATTTGTTCGCCCATTGCTTGAATACTGCTCACCGGTGTGGGATCCGTACCAGGTGGGGTTAATAGAGGAAGTATAAAAGATCCAACGGAGAGCAGCGCTCTTCGTTACAGGATCATTTGGTAATCGAGAAAGCGTTACGGAGATGATCGATAAACTCCAGTGGAAGACTGCAGGAGAGACGCTCTGTCGCTCGGTACGGGCTTTTGTCGAAGTTTCGAGAACATACCTTCGTCGAGGAGTCTAGCAGTATATTGCTTGCTCCTACGTATATCTCGCGAAGAGATCATGAGGACAAAATCAGAGAGATTAGAGCCCACACAGAGGCATACCGACGATCTTTCTTTCCGCGAACAATACGTGACTGTAATAGGAGGGAGAACCGATAGTGGTACTCAAGGTACCCTCCGCAACACACCGTCTGGTGGCTTGCGGAGTATGGATGTGGATGTAGATGAAGAAATCACATATACAGACACTCTTTGAACATAATAGTGTTGAAACAAAGGTTGATACTCAAAAGCTTGAAAGTACGAAATACTAAAATGTCTTTTTCCAAAGTTGCTTCAAAGAGGAAGATTGCATAATAGTACCTCCTCTAAACCATCGCACGAGTGATAAAATAGCAGATACTAAAATAAGTGTCACAGGGATAGAAAAGCGTTTGAAATCGCTCAACACAGGGGAGGCCGCGGGACCTAATGGGAAACCAGTTCGATTTTACACGGAATACGCAAAGGAACTTGCCCCCTTTGTAGCAGCGGTGTACCGAAGGTCTCTAGAGGAACCAAGTGTTTCCAAGGATTGGAAGACAGCGCAGCTCAATCCCGTTTACAAGATGGCTGTCGATCAGATGCTCAAAACTATACGCCTATATCCCTGACTTCGGTCAGCTGCAGAATTTTGGAACACATTTTATGTTCCAATATTATGAAATTTCTGGAGACCGAAAATGTCCTTTGTTGGAATCAGCATGGTTTCCGAAAGCAACGAGCATGCGAAACACAACTCGCGCTATTCATCCACGATATCCAGAGGGCAGTTGATACAGGGTTCCAGACAGACGCGGTGTTTCTTGACTTTCAAGACGTTCGATAGCGTTCCGCACCATCGCCTGATGACAAAGTGCCAGCATGTGGAGTATGTATGACTGGACTGAGGCGTTTCTAGCTAACAAAATGTCGCACATTATCCACAACGGAGAGAAGTCTTCAGACGTCAAAGAGTTCTCAGGTATGCCCCTGTGGAGTGTTATAGGACCGTAGCTTTTTACGTTATACACTACTGGCCATTAAAATTGCTAAACCAAGAAGAAATGCAGATGATAAACGGGTATTCATTGGACAAATATACTAGAACTGACATGTGATTACATTTTCACGCAATTTGGGCGCATAGATCCTGAGCAATCAATACCCAGAACAACCACCTCTGGCCGTAATAACGGCCTTGATACGCCTGGGCATTGAGACAAACAGAGCTTGGATGGCGTTTACAGGTACCGATGCCCACGCAGCTTCAACACTATACCACAGTTCATCAAGAGTAGTGACTGGCGCATTGTGACGAGCCAGTTGATCGGCCACCATTGACCAGATCTTTTCAAATGGTGAGAGATCTGGATAATGTGCTGGCCAGGGTAGCAGTCGTAAATTTTCCGTAGCCAAAAAGGCCCATACAGGAACTGCAACATGCGGTCGTGCATTATCCTGCTGAAATGTAGAGTTTCGCAGGGACCAAATGTTCAAATGTTTGTAGAACTTATGGGACTTAACTACGGGGTCATCAGTCCCTAAGCTTACAAACTACTTATGAACTAGCTAAGACTAAGGACGCACAAATATCCATGCCCGAGGGGGGATTCGAACCCCCGACCGTAGTGGCCGTGCAGACCGTGACTGGAGCGCCTCAGTCCCCTCGGCCACCGCGGCCGACACGCAGGGACCGAATGAAGGGTCGAGCCACAGGTCGTAACACACCTGAAATGTAACGGCCACCATTCAAAGTGCCGTCGATTCGAACAAGAGGTGACCGAGACGTGTAACCAATGGTGCACCGTACCATCACGCCGGGTGATAACGCCAGTATGGTGACGACGAATACACGCTTCCAATGTGCGTTCACCGCGATGTCGCCAAAAATAGATGCGACCGTCATGATGCTGTAAACAGAACCTGGATTGATCCAAAAAAAAAAATGACGTTTTGCCATTCGTGCACCCAGCTTCGTCGTTGCGTACACTATCTCAAGCGCTCCTGTCTATGATGCAGCGTCAAGGGTAATCGCAGTCTCCGAGCTGATAGTTCGTGCTGCTGCAAACCTCGTCGAACTCTTCGATGCAGATGGTTGTTGTCTTGCAAACGTCCCCATCTGTTGAATAAGGGATCGATATGTGGCTGCACGATCCGTTACAGCCATGCGGATAAGATGACTGTCATCTCGACTGCTAGTGATACGAGGCCGTTGGGATCCAGCACGGCGTTCCGTATTGCCCTCCTGAACCCACCGATTCCATATTCTGCTAACAGTCATTGGATTGCGACCAACGCGAGCAGCAATGTCGCGATACGATAAACCGCAATCGCGATAGGCTACAATCAGACCTTTATTGAAGTCGGAAACGTGATGGTACTCATTTCTCCTCCTTTCACGAGGCATCACAACAACGTTTCACCAGGCAACGCCGGTTAACTGCTGTTTGTGTATGAGAAATCGGTTGGAAACTTTCCTCGTGTGAGCATGTTGTAGGTATCGTCCCTGGCGCCAACCTTGACTGAATGCTCTGTAAAGCTAATCATTTGCATATCACAGCATCTTCTTCCTGTACGTTAAATTTCGTATCTGTAGCACATCATCTTCGTGGTGTAGCGATAATATTAACTACCTCATAGATAACATCGCAAGTTCATTGTGGCTTTTGAGGATGATGCTGTAGTTTATCGAGAAGTCGCAACATTGGGCAAGGATACCGAAATGCAGGATGATCTGCACCGTATCGACACTTAGTTCAGGGAATGGAAATTGAACTTCAACATAAACAAGTGTAAAGTGTTGCGTTTACATACAAAGAAAGATGCTTTTTATGTAACTACACAAGAACAGGACAAACACTAGAAATAGCTTCTTCCATAAAATATCTGGGAGTAGACTAAGGGGCGATCTGAAATGGAACGACTATATAAAAATCAGTCGTGCATAAGGCAGATGCCAAACTGACCACATGTGTGTCGGATTTTAGAATTTTGTGATTTTTATGGTATGTGAAATTCAGAAAACAAATAGCCGCGACGGATCGGCCGAGCGCATTGAGGCGCTATGCTACGATGAGCGAGGCCGTTCCCCGTCGGGGGTTCGAATACCCCCTTGGGCATGGATGTTTGTGCTGCCTTTAGTATAAGTTTCATAAGTAGTTTGTAAGTTTAGGGACTAATGACCCCGCAGTTAAGTCCCTTAAGCTTAACAAACTTTTCAACACTTTTTAACACAAATAACAATCAGCCAAAGCCATTCGACGCGACTCTCAGAAATTCTCGAGAAAATCGATTTTGAAGTTTTGAAAGTACACATCAGAACTTAGAATTAACACAATCGCAGCATCTGTCGGTGTAGTTCAGGTGATGCCGGGCCCGTGGTTCAGCACACCCTCTGTGATAAAAAAGCTGAGACAAATACATCAACGAACAACCAAGATCTACATCAAGAACAGTAAATAAATAAAAATAAAAATTAAGGTGGTAGAGCTCTAGCCTTATAACCATAGGGTCGACGGTTCGAATCACGCAGCAACAGAACTTTATTTTAATTACTTTTCGTTTTGTTCGAATACTTACATAATTTTAATATCGAATAGTAATTTTTATGAAAGATGCACTAGAAGAAGAGGACGGAAGAGGATGAGGTGGCTCGATGGCATCACAAAAGCAACTTGTTCCAACCTGGAAGGTCAACGGGAGAAAGTGCAGGACAGAAGAAAGTGGCGTGCTTTGGTTCACGGGGCCGCGAAGAGTCGGAATCGATTAATCGAAAAGCGAGCGAGAGCGCACGTATTTTTGTTTATTCGTAATTTTCTGTATTTTAAAAAATAATGATGGTTTCAATGAAAAAACATAAGGTGCATTTTTACAATATTGGCTTTACCGTTAGTTGGTTGATGACGGTAGTATTCGATTGTTAAGTTTGTGAAGAGTTACGACGCTGTTTTTGGAAAGTCATTCCATAGCTACTAAAGGCTTTTCAAGCAGCTAACCTATACAACCATATTTTTAGGAGACGACAAGTTATTCAATTCGTCTAATAAACAAAAAATAAAACACGTGGAATTAGATATCCCAAAGTGTTTTATATAACTGCATTCGAAAACAATGAAAAAAATTCTTCACTGCGGGATTCGAACCACCGACCCTGTGGCTGTGAATTCAGAACGCTACAGCTTGAGCTACACCAGCAGATATTGAAACTGATTTAATTATTATTACTTATGTGTACTTGCAAAACTTCAAGGTCGATTTCTTTCGAGTATTTTGAGAGTTGCATCGAATGGCTTTGACTGATTGTTATTTAAGTTCTGAACTTCACGTATCTTAAATATAAAAAAAAAAAATTCTAAAATCCGATACCCATATGGTGTCCGTGTGAGATTCATGGGAAGATTAATCAGGTAGTGTAGTACGTCAACAAAGGAAGTAGGTTGCAAAATTCTCGTTCGGGTTTTGCTTTAGTATTGCTCATCAGTGTTATTGCGACCTCGTCGCCTTTTCTTGTTTCATACTAGTCCCGATCTAGTTGTCAGAAAGGTACTGGTGCAGGAATCGATGGTCAGCTAAAACATTTCTATAGAGATTAGTATTACAAGTTTGATTGACTGAAAATTACAATGATACTTTAGAACGTGCGTCTGTTTTTTCTCTCTTCTTGCTTCTCGTGGTGTCGTCCGTATGATGCTAGCTGACCTGAGACCCAGTTACTGCCAAGTTCTGACTAGTAACTGACGGGCCATCCAGACATATGATGGCCTAGATATAGCCGCTTGTAGAGGGCATTAATCTTCGGTTACTCCCTCCAGGATGTGCAGCGCCTCTTTGCGATTGACTTTCGGTCGATCGCTGCCTTCTCCACGATCGTTCTCTTACATCTGGCGTATGGTGTTGACTTTACGCCACAACAAGTGTGGGATCCATATCAGGTAGCTTTAATAGAAGACATAGAAAAGCAGCACGCTTCTTTACGGGCTCGTTTTGTAAGTGCGAAAGCCTCACAGAGATGATCAGGAATCTCCAGTGGCAGCCGCAGAAAGAGAGGCGCTCTGTATCGCGATACGCGCTTTTGTCAAAGTCCCAAGACCAAACGTTTCATGAAGAGTCGGCATAACTGAAGACCGGGTTACCACCCGTCAGCTTTGACCCATGACATCAACATGTCGGAAATGGGATATATTAATACTTTTGTACTGTAGATAAAAAATAACCTGTATTTATCCTCATCGATTACAGATAAGAGAATGTACCATCTACCACAGGTCTCATCCCAAAATTTCGCACCTTCAGTGCTCACACGCACAAAAAAGAAAAACACCTCGCTAACCTAAACTATTCCTTACCATCAGATGGAAGCTAAATATCACCTTTAAAGCACAAAATATTAATCTATAATCTGTTCTGTTTGCAAACAATCGTTTTTAACTCAGCCACCACATAATTACTCATACTGCAAACACGCATGCACCTAAAATCTACCGCGGTGCGGTGATGTCATGGGTCAAAGCTTATGGGCGGTATCCCCATCTTCAGGTGAGCCGAAGAGTCAACCAATATGTTGCTTCCTCCTACGTATATCTCGCGAAGCGACCACAAGAGATTAAGGTCCACACAGAGGTATACAGGCAATCGTTTTTCCCGCGAAATATACGCGAAGATTCACTCGAAATTTCGTATTTTCTGGAATAATTTTTAAAAATCGGAAGATCTTTCGATTTTTCGGAGGACTTGGGCCTGAAAACATTGCATAACTCATCAAATTCAAATCAAACGTTTGTAATCCTGTAGGACCAAAGTACCGTGGTCATCAGTCTCTAGTCTTACAAACTATTTAAACTAAGTTACACTAACCTAAGGACAACACACACGTCCATGCCCGAGGGAAGATTTGAACCTCCGACGCGGGAGACCTTGCGATCCGTAACGTGGCGCTCCAGACCGCTCGGCAACTCCCGCTCTGCACACCTCATCTGGACACAAAGTGTACATTACTAAGCACTAAACCAGGGGCGGCCAAACAGCGGCCAAAGCATTTTGTGCGGCCCTCCAAGACATTGCCAAAAATCTCCCGAGAAATGAGGTTTCTTTGCCCACAAGATCAAACATTTCTACTAGGATGGACGTCATACACAAGCCCAGTGCACTCCCATCATCCTCGGTGGATACGGTAGATCACAGTATTCGCGCAAACTTTGTTTAGGCTCACTGCGGTGACTGTTGTCCTTCCTGCCGAGTATCATAATTCGGCGCGCAGTGTCTTTTTCGGTTGACCTGGTGATTTATTTCTGTTTTGTCTGTGCAGCAGTAAATATATAAATTTTCCGAAGGCCTGCAGTCATGAACTCTCCGAAGAAATGTAAAGTGTGTGTGCTAACAAAGACTGGAGACACAAATGTTTCTTTGTAGATACGTCATGAAACAAAACAAGGATAATTTGGCTACAGTCTTTCCTGTGAAGAACACAAAACAAATAAAGGGGCCCTCACACGTTCAATAATATTGTCAATATGTTGACAATGCGTCAATATATTAATCGCGTGAGCGTGGGTATTGACGTATTGTCAATACCGTAAATATTGACAGAGCAGTTTTGATGAGCCCAAAAATATTTACCGGTTTGACAATATTCGTTGTTCAGATGTTTACAGTGTTTCGCGAGACAGCTTCAGAGCGCTAGCGTCTATCGCATACCTACACCTACTGTTTTTCAGTGTTTACATTTGTCGTTTCTATCTCGATATGCTTTCAACAAATCTGAATCGGGCACGAAATATGAGTAAATAAGTAATGGCGCAGTTAATCGAATGTTATAGGAACAATCCGTATCTCTAAACCCAGAGATCTGTTGATTAAATGGAAAGAACCATAATGGTTTTATGCAATTACTTGAAATTTATCAGCTTCAGTATCCAGAAGGAAATTAGGGGACGTTAAAAAGAAAATAAATTATGTGATTGCTTTGTATGTTTTAATGAGAATTTTACTAATCGTGTTAGTGGACATAACTGCATTGAACTTTAAATATTTAAATGATCTTCTTGTGGCCAACATTCGTAAGTTACACTCAATCTTTCATCGGCTCGGATTGAGGGTCTCTTAATTACGTCTTGTTTTCCGATTATCTCGTAACGTAAGGCCGCGGTGGAGTAGCCGAGCGGTCTAAAGCGTCTCGCTGCGGAGCGCGCGGTTGCACGCCGTGGAGGTTCGAGTCGTCCCTGGGGCATGGGTGTGTGTGTTGTCCTTAGGTTAGTTTACCTAGGTTTAAGTAGTTTGTAAGCTACGGACTGATGACCACGCAGTTTGGTCCGATAGATTTACAAACATTTGAACATTTCGTAACGTAAGTAGTTTGTCGTATGATTCTAGACTCACTCGAAAATATCTTAAGAAATCTTTCATTTCAATTGTTCGGATATCCGTCGGCCGGTTCACTTGCGAAAAATCATTCCTTTTGTTTAACCTCTCACGAACCCAATTACCTCTTTCGCAGCGCTCGGTTGTCTCTCGTCTATTTTTCATTTTTTTTTTTTTTTTTTTTTTTTTTTTTTTTTTTTTTTTTTTTTTTTTGCTAGCCAACCCTATACGTTTAAAGCGTACACTTTCTCACTATCCGACATAAGTTACTGCCTTCACGAAATCGAATCGCCAGTTGAAAACAACGACAATGTTAATGATGGTGTGAGGAATACTGAAATGTGTTGAAGGTTTGACAATATTATTGTCAGTAAGTATTGACCGTGTAAGTCCCTTAAGCATTTTTACCAACTTCCCTGATTTTTACAAAGCAAAGACCGCTTCAAAATAGTGCTGCCGAAAGTAGTTTCAAGGTGGCCTATAACCTTGCTAAACGAAGCAAACCTTTTTCGGGTGGCGAGTTTATTAAGCAGGTATGATAGAGTATGCGAGCATACTGTGTTTCAATGTTAAAATCAAATTTGAAAGCATTACCATATTGTGTCCCAATGTTAAAACCAAATCTGAAAACACAGGAGCACTATAATGCAGCGGACAGACTTAATTAGTGACGAACGTTCAAAGCTACTGAAGACTTTGAGTGAAGATTTTGTCTGGTTTTCTTTGAAAATGGATGAGACACATCTGGAGATCCACTGATCCTTATCTGTGGAATAATGAACATTTCGCGATAACAGAGGAATTACTTGGCATAGCACCAATTAAAGATGGAACCACTAATCAGGATTTATTTGAATGTGCTCTGAATTGCTTGGAAACAGTGGCTTGTCCTGGACCAAACTAGTAAGCACAGATGGTGCAAAGATTTCAGTGAAAAAACTGAAGGTATGGTCAAACATAAAAAAAAAAAAAAAAAAAAAAAAAAAAAAAAAAAAAAAAAAAAATTTACAAGCACAAGGCACCGTCACTGAAATCTTGGCTTTACATTGCATTTGACATCAGAAGAGCCTCTGTAAAACTGCACTGGAGTTACAGCATGTGGTAGTTCCTGTTGGTGTTTTGAACAGAATCAGAGCAAGGGCGCTCCATCACAGTTAGCTGAAATCTCTTCTTGAAACAAGAGCAGAGTACGATCATAACAGTTGTTGAGGTGGTTGAGCCAGGACAAACTATTTGTGGACACGAGGGAGATATCTCACCATTTCATTACAAAACTAGGATGTAAGGAGTGGTGATATGGGATGGTGTTTGCATCTGATATATTTGAAAAACTGAATGAGCTGAATGTGACATCATTACGGTACAGGAAAAGAGATTGTTTTCGAAATGTGGATACATGTAAAAGCATTCAAATCAAAACTGGGTCTATTTGTAAGGCAAGCAAATGAAGACAATTGTTATTTCCCTTTAGTAGGAACACAGAACGTGTCAGAAAGACATTTTGGTAAGATTAGGGATCATATGCAGCGTGTGGAGGATGAATTCACAAGAATATGTGAGGACTTTAAGAAAACTGAACCTCAATTCCTGTTGTATCCCATCACCACTTGTGTTGACACAACACCGGAGGAGCTGCAACTTTAAATTACTGACGTGTAATTTACGCTTCGCAGATGATACTACACTCATAGTAGGAAGTGAGGAAGAACTTGGCTCTCAAGAGTAAAAGGCATTGGTCTAAATTTTGGTTTGAAAAAAAAAAAAAAAAAAAAAAAAAAAAAAAAAAAAAAAAAAAAAAAAAAAAAAGACTGAACTGATGGTTATAAATCGCCAAGGCTTGAATCAACACCAACTTACAGGATGTTTAAAGGATCTTGAAATAGTGAGTGACTATGTATATCTAGGCTCTCTGATCAATTGCACAGGGAAGAGTGACAAAGAGAGAATACGACGAATCATTGTTGGCCGAGCCCCAATGGCCAAACTCACCGAGATCTGGCAGAATCGGGCAATATCGAGGACAACAAAGATGCGCTTGGTGGAAACGTTGGTGTTTCCTGTTTTCCTATACGGATGCGAGACCTGGACCGTGAAAGCAGTGATAAGAGCCGCATTGATGCCTTCGAGATGTGGCGTTGGGGGAAGATACTGCGTGTACCATGGACACAAAGAAAAACAAATGCTTCAATAATAGAAGAACTACACATCACCAGAAGGTTATCTTCTCGTGTTAGCCAAAAATATCTTCAGAATGATACTGAACAGACTCACGGAAGTAGTTGAGCCTCATTTGATCCTAGAAAAAGCCGGCTTCAGAACAAGCAAATCCTGCACAACACAAATATTAAAATTAGTGCAACATATCGAAGATGGATTCGAGGAAAGGAAAATTACTGGGGCTGTCTACATAGACCTGACAGCTGCTTACGATACGGTCAACCATCGACTGCTCTTACAGAAATTTTACACATCATGCAAGGATTACGGCATGACACAGATGATTGGTAATCTCCTCCAAAACAGAAGATTCTTTGTCGACTTTCAACACCGAGCGAGCGAGCGAGCGAGGTGGCGCAGTGGTAACACACTGGACTCGCATTCGGGAGGATGGTGGTTCAAATCCACCTCCGGCCATCCAGATTTAGGTTTTCCGTATTTCCCTAAATCACTCCAGGCAAATGCCGGGATGGTTCCAATCAAAGGGCACGGCCGATTTCCTTCCATATCCTTACCCAAACAACCCCAGCGTAAGCTCCGCCTCTAATGACCATGATGTCGACGGGGCGTTAAACATTAATCTTCCTTCCTTCGACTTTCAAGGGCAAAGAACTCGATGGAAGACAAGAAAAATGGGTTACCGCAGAGTAGCGTGCTTGCTCCACTGCTCTTTAACATTTACACGAATGACCAGCCACTCCCGGAGTCTTATATATGCTGACGACCGGGCCATTACTGGCCAAGGAAACACCTTCGAGACCGTGGAAAGCGAACTGTCGGAAGCCCTTGAACAACTTGCCATCTATTACAAGGAAAACCAACTCACACCTAACCCACGGAAAACCCAAACCTGTGCATTCCACCTGAGGAACAGACAAGCGACAGAGAAACTTAATGAATCACGGGACGGAATACCGCTAGTGCATTGTGCAACCCCAAAATATTTAGGGGTTACCTTAGACAGAACCCTCACCTACAGGGACCACTGTATGAACACCAAGCAGAAAGTAACTGCAAGAAACAACATCGCAAACTAGCGGGCACTACATGATGTGCAGAGCCCAGCACGCTGAGGACCACAACTCTAGCCTTGTGTTATTCAGCTGCGGAATATGCATATCCTGTGTGGTACAACTCAAGCCATGCTAAACAAGTGGATATACCGCTTAACGAATCCTGCCGCATCATCACAGGTTGCTTAAAGCCAACACCGACGGATAAACTACACTGCCTAGCTGGTATTGCACTCCGTAGTATTAGGCGCAAAGTGGCTGCCAGCAAAGAGAAGCTAAAATCAGTCACGTTTGCGGCGCACCCACTTTTCGGACAACAACTCGCCCGTCGTCGACTTATCTCAAGGAGGAGTTTCCTCCATACGACAGAATACCTCACCAATACACCACAAAACACAGAACAGAAATGTGGCGAAATAAAAATGTCCATCTCCATCACTAGCATGTAGCAACGGAACTTCCCCCATGACACGGTGAGAAGAGGAACGTCTGGAGATCTTTGAATAGACTGCGTTCCGGAGTTGCAAGAACAAATTCAAATGTTTGTAGAGCTTATGGGACTTAACTACGGGGTCATCAGTCCCTAAACTTACAAACTACTTGTGAACTAGCTAATACTAAGGACGGCACAAATATCCATGCCCGAGGGGGGATTCGAACCCCCGACCGTAGTGGCCGTGCAGACTGTGACTAGAGCGCCGCAGACCGCTCGGCCACCGCGGCCGGCAGTTACAAGAACAAAGAGCAACATGCATAGACGGGGGCTGTCGGATGAATCGGTGTAGTGCGATTGCGGACAAGAGCAGACTGCTTCCCAACCTTACGTAGTGCGAGTTATGCCCGAGCACCTGCACAGGCCAGGAGCTCATGAAGGCTAATCCCAAAGCTCTGAACGTGGCCAGTTTTTGGTAAAAAATCTCCAAACATTACAATTACCTATTGTACATGAAATTTATCCTACATTTTAGCTTATAAATTTTATTACTCTCTGGACATGGTCAGCTTTAGCCGAAAAAGTCTTAGCCCTACAAAATACATGTTCATGTAATATCTATAAAGAGCATAACAAACCTATCTATCCGATGTCTAATGTACATATAAAGTTTGATGCTTCTGACACGATTAAATAAACCTTCAGTTCCTTGGGCACATTTTGAGAAGGAAAGGAATAATTTAGAGAAGACTATATTGCAGGGAAAAATTGAAGGCAGAAGACCACGAGGGAGAGCAGCAAGCAGATTGTTGGATCAAGTGAAGAAGATCACCGGTCTTCCTCTTCACATCATATTAAGAAAAGCTGTAGATCGCCGTGGATGGAGACATCTGGCTTAAGTTTCAACTATCTAAGAATAAATGAGGTCACGACAATCAGCGATGAGTAAAACGACTAATGATGAGGCAGATCACGCAGTGAAAGAAATGTTTAATGCTGTGACTGGGAAACTGTTTTCCATATTTGTATCTACATATATTTTTGAACTAAGTTTTTCTTGCTTGAACATCAATAAGAACATGTACCGAAGCTCTTTAACAGATATTAAATTTCGTGCTGTGATGAGAAGTTCAACTAGCAATCTCTCTCCAGATTTCAAAAAAGTATGACAGGATACATTTGCCTCATTAAAGGTATTCTGAAATTATATATAATTGGAGATATTATGAAATTTAAAAAATAAATTAAGTCGAAGAACACTATGACTAGCCGCGGCGGATTAGCCGCGCGTACTGGAGCGCCGTGTTGCGGTGCGCGCGGCCGTCCGCCGTCTTGGGTTCGAATCCCCCTCGCGGGCATGGTTGTTTGTGTCGTCTTTAGTATAAGGTAGTGCATAAGTAATTTGTAAGTTTAGGGACTGATGACCCCACAGTTAAGTCCCTTAGACTTTACAAAAATTTTTAGCACTATGAACTAGCTAATTCATATTTATTCATTTTTATCGTACAATTGATGTCTTTTGTGAAATAAAAAGTTAACTGATGAATGACTTTGGTAGTTTGCATCTGCAACGCGGCCCCTGAGCCAAAACAACTGCCCACCCCTGCTCTAAACAATAGTGCCGCATGAATCTACAGTTTCACTTTACAATGGACAAGAGATAAAAGCACCGAACAAAAACAAAAGAAGGAAGGTGGGTGTAGTGAATGTATCTCACAGGGCATAAATGTGTCTGAAGTAAAGCGGCTATTACTCTCGTAAAAAAACTATGATGATACATAGTTTACAAACAGACGTAACTTATTATTATAAATTATATTACATTATTCTAAATTATATTGTGTATCTACGCAATGATTTAATTTTTCTGTTGGATTGGAACTGGATATTATATAATTAAATGAAATGCATGACTTTGCATTCAGCGAGTTAGCGCAGTTAAGTAGCGCATTCTGGAGGGCCGAGTTCAAACCAAATATTCCTTCCTTCAACGAGAAAACGAGCATCACAAGTCTCATGCACAATATTTATTACCGATATATGCTAATTTACCACAGGAAGAAATATGTTTCAAAATTTCGCTCATAATTTGTCCTCTGATTGTATCTTGTAAGAATATTTTTAGACAGGCAGTTGATGTTTCGATCAGAGTGCAGGCTCGGGGTTCCAGCCCATTTAGCCTGAGTTTAAAACATGTTAGGTAGTTGTGTGGGCTATGCCGACACTGAGATGCGCGCGATTCATATAAACAATCGAGTGGGAGCGATAAAGACTATAGGTGAGGTATGTTTTTAGCGATAAGACTGTAAGGTTAGTTATGGTATTTTCTTTTTTTTTTTTTTTTTTTTTCTTATTAAATCGCGGCCAGGAATACAAGAGTACTTTCCTATTGTGAACTGTGCTTGGCTAAAGAATCGACAGCCACTTAATAAAGTTTATTATTACGAGTTAACTTCCGATAAATCTCCTATAAAGTAAAGCTTTAACGAAGTAATCTCTTCTTTGTAATTGGTTAACGATTAGCGAAGTTTGATTCACGCTGCCCGGCTATGAGTTTGTGAAATGTACCGTATTTGCGTTTGTTATCGTATAGCCCTAACTTCACTTGCGTTAGTTTTGATTATCAATTATGATACATCCTGTAGCTGATAAAGCAGGAGATATCGGTTGACGATGACTGTTACGTAGGAGACTGTCGATGATAAGGTGCATTTGTATGTTAGCTGAAGGATGATATTTAGAAGCTAAATGACGAGTCACAGCTAGCGAGGCAGCTTATAAGCTTGTTGTGTGGAATCTAACACAAGCGATTGTTATATATTAGCTGTCACGGAATGGCTCTAACGATTTCGATTAAATTTTGTATTTACACAGGTTTTTTCATGTTCACCTACATACTTGTATTTTTCGTAAAAACGCGATTTTCCAAAATTATACATATATATGTACGTAAAAAATTTGTTGTTGTTTGGACGGTTTAGGGGGACAAAAAAAAATTAATTTAGACTTTTTCAGGATGAAATTTTGTGTATAAAAGTTTTTTCTTTAGAAGTTCACCTACATCGTTGTATTTTTCGTAAAAATTCGATTTTCCAAAATGAAATTTAATTTCTTATTTTTTCGTGATCACAAAAGATATGTTAACCTCGAAAACGCGGTGCGTAGCACCCAAGGAGGCTAGAATCTAACCTGGGGCACCACGTCCTGTGACAGAATGTCGCGCATCGCAATGACGTATCGCGTGTCGTTAAACGAGTATGCGATCACGCGTGTAATGTGCGTGCGAGGACGAGTGACAATGAAATAGAGAAAAATCCGCAGTAGCGGTTCCCCAAATTTGTTTTGGGAGGTGCTTGATCCGACACTGTTGCTTTTTAATTTACTATAAAGCAGGAACAGCATTAATTAACATAGGCTATATTTCGTGTATCTCGGGAACGGTTCAAATGATTTGGATCAGATTTTGTATGTAGATCTTGTTTCGCTTATTTAATTTACTAGTTCAGACGTCATTCCTGAAACAACAGAATTTCCCAAAATAAATATGTTATATATTTTTATTTCGTGACCTCTCACACCAGTCTAACGTTTTACATTAAAATTTAGTATTACGTTTCGCATTGTTACAATAAATGTTAGGTACGGTATTCTTTGGCTACAGTAACGAACTGAAACAGTTTTTGCATTTGTAGCGAAACTGTGCACATGGAAATATCTAGGAAATTTTGGACAAAACCATTTACTGTGACTAGGTACATTTATAGTTATTTGCGTTTAACGGTTGCAATTCCTGCTTATGTAGTGTTGCAAAATATTTATATAACAATACCACTAAGTATCAGAAAAAAAAAAAAAATTCCCGGGCAACGCTCGGTCACCCGATATTGGGATTAATACTTAAAAGTAGAGAAGACGGAATATGTCAGGAACTGACGTTAAAGATGGGACTTTGTGATGTTTTATTTCATGAATTCAAGTGGGAGGAAATCACATGACTGTAGTTCAGCAGGAACGTTTTTGTGACGTCATAGGACACTACTTTAAAAGTAGCACAAGAAAATAAACGAAACGATAGTGCTATTGCTATGAGTGCAAGTTTACCATACACGTTTAAGAGGTTCGGAAGTATGGCACTTGCTGTCAGAGCTGTTTTAGAACACATCGTTTATGCTTCCAGCAATGGCTGTGTGCTAACTGTGTTCTTTAAATAAATTATAGCGCCGCCCGTCACCGCGCGACAAGCAGCGTTATTCATATGTCAACGGCGTGGAAAGTTTGAATGGCCCAACGAAAGTGACTCACCCTGGCTCCCCGATATATACTCGAGCAATCTGATAACGTGTACTTCCGCGTAAAAATACGGTTATCTCTTAGGTCTGAAAATTTAACGAAGAGTGTCGCTGTTCGCCGCTAAGGTGAAGCACTTTTTCGTAGTAATCCTAAACGTACAGACAGATAAGATAAGCCATTGTATGGAAGGCACGCACACGCAGCTAAGTTGCTGCAGGCTCCGATCGTGGGAGGACGTTTTGGTGTAAGTGTGGATGATTTCTTGCTTGCGCGTTCTACGAACTTTATTCATACAAAGCGACCACATCAAAAACACTGTTTTACTGATTAACTTTTTAGGAGACTTTAACACTGGTTAAATGTAAGTTAATAATACACCTCGGTCCGGATTTTACATTGTCGGTTTAGAGTTATGGCATTTCCTTTTGCCATTCCAACAAAACGCGACTAACATTCCGTCTGCTTTATAATTTACTGTAATGTAAGCGTGAAATACGCAAAAAGTTCCCTTCGGGAAGTTGTTAAATCACTTTACCTTAGTCAGGATGTTAAATGCTGGAACAGTTTCAATTTACATAGGCTTGTGCTCTATCTTAGATTGATGATAAATTGATGCCAGTTAATGTATAATTTCACTCTATTTAGACGTCTAAAGGATCTCTTTTGACAGGTTTAATGGAACATTTTGCAAGTGATTAAATCATGAATGAATAAATTTACCGACGTCGTTATTTTATTCGCATGAAACAAGGTAACACATACACCATCTCCAGGGACACACACAACAGTGTATTCACTTTATTTTTCAGAAAACGAAAATGTCAGGTGGTGAAGGAATCGAATTGCGGCATCCAGAGGAGACTGAAGTTCCACTATATCCGGTAATATTTTTTGCACTATGTTCAGCTGCTGAAATTACACTGTATATACAAATATATACTTACTTTCATGCATAAATTGTTTCACTTACAGCAATGGAGGAGAGTTTTCAACAAGTATGATTTGAACAATGATGGGCGAATATCGCTTTCAGAATTGAAGAATATTATCAAAAGTGCTTCATATGAAAGAGATATTCCTGATGTTGCCGTTAGAGAAATTCTGAGAAAAGCTGATCAGGATCAGAATGGCTATTTGGAATGGGATGAATTTGTGGAATTGGTATGTCTTATACTGATAAGTTTACCAAAAGCATTTAAAATAACTGTTCATTAACTTCTAATCTACAACAGTGTGCATCATAAGTAAAGCAACATAATTGGATGGTTATAGAAAATTAATTTTTGAAGCAAACTGAATAATGACTGGAAAATGTTTACAACGAGAACACACTTCCTTTTTAAAGTGAAACAGAAGCTATATTTCACGGTAGAAGTAGTTTAAGTTCAATACACTTAACACTATAAGCAAGGAAATCACACTTCTAAAATTATACAAGGACAAAAACTTCGAGTACGGTATTTATTTATCCCTCACAGTGATAAAGGAATTGCCCGCGAAAAGGAATGGCTCAAAAATGCACCCACGGAGAATGTGGAACAAATATGCTTTGATGAGATACGACAGCTAGTTGGCCATGCCATAACAAAGAACCGTACTGGCGGTAAAACTCGGCCACACAGTCGGAAGCGTACTTTACTAACTCGCCATCGCGCGGCGATGTTGGCAACGGTCGTGAGGCATTCTGGGATCAAGCAGCGCAAGTCTAGAACCCTGCGCAAGTCTATTTGTTTATGTGGCCAAGTGAGACGGTCGCGATCCGACGAAAAATATGATAAAATATATAATTTTCACCATGCAGCAGTTTTCGTTGTAAAAGATTAATGTTTCAAACGAATAGTATTTTCGAATTAAATGATTGTCAATAGCTGGATGCATGAAATTAATCATATCAGTTTGCATCGTAAAAAGCAATGACACTTTGTCAGTAAATGAAAAATCACCGTTGGAAATGATCAGTGTTTCAAATGATTAGTGTCTGTAAATTAAATCACGGTGCTCGATAGGTGAAACGGTGATCGTAAATGGCTAAGGTTTATTTCAGAAAATATGACGCACCCGCAACAAAATTTTACTATCATTAAACAACAGAACATATAGCATCCAGTAACGCCCCCGCACAGCATAACCTCATTCAGCACCAACCATGTAATCAAATCGCCTGCCACAATGACGCGAAAGTTAACATAACTCGCAAGCATCAAAGTGGCACACCATTGCCTGGGCGCAATGTGTCGCCAACCTATAAACGCTACAGAATAACGAAAGCAGTTCAAACAGTCCCTCCGACTACAATACCGACTTTAGACTTTGTGGAAATTATTAAGGAAGCAGCACTATCTCATTTGGTTCGTTCCTGCTACACAATATTCTTGGCTCTACACACAGCTTGATTCTGATTTATATATATATATATATATATATATATATATATATATATATATATATATATATATATATATTAACTGACCACTATCAGACTAAAATATTTAATGATATGGTACCCCTCTCCATTAGTGTGAATAATGAGGCTATTCTTTCCAAGGGCATTTTATGCTTCAGAGGGAAAAATGTAATATCTGTGTGTTTGCAGCATTTAGATTGTCAGATCCTTGTGTAAATCATGTCTATTAATAATTCAGACTATACTTATTGTTCTTAATAATTGCTCAGCATGTCTATATTTAAGTATTTGATTGATTATATACATATTATAGAGAGAAACATTCCTGGTAGGAAAAATGTATATAAAACATAAAGATGGTTTAACTTACCAAGCTCAGGTTCGTTGATACACATATAAATAAAAACACATACAAATGCTGAGCTTTCGCAACCATTGGTTGCTTCATCAGAAAAGAGCAAAAAAGGAGGGATAAAGGAACGAATCCGGGTTTTAAGGGATTGGGTGATGAGTCATTCCAATCTCGCGAGCGAAAGGGCTTGCCTTAGGGAAAAGGACACGTAACCAAACCCACACATATGGGTGTTGTATTATGAAATTTGCCACTGCGCTCTTAGTGGATCTCTTCCTTCTGAACCTTTGTTGTGCTTTATTTAAGACATTTTGTTTCCCTATAAAATTTATAATTCTCTCTTTGATTACTGTTTCTACTATTTTAGACAGTGCAGTTGTGGTTGGTACTGTACTCTTTTGTATCCTGTAATCTGTTTACACTATGGATCTGTGGAACATGAAATAAATAAAGATAGCCCATAAAGTAGGAGAGGATCAGAGATTGCAAGATGAATCAAACAGTACATTTATACTCTGTGCTTTCCCGTGAAGATAAGATAGATAGAAGATAGAAGTTGGGGGAATAAGGTGCCCGACAAAGAGGGTGGAGGAAGAGATGGACAGACAGGAGGGGAAGGATGAGACTGAGAGGAGGAACTGCACTTTTTAGGTGCACCACATACCTTGGTGAAGGCCCATCAATCAAATCATCCAGCAGTACAAAATTACCATGTGATTTTTTGCAGTGGTTTCTTTTATCACAGAGTTCATAGATGGAGTCTACCAGGATATTTCTAAGAATTTCCACATTAGGAACTGACTGTGAGAGAGAGCTATTTATGTGCCTTGAAATGATAATTTCAATAGAGTACACAGTAAATTATTAGCCCTATTGGTGGGTGCATTTAGTGAGTACTAGATAGTTGATACTGTGGTCAATGCTGATGAAGTTATACTGCTGCTGCAGGTAGTTAGTAATATTGACAAAATACCTGGAACTCATTCTCAGCAAAGACTTATATTTTTGGGACTGTGAAACAGCTCATTGAGAAAAGTATATATCATCTCAGTCAATTGCATTTGCAAGATACAGATGTCATGGTCAGTTTCAATGAAGTCTCCGTCTTTACGAGAATACTAGTTTCTGTTTCTTGAAACAAAAAGTACAAAACTCTGACAATTGTTTCACTGAAAATTTTGAGCACATTCTGTCATTTGCTAATTTCCTGTTTGATGGAAAGTATTATGAACAATCTGGTGGTGAAGTGATGTATAGTCTGTTGTGGCCGTCATGATGAACTTTTAATGGAACACTTTGGTGCTAGAATCAGCGAAGTTAAAACCAATGTGTTCCTATTGTTACTCGAATGAGATATTTTTGGTGTGGCTGTATTTGAACTTTATCCACTGTAAGATAAAATTCTTGATGGAACTTGAAAAAGAGGGACAAGTACATTTTCAGCTTGTTAGTTAAGAGAAGAATAGATGGATCCTTGTGTCACAATGTAAATAGAAACTGTATGCACAGTGAACACTATTTCCACAGGTCAGGCCAGGGTGGTCCATCGGTGCTGAAGCTTTCAATCTACAAAGCTCAACACTTTAAAGTAAGGAGAGTCATACAACAATTATGATGTTATGAAGGAATGCCTACTCGCATCATTCTTAGAGAGAGCAGCTGATGTGCATATTCAGAGAATTTTAAAACTACAAAAGAAAGCCATCAGATCCATAACGAAATTAACACGACGTGAGTCACATAAAAATAAATTCAAAGAATTGAAAATACTAGCAGTACCAAGTGTGTACATATACGAGACTATACACCTCCTTTTCAAATAAAAAATTGCAAAAGAAACAAAGACATACCTGGCCATATTACAAGAAATAGGGAAAATTATCGTCACTAGAAAAAAGGCTAAAACTGACAGATGTGTACCCTGTAAATGCTGGATACCTATTATGAAACTGGAACTTTAAGGAAATAAGTACCTTCAAAAGTAAATTAAAGGGACACCTTATCACTGGATGTTGGTATAATATAAATAAGTACATAACAGGAAGTTGAACTAACAACAAGTAACAGAGCACAAGACTTACAAATTACGAAAATGAGGAAAAAAGCAACATAGATTGTGTGTGATCTAGTAAACTTATGTAAAATTATTACTGAAATTGTCTGAAATTATATATAGATGTTAAACTTTTAAGAATTCCCTTGCAATATGTAAAAATGAAAACACTTACATGTTTTACGATATATTAAATTCTAATATAATTGAAAATATTATCTACAGACAATAAATTATATTATTATTAGGCCTTTATTATATTCAACAGCAAACTAATGTTGACATTAACAGTTCAGGTATACATAAGGATGTCACAAACAGAATACGAAGGGCTAGATGAGGATATAGGAAGGGTAGTTCATCATGCAAACAAAGGTTGTAGATGAAGAAATAGAAGGAAGGGTTGTAGCAGAATATCGGCTAGACAGTAGTGATGAAATAGCAGAAAGACTGACTGAGTTCTACAATCAATTGCAGATGGTAATATGGAATACCCTGTTCAAGCATCACAAGAATGTAAATTATATTTGGTAAAGACCTGGACTACGGGAAGGCTGCTACTAAATTACATCATAGATAGACATTCTAAAATCAGATTTTTGATGTCAAAGTGTACCCAGGAGTAGATATAGTATCAGATCACAATGTAGTAATGATGGAGAGCAGACTGTAGTCTACAAAATTTGTCCTGACGAACTAGTGTGGGAGAAAATAGAATCCCAAAGTACGGAGGAATTATGAGACAGGTTTGAGTTTTCCAATGCTGTGGATACTGTAACAAGGAATAAAAAAAGTAGGAATTTCAGTGAAAGGAGCATAGACATTTCTGAAAAGAGCAATTATAAATATTGGAAAGACAAACAAAACAACACTGAAGGTAACTGGAATGAAACTATGATCTATATCACTTATGAATGAAGGAAAGTCATGACAAAATGGTCGTAGGAAAAATGTGAGATTTAAAAAGGAAATTGCTTGTTCAACATGCTTAAAAATTGAAACAATCTTTGTCAAAATTAAGAGTAAGTGTGCTGACATTAAGTTCAGATGGGTTTCTTCACCATGAGTCCAGGCCACAAAGATATCATCTATGAATCTATACCAAACCAGGGGATGAAACTTCTGCATGTTAAGGAATGTCTTTTCTATGTGACCCATAAAGAGGTTGGCATAGGAAGGGGCCATCCTCGTTTCCATAGCTGTCCCGCTGATTTGTCTGTAGGTCTGGCCCTCAAATGTGAAACCCTGGAACACTATCTTTCACAATCCCCTCGCAAAAGGCCTCCCAAAAACCTCATTCCTTGTCAAATTTGCTAATTTCATCCTCACCCATAATTAGTTCACCTTTGAGGGCCAGACCTACAAACAAGTCAGGGGAACAGCTATGGGAACCAGGATGGCCCCTTCCTACGTCAACCTCTTCATGGGCCGCATGGAAGAGACATTCCTTATGATGCAGAAGTTGCACCCTCTGGTTTGGTATAGATTCATAGATGATTTCTTTGAGGTCTGGACTTATAGAGAACTTCCTTCAAGACCTTAACTCCTTCTCCAATCTAAAATTCACCTGGTCATTCTCTAAAACTCAAGCCGCCACCTCCTAAACCTCAAGCCACCTTCCTTGATGTTGACCACCTTGTTGAGTCCCACATCCACACCTCAGTTCATATTAAGCCCACAAACAAACAGCACCTCCACTTTGATAGCTGCCATCCCTTCCATATTAAACAATCCCTTTCCTACAGCCTAAGCATCCGTGGGAAACATATCTGCTCCAGTAACAAACCCTCACCACCTACAACAATCTATCCAATGCTTTCCTCTCCCCCAATTACCCTACAGACCTCATCTGCAAGCAGATCTCCCGAGCAATCCATTCCTCCCCTTCCAGAAACAATGTTCCTAACCCCAGACCACCCAGACACATCCCCTTAGTCACCCAGTACCACCCAGCCTGGAATGCCTAAAAAAACTGCTCCATCAAAGCTATGACTTTCTAAAGTCATGCCCTTAAATGAGATCATCGCTCCAAAGTGTTCCTCCCACACCACCCAGAGTAGCCTTCCATTGTCCTCCCAACCTCTGCAACATCCTCGTCCAACCTTACAACATCCCAAAACCTTCCTCCCTACCTAATGGTTTCTACCCCTGTAACCACAGATCTCCTACAACTGAATACTCCAGCTCCACCAAAGGAAAAACCTACCCTATTCAAGGCAAGACCAAATGAAAAACAACACATATCATTTACCAACTGACATATGTGTCCCCTTGCGGCCTTTTACATTGCTGTGGCAAGCAACAAGTTGGCTGAGTGGATGAATGGTCACAGATGCCTGGGGGACACTCAATATCCTGTGCCAGAGCATGCCCTGCAGCACGATTCCAGGAACCTTGGCATGTGTTACACCACATGTGCCATTTGGATACTACCACCAAACACTAGTCCCTCAGAGCTATGGAGATGTGAACTTGCCCTCCAACATATCCTCTCCTCCCACCACCCTCCTGGCCTAAATATACGCTAACCTCTCCCCCTCAACTCACTTAACCATTAATCATTTCTCATCCCCTTCCCACCTTCAGTTTGTGTCTTTCTCTATATCTTTCCTTGTTAATCAAAAACGTTTTAGATAACCTCCCTCCTCCACCTCCCACTGAGCATCATTTGGATCACTTCTCTTTACTGCGTCATCTGTCCATGGCTCCATCTGTCCATCTTGGCATGGCTCAGTACTAGTGATGTCTATACACACTGGATGTATAACTTTGGTCTCTGAGCATAAAGCTGCAGCATGTCTGCACGTTCATATGTTTTACACATGATTTTGAGTTGTCCGCCACGTTTGAATAGGGTAGACGAATTCCCATTATTTTGTACATGATAAGAATTGCTTGCTTGCCTCTTGTTTTGAACTTTATGCTAATGAATGATGTAACAGGCTGGTATGGCAATGGAATTGAAACATATTTTAATTTCTTGTTCGAGTAACACTTCGTAGCTGCCATATTTGAATTTGGCAAGAAACTATATGTAGTATAGAGATGAATGCTCAGTACTAATACACTCTGACTGCCACGATCCTCTAACATCATCCTCACGACCTAGGTCGTGAATTACCTCCCCCTTCTGTTCCTATTCCAGTTTTCTTCCCTTCTCTCCTACCTGATGAAGGAACCCTCTTCCGAAAGATTGTCCTATTTTTTTTATCCTTCTTCTTTCTTTTTGTGACTATCGGCAATACAGCATAAAGGTAAGTACTGGTTAGCCAATCTTTCTCTTTTGAAGAATAATGTATCATCTCTGTGGAGAATTTCCATCAGTAATCGAATATCTTGAATTACACACTTTCTCAAGTAGCGTATGTTCTTCTTCAGGATTCAAGCTATTTCCATATCCAATTTCATCAAAGTCGATTTATCAGTTTATTTGTGAAAGCATAACAGTCAGATCTTCTTTTGCATTTATAATATTAGAATGGATTGAGTCCACAAAGCACCCAAATATTTAAAGTAATGTTGAGAAAGTGACAGCAGATATTGTTCAATCTAAGTCGACAAAAAAACAGCACAGTACTTTTCAAGATAGTTTAACACACTACTACCATGTAACATTTCCATATCCCACTAGAAATGCCTAAAAATTAACTGTTCATCGCAAATAAATATTAAAAAAAATATTACTATGAAACATCTGTTCCAAAGGAACAGACATTTTTGATGGCACCACAGCCGTATATAAGATATTAAATAATCAAATATAAAAAATGGAAAACAGATGACTTACCAAAAGGACCGGCTCGTCGATAGATACAAATAAAATCACACACATACAAGCTTTCACAACCATTGGTCACTTCTTCAGGATAAGAGGAAAAAAGGGGAGGAGAAAGGGAAGGATATGGGTTTTAAGGAAGTGGAAAAGGAGTCATTCCAATCCCAGGAGTGGAAGGACTTACCTTAGGGGAAAAAAAAGGAAGGTAAACAAATACACACACACACTCACACATATCCAAACACAAACACACCTAGACAGACATTTGTAAAAAGCAAAGAACAAGCAAAGAGCAAAAAGCAAAGAGCAAAGAAAAGCAAGGATATGTGTGTGTGTGTGTGTGTGTGTGTATTTGTTTACCTTCCTTTTTTTCCCCTAAGGTAAGTCCTTCCACTCCTGGGATTGGAATGACTCCTTTTCCACTTCCTTAAAACCCATATCCTTCCCTTTCTCCTCCCAATTTTTCCTCTTATCCTGAAGAAGCGACCAACGGTTGCGAAAGCTTGTATGTGTGTTTGTGTGTTATTTTATTTGTATCTATCGACGAGCCGGTCCTTTTGGTCAGTCATCTGTTTTCTATTTTTTATATTTGTTTATTCCACCAGGAAAGTTTCCCTCTATAATTTTCATATTAAATAATCACTTATTTCTTCGCCATTTGCGAATTCTGCCGACAATAGCTGCTTTTTTAAAGATTTTCCATTATTTGGTGACAAATGAAAATTTGTGCCGAACCTTTGGAACAGATGTTTCATAGTAATTTACATGCCAGGACAGGCGAATTATGGTTATATAGTGCCTCTCCCCCTTGCGGGAATCACACTAAATGTGTGTGAGCACTGTGGAGATGTGGGCAATTGTGACAAATGGAAGTTTGGGTCTGGCCAGGGAGCGTGTTCGGGTGGCCGAGTGGTTAAGGCGACCGCTCACGAAAAGTGGGAGACCCGGGTTCGAGTCCCGGACCGAAACAAATTTTTATTTGTTACCAAATAATGGAACTTCTTTAAGAAAGCAGCTATTGTCGGCAGAATTTGCAAGTGGTGAAGAAATAAGTGATTATTTAATAAAAAAATATTAGTTTACCAATATGATGATAGTTTGCAACTCACCACAAAAATGTATGTCGAATCTTGACCGACACATACAAAAAAGACACTCATACATCTGCAACTTCTGCTTTTGGCCATTACCCTTTCTCAGAAAAAGAACTCGGTCTCATTCATACAATCATATAGGCACACATCACAGACACACAACCACCATTTCCAACTGCTGTGTTCCAGTAGCTACATAAATGTATCAGTCACTGTTAGAAAATTAAGCTATGTAGAGAATGAAGTGGGTAACTGTGAAATAGATATAAGACAAAGATATTTTATTAATAGGCTTTGACACAACTCATATTTCGCTTTGTAGTCTCACCTTTATATCATACTTTTGGATGCAAGATATATTACAAAGTTTTTAATCTGTCATAATGATTTTACCCGCCTTTTTCTTATAACTTCCTGCAGGTGCACATGAAAGAATACAGAAGCTTGTTTTCAGCAGTACTTGGCAAGTATATTCGTGCAACTGTAGTTCCACGCTACAGATTATCTACAGTTGATGAAGTAGATGGAAGTGGGCAATATGAGGAGGAGTACAGTTGTTGGCCGCCGGCTGTTGCCATGCTCTGTATCAGCGTTGTAGAGGTAAGTGCATTTATATTCAATATATTTGTAATAAGACTGTATCTGTCATATTAGCAATATACCTTCAGCCAACCACACCAAAATTAAAGGAGATTGTTAATAACTCATCTGATTTGCTGCATGGACTAACTACAACTTTCTGGTTTGGAGAGGTATAACAGCCCCAGTTTGAATTTGCCCAGCAGATTACTGAGGTAGTTTGATATGCCAGCCAGCCTAAGAGTGCTTTAAAGATGTTTTTTCCATCTACAGATGGTGGTGAGGTTGTGGACCACTACAGGCTATGGGCAGATTCAGATTCCATTCAATAATGGTATATTGTAAGGTAAACTAGACATAACTGCATAGCTTTTACTATCTATGTTACTGAGCCATAAAACGGTGAGAGAACTAGGCTGATTAGTGAGACATATTTTACATTAATTCACAATTGATATGATTTGCTGACCATGAAGTTTAACATCATAAGTGTGTTAATGAATCATAGTCAAACTATACAGCTTTTTTTCTGCTATTTGCCAGGTACATATGGTGTTACGATGGCTGTATCCAAATTAGATTATGAATTCACTGTTTGGAATATGTGTATGCAGTTCTGAATGTGGTTAAAGGAATTTATTTTCAATGCCAGGAATCTCTTATATGCTGAGCACCAATCCTTGTATCTCCCTCTTGATTCTGTTACCATGCCAGACAACAATGATCTTCCCTCAAATAAATTTTTATGTTTGTGATTTACGTTTGAATCATAAAATAATATTCATAAGGTCTCATTGATTTATCAGAATTACTTTATTCATGTCCATTAAACTCATATACAATTATTTTTCTCACCTGGTAGTCATAATTTTACTTTACTAGATATATTCCACTTTGCTGCTTCCTTAACTATTACCAACTCTGAGAAGCGATATAATTCGGTTAATATACCACATTACACATCCTTACTGCTACACACAGGGGTGTCGACTCTGTGGGTGCTCCGGGGCTCGTGCATCCCCCAAGAATTTTTTGGGGGTGCTGAGCACCCACATAAAATTGAGGTGGAAAATGAAATTGTATAATTTTTTTAAAAAATCAGGAAAAATCAAAACTTACCTTATAACTCAAGAGGCAATGCAAAACATGACCATAGTGAGAGACGATATTTCATACGTGAAAGAAATGATCAGTTTTGTATGCGGGTCCCCAAGCAAGAAGTAATGAGTGTCCATGTTTTACCCACTGTGTTAGCTTTATTCATACTGAAGCACGTCAGTCCTTTTGACCTTTCAGGTGTATGCATTTATGAACATTCAATTGTGTTTTTTCAGGAATTTAGTTTGAAGAATCTGATGCTGATGCTAAAGTTAATTGTTTTTCATTTATCTTTGTCACTTCCCTTGTTATTAAAATTATACATTAAGTTGAAATTTGTAATGCTTTTCTCTCAGGCTTAAAAAAACCTTGGACTATATTAATACTGTGAGAGATGTCATGAAGTTAACTCTAAGTGATGAAAGTTTTGATGAAGTTTGATGTTGGACTTCAAAATCTCAAAATATTTCAAAGATTTCTTTAAACCTTGGTGACGGTGTTCTACCAAACGCTTTTGTCAGAAAGAATAGCTTCGCACAAAAAGTGTTAGATTATTGTACAGTTAAAAATTATTTCATTGGTCGTGTACAAGTTTTGGGGTGTTACTTATATTGAAATATCCACTTCGGCCAATTAGATTGCTTTATTGTAGTGTCCTAATGCAGCCATGCTTTCCTTTTCTTCCTCCTCCTTCTTCCTTCTATCTTTAAAAAGGCCAGACAACTGCCTATTTACTTTTATCAAGTATTGCTGATTCAAAAATGCAGGAACATGAGTTTCAGGAGGGTTAGTTACGAACATTTGTGAAACGTGATATAGAGCACCCACACTGATTTTCAAAAGTCGGCGCTTCTGGCTACACACCCACTTTCAGAGATCTGGATACAACTTCTTTAAATGTGTTTGACTCTCATGATTTATGTACAGATCACACACTGAAACGTGGCCCCTGAGAGGAGAATGTTGGAAGCTAAGGCTTGCAGTCAGCTCCTAGCGCATTGGCTGTTAGAACAAGCTCCGCCTCTTTCTCCCAGTCCCACCAGCTTATGGCCTATAGGTTACACGTTTTAAAAGAAACAACATGTGTACGGGTTTTGGCTGATAGTATCTCCCCACCTCCCGATAAGACTGATTATGTCAGAAACTTGCCTCCTCCCACAACTTTCAAAGAATTATGTCATTTCCTTGACACTATTAATTACTATTGACGACACTTGCTGGATGCCTCCCAGCTGCAGGCACCACTTACAGACGCTCTTGCTGGCAAACATATCTCGGGTCATCGGCCTGGTCCTTGGATGGATGACATGTCTTCGACATTCTTAGTCCTTAAAGACCTTCTTGCTTGAGCTGTCACCAATGCTCACCCCCATCCAGATGCTGAACTCTTCATAACTATGGATGTGAGTCACACTGGCATCGGCGCAGTCCTCAGCCAATCACTCAATGGTGTTACGTCTCCTCTACAATTTTTCTCAAAGAAACTAAATAATGCCTAGAAAAAGTACTCAGCCTTTGATTGAGAACTCCTGGCCTTCTGTGAGGCCATCAAACACTTCTGCTCTGCCATTAGACGGCCATTCTTTCTATTTTCTCACCGACCATAAACCTCTGGCTGCTGCTATCTCTAATCCTCCATTGGGCCCCACCCCTCCCCCCACAGCGGTTCCACTATTTTGACTACATTTCTCAATTCACCATTGATGTCCGCTACATCAAAGGCACGGATAATGTTGTGGCTGATTTCCTTTCGTGCATTTATGCAGCTTCTTCTCTCTTGGACCTCTCTCAGCTCACCACTTGCAAGTGGCTGATGACACCATGCAACTGATTAGAGATTCTTCCTCTTCTTTGCGACCTACCTGCAGCATTGATGCAGCTTCTTCTCTCTTGGACCTCTCTCAGCTCACCACTTGCAAGTGGCTGATGACACCATGCAACTGATTAGAGATTCTTCCTCTTCTTTGCGACCTACCTGCAACACCTTCCCTTTGGTATTGGGCGAGGTTTGGTGTGCTGATTCCACTGGCAAGTTCCGCCACTACATTCCTCACTGCCTATGACGAGAAGCCTTCAATGAACTTCACAACTTGGCTTACCCAGGTGTTAAAGCTTCTACTAAGTTGGTCACAGACCCGATTCATCTGGCGAGACATTAAGCGCAATTGCCAGGCCTGGGCTCATGCTTGTGTTCCCTGCCAGAAACCTTAAGTTCATACTCACATGTCCCCTCCCCTTGACTCTTTCTCCATCCCACCCAGCTGCTTCCAACATTTCACATCGATCTAGTCAGCCTCCTTCCCCTGACCGACAGTTTCTGCTATCTGCTAACCTCCATCAACCGTACCATTCGCTGGGTTGAACCACGCCCATTCCCAACATCAGGGTGGAAATAGTTGCACACATATTTGTGCACTCCTGGGTCTCTCAATTTGGCTGTCCTTCCATAACAACTACTGTCCAGGGTTGCCAATTTGATTCCTACCTTTTTCAAAACTTTTACAAACTCCTCGGCATCAAATGTATTCACACGACTGCTTATCACCCCCAAGACAATGTACTAGTCGAGCACTGGCATCAAACCCTTAAGGCAGCCTTAATGTGTCATGACTCCTTGTGGTTGGAGGCGCAGCCTTTACTGTTCCTCGGTCTGCACACTACAAACAAGCCGGACTTCGAGGGAACGGTGACGGAGTTTGTCTATGGACAGACTCTGTCACTATCCAGAGAGCTTGTCCAACCTTTCCCTCTTTCCCCCTCCTCTGACCTCCGTTTCTTTGTAGATCATGTTCGCCTTTACTGTTCCAAAATTTCACTTCCGTCCCCAACTAGTCACTCCCCTCCTGCCCTTCATGTTCCTTGTGCCCTCACAACTTGTTCCCATGTATTCCTCCGTGATGACACTGTCTGCCTCCCTCTTCAGCCTCCATACTTGGGCCCTCACCGGATCATGAAGAGGGGTGTAACATGTTCATCATTTCCCTCAACAACTCTCCCACCACTGTTTATAGCAATCGCATTAAACCTGCCTATGTTGTTTCATCTTCTCCTCTTCCTCTGCAAAACTCTTCTCTCCCGCCCCCATCTCTGCCTCCCCCCCCCCCCTCCCAGTAGCTACTCAACCCCCCCATTCTCTCCCCCTTCACCCTTATCACCCTTCCATCACCTTCCCCATACGTTGAATTCGTTGTTCCCAACCCCCTCATCTAGCTACAGATATCTCAATTATACTCCATGATCATGCAGTTTTCGTCTTCTGTCCTCCCTCCCCTGCCACCTCATCTCCCTCCGCCAACAAGTGACAGCTTCTCTGGCACATACTGCTTCCTGCCACTGTTATGACACATGAGATCCGAGCCTTCCTGCTTACATCTTCTGAGGTGCTCGTCTTGCACCTGTAGGGTCCATTGCAATCGACGACCTCGGCATCTCGACAACTTCGTCATCTACGCTCTCTTGATTCATCGCTATCAACGCACCACCCTTCTGCCGAACTCAGTCGAGCTATTAGTAGCTCGGCTCCCATAGCCTCTGTAGCTCAACACCTTGGTTCCGCCCCCCTGCTCCCAACCCCTCAAGATGTGTTGCAAGGAGATCTTTGGAGCTCAGCTTCTCTGAGCCCACCAGCCATTTTTCCTCAGTATTGTCTGTGTTTAAGTAGTAAAAGTTGTCTTATTGGGGCTAAACCCCACATAAAACCCTTACATGTAATATTTCATCAGTGAAGGTATATATAGCATTTTCTGTTGAAAAGCTTTTTGAAAACCAAACTGATATTTTGTTAGAACTTTATTTTTACAAATATGTGAAGCTACTTGAGAATACATAACTTTCTCAAAACGTTTAGATAAAACTGTCAGAAGTGAGATTTGGCAGTATTGTTGACATTAGATGCATCCCTTTTTTATGCAATGGTTTAGTGATAGCATATTTCAGACTTATTAACAATTCTTCTTTATCTGGTGCTGCTCAACTTCTACAAAAGTAGATATTTCTAACTCTGATTTCTCATGAAAGGTTTTTATTGTACCTTTGAATACAACAAACACAACATTAATATTTGTTGATTACAATAATACAAACACTTTTTTTTGGCACAGCCAACTGTCAACTAGCACAAGAAGTTATATGCCAAAATCTATTCTCACGGCCTTAGCTGTTTGTGGTCTCATTGTTTCAGCAAAAGACTCTTGCCGATAATCCATATACAGGGTGGCGCAGGGGAACGGGAAATTTTGAATGTTACAGTTAGCAGCACTGTAGTGCTGGCAGATGTTCGAAACTTTGCACAATTGATGTGCCATTTATTAATCATGGAGAATTGGACTGGTGCAGAATGTGCAGTAGCTGTGAGAGCGTTTTACAAAAATGGTGATAGTGTGACTGCCGCGCAGAGAACATTTCGACAGCAATACCAGGTTGGACGTCATGGATGTGTCCCATCTGCGCATGCGATTACAACGTGTGTGAGTAATTTTGATCTGCCTTGAAAAAGAAACCTTGAGGTGGCATTCCAACGGTACGTACCCAGAGAACATTGCAGCTGCTAGAGCTGCAATCGAGAGAAGTCCTTGCTGCTCCGTTTGACAGCATGCATCTTCACTACGGATTAAGTGATGAAGCTTACAAAGAATACTGCATGAATTAGACTTCCATCCCTATAAGTTGCAGATCGTGCAACACTTACACTAACAAGACCCAGCGTCATATATGGAGTTTAGTAGCCAGATATTGGATAAAATCAAGGAGGACGCGAATTTCCTTGCTAACTTGTGGATATCAGACGAAGCCCATTTCCACCTGAACGGATTCGTGAACAAACAGAATTTTCGTTATTGGACACAGGACAATCCTTGTGAGTTTCACCAGCGACTACTACATGGCGCCAAGGTCACAATATGGTGTGCTGTATCATGTCATGGTGTTATCGGCCCTTATTTTCTTAACGTGAGGATGGTAGAGCGGTCATAGTAACATCTGCTCGATATGTTGAAATGCTTCAAACATTCTTTACACCGAGACTGTACGAGCTTAATCTTAACGTCGAAAACATGTGGTTTCAGCAGGATGGAGCCATGTCACACACTGCTAGACAGTCGATGGCAGCAGTTCGTCAGTTGTTTGGAAGACGCATTATTTCACGTAACGGTGACATTGTATGGCCTGCAAGATCCCCTGATCTTAGTGTGTGCGACTTCTTCCTGTGGGGATATCTTAAAGGCAAGGTGTACCATACACATCCTGCAACAATCCATGAACTGAAGGAGAACATTGAAAAAGAAATCACTGCAATTCCTCAAGATTTGCTACACTGCGCATTCCAGAGTTTTCATAACAGGCTGTTAGAGTGTGAATGCCGAATGGGAGGACATCTTTCCGATGTCATCTTCAAAAAATAGAGAGAAACTTTTGGACATTTTGATTGTAAAGAAATACTGAATACATTCACTTTCGTTAATAAATTACTAGTTTTATGAATTTATTCATGGAAATGACGTTATTTCGAAATTTCCCGTTTCTGTGCACCACCCTGTATCTACAGATAAATAATGCTTGTTCGTTTATAATCATGTACCCTCAAACACAGGCCCATCTGAAGCAACCAGCCATCATGTCATCTTCAGTCCAGAGACAGCAACAGGTGCAGTATCGGAGGGGGATGTAGTCGGAACCCAGCTTTCCCTACCATTTTCTGGCTTTCCGTAACTGGATCCACTAATTCTCATTCTAGTTTTTCCTGAATTGGCCTCACAAGGACTGAGTGCATGACATTTATCAACAGCACTCAGTAGACCCAGACAATGACTCACCCAAATATTAGCCAAGCCCAACGGTACTTAACTTCAATGATCTGGCAGGAACTGGTGTAATCACAGCAGTCTGGCCAGTCTCTTTGTCATTGATACTACACCAGAATCATGTGAGTCCCTCAGTTTAACATATTACTGCAAAAGTACCTTGAGTGAAATTATATATCAAAATTTCTGATGATGTCAAGCCCTCTGGCCCTTAAGAAAGATCAACCCCAATGTTGGGTGCTGTGAACCAATCACCTTTGGTAATGTATTAATAGTTTGTCACTTTATAATTATGGGAAAAGACTTGCCAATCTTGAAACTTACAGTTGATGTGACAGTAGCACAAGCTGAAATAGAGCAGCTGAGAGCTGCAGTTAGTGGAAATAAAGATAATCTCACAGATCAGTTACAAGATTCACTAGCTCTAGTCTAGATGGCACCAACAACTTCATTGCTGTGGAGAATAGACAAAAGTTTGCAGATAACCCAAAAAATTCAGATGCACTCTGACAAGACAGGAAAATGCACTCTAAGGTTACTAGTAGGCAGAGGATAAAAAAAAGACCAAAAATATCTGTCTGCTATTGCCTTGTCATAGCTATGAGAGAAGAATACCCCTACTATTACAGAAATGTCTGAATAAATTAACATGAGGTATAATGCTGCTTCTCTCAAAATAGACCAAAGTTAGCACAACTCTCTCTCTCTCTCTCTCTCTCTCTCTCTCTCTCTCTCTCTCCCCCCAGGGGGCTCACCGCTCTGTGGTGAGTATGTGCGTGGCAAGCACTGGGCCCCAGCCTTTGTAGCACTCTTTCCTTTCCATGCTACACGACGCTTCTTCTACTGTCCTTTTCCCCTCTCAAGGGGACCGAGTCTGTGCATCCTTCGGGGAACCGAAGTTTTGACCTTTTTGGCTTAAGCTCTTCTCTCACTTCTTTATTTGCCTCCGTTTCTGAGTTTGAGGCTTCTCGTCCTACTATTTCTCTCTTCCTCCTCCCTGAACACACTTGAAGGCCACCCATATGGGTGACTGGGTAATGCGTAAGTCCCAGCCCCGGGCTGGCATGTAGGGTGCGTGCGTACCCCCTGGTTAAGGCCAGGCCAGGGGAGGGGCAATTGCCTGCGCTGATACCTTCCCGATTCGCCAATTGGTCCTTCCGTCTGTAGATCGGGAGGTGTGACCTGGGGTGGAAACAATCACCCAAGGCGGGTGTGCTTCCGTTGGGGGCCCCCAGCAGAAAGGAGCATGCCATCGGAGACACTGGCAATCGTGGGGGATACATCCGCGATGGTTATAAAAAAAAGAAAATGTAAAGAGTCCCTAGAAATTGATGTACTGGACAATAGTGTCTCTGAACAGAAAAATTTACAGACATCAAAGTTCCTTGTGGTGACCCGTACTGAGGAAGGACAATCCTTTTCGTCGGTGAACCCATTTATTATTCAAAAAGGGGTTGATGCCATTGCCAGCCCAGTTAAGACCTGCAACCGCCTGCATAATGGAACACTACTGTTAGAAACAGAAAGTGCCTCCCAGGCACAACGGCTGCTTAAGGCTACTCTGCTCCATAGCTCCCAGTTCGTGTTGAGCTTGCGAGCGTGAAGGTCGGGGTGAGAGTTTAAAATAGAGAAAGTTTAATTTTTAAAACTCACAACCACCAGCTGCGAACCAAATTCCTAAACATGCAAAAACACTGGAACTGAGATTGCGACTGTTTGACTCGTTTTCTAGGGGATGATATCACACGTTCGCAGCTTTCCTTCCCTGCATATGATTAACAAAACAAATTCATAATAAAATCAAGTTCATGAGAGAAAAGGGTGTACTAACTACTGTTTTTGAAAACACGTGAAAGTTCACTTTATGTTGTTTATTTCACAATCTTAGAACCCTGTGGCTGATACGTCTGTACATCGGCACATTTATCAAATAAAGTTATAGCTCGTGAGCCCCCAGACAAAATGAATATTTGTAGCGAATTGTTTTCACACCATGTGGCTGTCTCAAACACCGTTTATGTTCATGCCTATGCGACGACACGTGTTACATTAACAAATCACAGTCACTTTAATTCAATGCGATGCACACCTTGTTCCACCGACTAAATATTCACAAACACACAGTAGCACTCGATTTAACTTGGTACAGTCTACGACGAGCAACCACACGTGGCGATTGCCACAGACAAATCTAAAGTCACCACCTCGAGATCCACATGCCGACGGATGCAGAGCGACGCCGCCCGGCCAGCCACCCCACGTGCTCCCGAGTCGTCACTTCCTGCCCTCGAGCATGCGCGCGCCAAAAGCTCAACTGCCGGGGTTTTTTCCCCTATGTCATCAACTTCCCAATGTGAGCTGTTCTAACCGATTTGCCAACGTACAGCGCTCAGCCAATACATTTCTAAAACTTTACTTAAAATCAAAATAATTACACTACACATTAAACAAATTTCTTCTTAGGTTTTTATATTGGTATAAACATCCTTTGTACTGTTTATCATAATCGTGCAATTTCTTATATCACAGATAAGTGATTTAACTGAATACTTCAAGATAAAATACACAAGATTAATTGAAAATAAAATGAGAAATAGTTAATATATTATTTTTATAAACAAACATTGCCATGCTAGGTGTGTAACTGTCTTGTCTTCGTTGGTAATTTATTACTTTTAATTGTCAATTAAACATATTATGCCAGATGTGACTATATCAGCTAATGTATTGTTTATTTATCAACAGGCTATTTTGTAATGAGGGCCTTAAAGGTTCCTAACTGCATCGTATTACTTCAAATGCCAGTAGTATTACAATATTTGTGCATTGCACTGTGCCTGGCACTCGCCATTGTCCCTCTCTCCCCTCACCGGAAACGAACTGGAAAATCCTAAGTTGGAACAAGCCACCAACGTCGGCCTGCTCGCTGGCCTCCCGTCAGCTACAAGCACACAGCAAATCTCAACGTGGAGAATTTCTACCTATGGCCTAATTATAAATGTTGTCACCCAACTGTGTACATACATTGCTACCATAATTAATAAGATTAAAATTGTGTAACATTTAGTGCATTGGCATGGTCAATGTTTTCAGTGAACTTCGTACTGTTTAATTATCAAATGCTATTAATTACCAGTATTTCTATTGGGCGGTAATCTTACAAGCTTCATCCAACCCTCAATTATTCCTGAGGGGTAGTCTTCTCGGCCAGCTTGGACAGTCTAACTGAGGATGAACTAAAGGAATATCTGGCAGCGCAAGGCGTCGTCGCAGTACACCGAGTGACAAAAAAAGAGAACAATGTTTTAGTCCCCACTCGCACAGTGTTTCTGACCTTCGACCGAGTGGCTCTGCCGCCGAAGATCAAGGCAGGGTATGAGGTAGTCACAGTACGACCTTATATCCCTAACCCTACTTGGTGTTATCAGTGACATCGCTTCAACCACACAAGCCAGTCTTGCAAGAACCCGGTAACATGTGTCACCTGTGGTAAAGAGGTAGATGAGGGGATTTGTCCACCACCGTCCCCCCATTGCATCAATTGTAACGGGAATCATGCTGCCTCCTCCCGGGATTGTCCCGTGTTTGCCGATGAACGGGCCATCCAGGAAATCCGTGTGAAGGAAAAGGTTCCAATACAAGTTGCACGTAAGATGTACGCCAGTCGTAAGCCTAAGACCCCACCGCATGGTAATCACAGTACTGTAGTTGCAACGCCTCCACCAACACGGGATATGGCCACACAGACATGTGACCTACAGTTTACTACAGTAATTGTCAAACAGTCTACATCGACAACAGCGTCACGTTCAATGAAAAGTGTGAGTACCTCTTCCAAATCTTCATCTTCAGCTGTGATACCACAGATAGACTCGTAAGTCTAAGAAGGAGCATTCACGCAAGGATTTCCTCCGCACCCCTTCCAAAACATCTGAGCCAACCAAGGAGCTTCACCAGGGCTCCAAGAAGTCAAATAGGGGGAAAACTCTCCCCCCCCCCCTTGTACCTCACAATGCGACGATGGCATCCCCTGGAAGCCTATAGTCTCTCCAGGTGCATCAGCCAAAGATGGGGCTGCTGACCACACTCACACAGCTGCTGTGATCACCTCTGAGAATATGGAGCAAGATCCTCCCGTCTCAGACACCACCAGTTGCAAACATTTGCACTGTGGCCCGCCACCTTTGTCGGGCTGATGTCCACCTTCATCTCATTTTATCCTATTATGGATATTCTTTAATGGAACATTCATGGTATCCGGTCGAATTGGACAGAACTGCAGCTTCTAACGCGAACATATCACCCAATTATCTTCTCTCTACAGGAGACAAAATTGCTCCCTGGTACTCAAATTACTTTCCCACGCTACACTACCGTTCGCTTTGACCTTCCTCCAGTGGCAGGAATTCCAGCCCATGGGGGCGTAATGTTGCTTATTCGGGATGACGTACACAGTACACTGGTCCCTTTGTGTACTCCAATACAAGCTGTTGCTGTCCGGATATACCTTCCTGGATTTATCTTCACACTGTGCAATATTTACGCTCCTTCCTCCTTTCCCGTCACCAGATCCGATCTTCTAGATCTTATTGACCAGCTTCCGTGTCCATTTTTGTTGGTGAGAGATTTCAATGCCCACCACCCCCTTTGGGTCTCCCCATGACCATGTCCACGGGGCTCCCTCCTGGCAGATACACTGAACCACCTTCAGCTCATCTGCCTTAACACTGGTGAACCAACTTATCTTTCGGACTCCACAAACACTTTCAGCCATATAGATCTCGCTATCTGCACTGCTCAGCTGGCACGGCGTCTTGAATGGTCTGCTCTCTCAGACACACATTCGAGCGATCATTTTCCGTGTGTAATTCACCTAATGATGCCTGACACCCTTGAGCATCTGCACCGCTGGCAGATAACCAAAGCGGACTGGGAGCTCTACTCGTCACTGGCGGATTTTGGTACTTATCATTATCCTAGTATAGACAACCAAGTGGAACACATTACCACAGTTATTCTGACAGCCACGGAATGTTCCATCCCCTGCAAGACTTCCAACTCACATTGACCCCTTGTCCCGTGGTGGACCACGGAATGCCGTGACGCACTAAGAGCACGGCGACGAGCCCTTAGAATCTTCAAACAATGGCCCACGCTCGACAACTGCATCAGATACAAATGGCTGCGGGCCTATTGTCGTTGCCTCTTTCGGGACTGTAAACGCGCCAGTTGGCGCTCATTCACGAGCTCTTTTAATAGGTCTACCCCTTCCTCCATCATTAGGGGTAACCTCAGAAAAATTTCAGGCACTATGGCTCATTCCCCGATTCCCGGTCTGTGTGTCGCAACTGACACCGTCGTCGATCCTCCACAAATAGCCAACACACTGGGTTGACATTTTGACAATTTTCTTCACATTACACTGACGCTTTCCTAGCTAGGAAACGGACGGTGGAGGCGACTCCATTGCCCTTTACCTCTCAGAACCGTGAATGCTACAATACCGAGTTTACTGTACGAGAGCTCCACCACGCACTCTCGTCTTCGTGGTCCTCTGCTCCAGGACCAGATGGCATTCAGGTGGCGATGCTGCAATACCTTTCACCAACGAGCTTGCACTTCCTACTGGCCACCTACAACCGCATATGGATACAAGGCACCTTTCCTCAACACTGGCGTGAAGCCATAGTCATTCCCATACCAAAGCCTGGGGGAAGGACAAATATCTCCCTTCCAGCTACCGCCCCATTTCCCTCACCAGTAGCTTATGCAAGGTGATGGAACGCATGATTCACGGGCGCCTGGTATGGTGGCTTGAAACGCGACATCTCCTTTCTAATGTCCAATGTGGGTTTCGCAAGCACCGTTCTGCGGTGGATCATCTTGTCGCCTTATCTACTTCAGTAATGAATAACTTTTTACGGAAGCGCCAGACAGTAGCGGTGTTCTTTGATCTGGAAAAGGCATACGACACCTGCTGGAGGATGGGCATCCTCCGCACTCTGCATACATCGGGTTTTCGGGGTCGCCTGCCAATTTTTATCCGCGAATTTTTAAGAGACCGTGTTTTTAAAGTGCGTGTTGGTTAGGTTTTATCGAGCACTTTTATTCAGGAGAACGGAGTCCCCCAGGGCTCGGTCCTAAGCATTGTTTTATTTGCAGTGGCAATCAATTCTATAGCCGATCACCTTCCACCGGGAGTGTCGGCGTCCCTCTTTGTTGACGACTTCGCGATCTACAGCAGCTCTGAGCAAACGGGTCTCCTGGAGCGGCGCCTTCAGCGGTGTCTAGACACTCTCCACATGTGGAGTATGGACACTGGCTTTCGATTCTCAGCTGACAAGACAGTCTGCATGAACTTCTGGCGGCGGAAGGAGTTCCTTCCCCCGTCCCTCCGTCTGGGCCCCATAGTACTTCCATTTGTGGATACCACGACGTTCTAGGGACTTGTTTTCGACAGGAAGTTAAGTTGGTCTCCCCACATATCCCGTACGGCAGCTCGCTGTACCCGCTCTCTCAATGTGCTGTGGGTGTTAAGTGGCACCTCGTGGGGAGCTGATAGGTCTACTCTCCTCCATCTGTATCGCACCATAGTTCGGTCCAAACTGGACTATGGTAGCA